>QRDG01001098.1:0-77684 GCA_012064385.1 Puccinellia tenuiflora
GGTGCCTAATTTATTCAGCTCATAGACATTGTACAGCATGGATTACAATTCCCTGAAAATGAAGATTTGACAAGCACCAGAAATATCTGATCCGACGAAATCCGGAAGCCGCTCGATCGGCGCGTACGGCCTGTCCCAGCGGTCGACGATCCAGACGGCGTCACGTGCTCAATCATCAGCGTGGCGATCATGGAGTAGTGTGCACGTTTCCGGTGGCGCGACGTACCCTAAGTCCGTACCGTGAGACCCCTACGGCGCCATCGCAGTGAAAGGGAACCACCAGATGTTGTGTCCATCGGGAATTCCTGGGTGAAATTCATTCGCTAATGTGTGCGGTGAAATTGAAGCGGATTTTTACGGGATCAAGACCAGACCACCTACACGCGAGTGTGTTTTGATAAAAAGAACCAGCGCCGCTATCGACAAAATTACCGTGCCGCTTGCAATTGCTTCCGGCAATGATTCCTTTCTCCAGATCCGATCGATCTCGAGCCGAGACAAACTAGTTTAGCACGACAGGATCGCACCTGAAACTGAAACATTTGTGTGAGTTTTTTTTTTTTTGCGAGACACAGTACAGCACAGACGCTCATATACACGCGCATACACTCACCTCTATGAATGCACATACGCACACCCTACCCTTATGAGCACCTCCGAAATACTGAGCCGGCGGGTCAGGTCTTGAGATTGACGAAGTCACCACGGGCGCCTCGCTATCGACGGGAACGTCGCCTCCCACTGAAAAATATTCCGCCAAATATGAGAAATAACAGTGTAAAAACTGGGGTTTGAACTCTGGTGGGCTGGGGTACAACCACCCACCTAACCATCCAACCAAGGGTTGGTTCTCAACATTTGTGTGAGTTAGCTAGCCCGGTAAATACAAAATGGATTAGAGGCGCACGCATCGCACCAGCGCGCAGCATGCAGTTTTGGGCGCGCGTGCGGAGGCCACCCATCCCATTCCCAACTACGTATACCACTACATCACACTTTTGTCATCTTACTTACTTACGGTGAGAGCACGGACGGGACGGACCTCACTTAGGATGCGTTCGGTTCCAGAATGTAAGGGAATGGGATGGGACCGTTCTACACCTGAGGGTTGTAGCATGAGATGGAATGGAGTAGTTCCTCAAAAGCAAATATCCGGTGTAGATGCGGAATGCACCCGTCCGGCCAAATCGGCCGGACGAAGTGGAACCGAGCCCGATGGAAAAAAAAGTCTCCTTTCCTCTCACCCCCAAAACCTACGCTCACCTTTTCTTCCCCCACGCGCACGGTCGCCTCCCTCGCCCCCACGGTCGCCGCCACCCGTAACCGCGGCGGCGTCGCGACTCACACCCGCGCCGGTGCCGCCAGATCCGATACGCACGCACGCAGAGGCGGGGCAGGGCGGGACAGGGTCGGAGGAGGCGCGGCGGCGACAGAGGAAGTAGAGGCGCGGCAGGGCGGGAGCAGGAGCGGCGGCAACCGACGAAGGAGAGGCGGAGCAGGCGCGGCGGCGGCTGATTTCGCAGGGCCGGAGCAGGAAGTTGCAGAGGCGGCCGCGACGAGCAAGGAGGACCAAGGTGAGCATGTTTCGATCCAGCCCTTCCCATTTGCATTGCAACAGAGAAAATCGCATGTCTGCTATCAAATCCATTGGATTTCTTGGCAATATATCCCGATCTATGATGCTGCTTGAATTTTTCATAAGAAATCGATGAAATCCATGAAAATTTCTTGGAAATATATGCTGATACATGAAATTTCTTGTCAATTTATGATGAAATCACATGTCTCTTCTTTATTGGCCTTGTATAAATTGTTTGTATGCATTGTAGATGGACAAGAGCTCGGATAAAAGGAAAAAGCTGATTAGGGGAGCTGCTGTTTTTGTTGTTTGGGCTGCAATTGTTGTAACTGTTCGGGTCTTAAAAAGAAAGAGAAGACCACGTATTTCGTACGGGCCAATGCATGAAAGAGATCGGATGAGAATTGAGTATCTCACTAGTAAAATTTGGCACTCAGATGTGACTTGTATAAACATGTTACGGTTTAACAGAGCTTCTTTCTTTAGGCTGTGTGAGATAATGAGATAACGCAAGCTGCTAGGAAATAGTGTCCATTTATGTGTGGAGCAGAAAATGGGAATGTTCTTGCATACCATTGGACACAATGTTCGGAATAGAGTTGTTTCAACAAATTTTGGTAGATCATTCAGCACAACTAGCATATATTTTAGGGAAGTCCTTCATGCCATTGGTGAGCTGCGTAATGAATATATCAGGCCACCTTCATCGGAGACCCCAGAAAAAATAGCAGGAAACCCTCGGTTTGACCCATATTTTAAGGTATATACCAAAACTATTACTTAGCTTTGTAGGATTGTTTTCACTCATAGTATTGACAGTTCTTTCACCCATAGTATTGATACCTATTATGCTATATGGACTGTAATGTGATGTAATGGCGCTTGAACTATGCTTTTGGATGACTACCACGCCATGAACTAGACATGGTTGAAATCTGTGGCATGAACTAGTATGCCATTCTTTTGGATGAATGTTGGACTATTTGGACTACTTTGCAATGAAGTTGAACTATTTGTATGATCATATGTTATGTTGATTTGAAATCTGCGTTGTGTTGTTGGAACATACTTGTTTTCATGTGAATACATATTTCTTGTTGTTTATCGCTGAAAATATGGGCGAAATGCTGCCAAAATTTCGATTAATATTGTGACAGTAAAAATCACACAGCAGTGGTAAGCTCACCAAATGTGGGTAAAGAGGTGACCACATGCCACTTGTAGCCATTCCATTCCCATCCCATTCCAAAACCGAACACATAGATGGAATGGTTCCGTGACAATTTTTTGTCTAAACCGAACACAGGGATGGAACCGTTCCGTGACAGTAGAATGGAATGGTTCCATTCCATTCCTAGGCATTCTACAACCGAACACATCCTTAGGACGGCCGTGCGCGCTGACTTTATTTTTTACCAACATATTTAGATGCACGGTTTTTTCTCTAAACGATTTGAATGGTTGGACGTTTTTAACGAGTGGAGATTTCGTGCTCCCGAGCTCCAATGATCCCACGATTTTGAAAAATTCAAAAAACATATATATTTTTTTAATCTGAAAACAATCATACACGTTCTCAATGATATATACTATAACCATATAAATTTTCAATGCAAAATACTTGGGGGTTTGAGCTACATAAAAATGACAAATGTACAGATCTGAGTATAGTGAACAGTGTATAGTTTCAAATCTCCAACTTTTGTCATTTTTGTGTAGCTCAAACCCCCAAATATTTTGCATTGAAAATTTTCACGGTTGTATTATATATCATTGAGAATGTGCATGATTTTTTTTTCAAATTTTTTTGAAACATCTAAATATGTTTTTTGAATTTTTCAAAATCGTGGGATCACTGGATCTCGGGAGTCAAAGTAACTTTCCGGTTTTTAACGGACTACATATGAGGGACTAAATCTAGTCTACTTGGAAATCAAATTAAGTTAGATCATCGCAGTTAGATCAAATCATAGTTTAGAACTTGCTCAGCTACATCGTCGCAGTTTTCTCGCCGCCCACTTGACGGTGTTTTTTTTCTTTCGCCGCTTCGGACGGCGCTCGTCGTCCTCACGCACCTCTACTCCGACCAAGCCATGCACTCATCTTCAGTAAATCCTCGTCAGCGACAGAGCCGAACGCTATGCGTGGCGTACTAAGGGATGCCTTCACGCGCCTCGTCGGCTGCTCCATCCGCGGTTTTCACTTGGTTCATGGAACATCCGTGGACTTGGTCGTGCGCGGAGAAGTGTGATGAGATCCCTGCAGAATTAACGACCCTTAATGCTCACATCATGGCTCTCCAAGAGACTAAATTATCTAATCCCGACGATTTAAAAATCAACTCGGTCCTCTCTCCCCTTTCCTTCTTAGCCATCAAAAAGTGGACGCATATTCAAAAGTGAACCTTGACGATATTAAATTGGTTAAATCCTCAACTATTCATGTTGATTAATTTTGACTACTTTGGATAATTGCAACATGCATATTCATGTTTAAAAAATTAGGTCAAATAGTTCTTATTCCTTACCATGGTGGATGGGGGCAATTGCCCCCCTCCAACTGATCCTGATTAAACAATGATATTATTTTGAGAGAGGTTCATATTACCCCTTAAATTTGTCCAAAAGTTGGGCTTACAAAAACATGTCGGAGTCGCAGGGGAAGCGGGTGGCTTGGTGTCGGCGACGGGCGTCCCGGTCGTCGCGGTGGGGGTCGCAGCGGACGCGGGTGGCTCGGTGTGGGCTTCGGCGTCGGGTGTCCCGGTCGTCGACGTGACGATGCTGACGAGCTGTGCTGGCGGAGTAGCGGCGGACACCGGCTTGGTACCGTCGGCGTCAGGCGGGGCGGGGCAGAACATTGCGTGGGCGCGTCGGCGTGAGGTGAGGAAGATTGAACGAACAACGAGAACTGAGTAGGAGTGTGAGGACTGAACTGAAGTGTGAGTACTAGGATCGAAAGGCAGTGGCCCTATTTTATATATCGGGGGGAAGAAGACGAGAAGGTGTCAAGCATCGAAAAAACCCGCTATGACACTTATTTCAGTTGCCTAACCCGCAGTGTACATTTCTCAAAAGTATTTTGCAACATATGGCAGGAGGTCGCATCATAACAGACACGTAATCATGGTTGCAATGTGACATTTGGGGCTTATGGTAGTAAGCATAGTCGAGAAGCAATAGAGCAAACGGAAATATAAGGCTATCCTTACCAATTAATATCACCGGCACTGCTGGTTTTGTTTTGACATTACGACCTTGATGGCATCGCTAGCAATTTGGCTTTTCTCATCTTTGAATTTAGATTTGGATTTGGATTTGAATGGTTCGTACTGCGGCCATCCCGTTCCATACCTTTGCAGACAAGTCAACCTCGGCGTGGCGCGGCCGGGGAGGGCCGCTTGTAGACCGCCCCGTTGCTGCCCCTCCCGAGCAGCGCGGCGTCCGCGAAGTGGGAGGTGGCCGCCTTGTCCATAATTTTTGTATTGAAGATTTATAATATAGATATGAATTAGCAAAGCGCTTGTCCATGACCGTGTGGGTCCCACCAGGTACAAAATATTTATGAGTGACTATATATAAATCTCGAGTCGGTTTATAGAGTTTATCATCTACATCACAAGGGTGCAAGCAGATTAAAATTTTGACAAACTATTTAGTATTCAAGAAATATGATCTTTCAAAATTTAACATGTACGAGTAGGGAATGAGCTAGCAAGCTAGTCAAGCTTTTGGGTACCACAATGGATCAGCTCCATCACCATGCATGCAGTCTTTAATATTCGAGGGCAGGCTGCCAGGAGTAATGGACATCGAATATTAAAGTCAATTCAAATACATGGCAAGGGCGTCATGAAAAAGGGTTAGATCGTAAAATGCTTTGAATTTAGATCTATTTTGTGAATAATTTTCAGAAAAGGTTTAAATATGGTGAATTTCACGATAATAGTGGCACGCCCACGCTTCATTCGATCGACACTCCTACTAGTACAATCTATATATCCATCGGACAGGCGGCGGTACGTAGGGGAGGGGAGAGACCACCGAGTTGATAGGACAAGGACGTACGGCATGAGTACTAGCCCACTATTCCTGCGAAACGGAATACCATGGATGGATGGATCGTGCACCGGAAAGAAATAGTACGTACTAGGTAATATCTGATTTTGATGATATCCGGAGGCTGCCCGGCCTAGACCGAGACACCGTCATTGGAACACGTGCTCAATCCCTCGGTGACCATCACGGAGCTAGCTAGCGGTGTTTCGGATGGGCGACTGCAGGACCCATGCTCTAGAAATTCGTTGGCGACGGTGGCGCGGCCTTGGCGCCATCGACGGTCGATCGGTGGAAGAAAGGGAACCAGTTGATGTTGCGTCGGAATTCCATTCGCTGTTGTGTGCGGTGGGTGATACACAAGAAGATCCGACGTTTGCTCTCGGAGGTTTGGGTCAGCTTCGTTTCGTCGCCTTCTTCGTTTTCCATCGTGCGGTCGCTGCTCCTGGTTGAACACTCGAATCCAAATTACTCTGAGCTCTCATCGTACTGGGTCGTCTGGGGCCGTGTGGACGCGACGGACGGGCAGGGGCAGCTCGCTCTCGCGCGCAGGCCATCGTGCCTGCTGCCTTTTTTCCGCGATGACAATGGCATGCATTGGCAGTTGGCACCTCTGAGCTCTCATCGTCAGATGCCTCATGCATGCGCTAGTAGCAGCATTCTTTCCCTCTCTCTCCTCGGCCACACTCGGAATCGGAAAGCATGAGCGGAAATTCACCAGCAGGCGGCATCGCCATTTCTGGCATGTCTGCAGGGAAATCAAGTAGTAGCATGACATAATCGCACGAAACGGACGTCGTCGCTGGAGGTTCACACAAATTCAGTCAAACAAGACTAGCTAGCTAGGTGTCCGGCCGGACGGTCATGCCGCCGTGCGTGTCATATCAGCGGTCACTGATCAGTGGTTTAAACGTCAAGCCTTCCACGTCCTGCAACATATATATCCGGAGCACACAGACGTACGGCCCGTGGTTGAGCTGAGTCACCGACGCGACGCCGTGCACGTCCGTGGAAGGCGACGGTACAGTTATTAATTCTCCCTGCGCCGATCGTATGCTCAGCGGTAAAGCCGCGCGGCTAGGGGCAGACGACTCACGACTGTGATTTAACTGCACGGCATCACACTTAGCTTACTCCGACCGATCAGAGCTCGCACTTGAGTGAGTGAGCCCGGTAATGAATCAATTAGAGGCGCATGCATCACGTACACCGCACAGCAGTTTTCTTCGTTATAGCCAAAATAGATCGGACTATCGGAGAGACGTTCTCCAATACCGTCGACTAGTTGGTGTCCCGGCAAGACTCAAGAAGATCAAGGCAATGCATTTTATTTATATTTGAACACATGCATGAAAGATCCAGAACCATTTTTACATTAAGATAAAGAACTGTGCTAATAAGGACACGTGCTTCAGATTAGTTTTTTGTGGACACGGTTAAAACATGTGATCTAGTCAGAGAGTGGACAGCTCCCTGACTTGCCTTCTTAAAAAATATATTATTGAAGTCTAATATAATTCAAATTAATTTGTATAGTAAAAAATCTAAACTATATATTTACCGTCACTACTTGTAACCAAAAAATATGATGCTAAAAAATTAAGTTTAGATGATTTATACTACAGTAATTAATTAAGTAAAATATATAATACAAAAAATTATGCTATAGTATCTAACTTTCCTTCACAATTTTCTCTGACTTACCTCCTCCACGCTAGAGGAGTCGGCTCCCAAAATATGGTAAGTGAGCAATGCATGCATGCTTGCGGGTCATGCAGCCGCGTAGATTTCTTTTGCGTTTCAAACTTTAAAATATTTTATCTCTTAAATTGAAAATCAAAATTCATATATGTTTTCACGGTTGACTTTGTCGCGACGAGGTCTTCGAAACTAGATCCCATCTTGATATGTTTTGCTAACATCTCTTTTCCGACCGTAATTTCCATATAATAGTCAGTTCATCACCGGTTATACTCAAGTTGGTTACTAGATTTTTTTTTAACTTCACTCCTAACCAATGTAAATCTTTTCTGATGGTATTGGCATTTATTACGTGTTTACAGTGGTTCAGATACCGACTCTCTGTTCATGTAGATCATTGATATGATAAAAAAATGTAAACATTATCTGGTTGTCGAGGTATTGTCGTGGGATTATCACGGCAGATGCTACACGGGGTAGCTTACGAGAGGTGGATTAGGCGGCGTAGGAGATTCCGGGAGCGAGATTGCAAACGCGGAGTTTACCCAGGTTCACGTCCCCTCGGTGGAGGATCGCTACGTCCTGCTATAAGTCACTATGATCATGATAGATGTGTTTACATGGTGGCCGCCGGAGGCGGGTGTTGCGTGTCTAGTTGAGAGATGTCTATTCGGGTGCCCCTACCTGGCTTTATATATGGAGCCAGGTAGGGTTTACAAGTGTTGTAAATTGCTTCTTGGGCTTCGTGTCAACTTGGGCCTAGCTGGGCTACCCCCATAGTGGGCCACGTTGTACCTCCATGGGGTACCCGGAGGCCATATCCTCGTCAGTAGCCCCCGAGCCTTCGGGTGATTCGAAGAATCGCGTGGAGGGTCTCATGTGTCTCATGGCCGACGGTAACATTGTCTTCCTGGAACGTGGAGTCTGTACCGGTTCATCACGCGGAGGATGGCGAGTCGTAGTAGAGGTTGCCGAGTCGAGGTAGAGGCCGCCGAGTCGAAGTAGAGGCTGCCAAGTCGAAGTAGAGGACTCGGGTGCGCCGCACGTCCGCGCCATGGTGGTCGCTAGACTTTACGTCGTAGCCACGGTCGGGGGCGATGTTGTAGTCGAGCCCCCGAGTGTCGATTTTGCGGAGGAAACTCAAGAGCAATGTCGTTGTCGAACTCCCGAGTCTCTAGCCGAGTCGGAGAGTCGGGTAAGTGTACCCAATGAACACGTAGGGGAGCGTCACCGAGTCGGAAGTGCATCGACCCGGTGTGTCGAGTAAGCGTAGTCGATGACCACATAGCGGAGCGTCACCGAGTCGGAAGTACATCGACCCGATCGGAAAAGACTTGCTATGCACATGGGTAGCTACGCACCTTGCGATTGCCGTCCGATTAGTGTTTAGATTCGAACTCATCCTGTAGCAACTTTGACCGTATCATGTGAGCATCGAATCAATCACTTGTCCCGTTCTCGGTAATATTTGGCGCCGGTTGTTCTCCAGCAGGTGGTGTAGCTCTGTACTTGTGTGGGGTCCAGTGCTGTAATTATTGGTGCAAGTTTGGCTGGTAGTTCCTTCGAGCAATCGGTAGGAAAAAATGACGAGCTAGTTCGTTCATTCACGTGACTACAAAGCCATTGCGTTGATAGACGACATGTTTGTGAACAGTGTGGAAAAATAATTGAGCCACGTGAAGCCAAAGCAGCGACCTGACCCACGTCTACTGCATCGGTGGTGTCTACGGGGCCCATTTTTTAATTCAAACTCCGTGACATTAGCTTGATTAGACACTAACAAAGCATGCATGCACGTTTGAGGGGCGCACGGGGTGTAACCAACTTTGACCAGATGGACACGTGTCAAGCATGGAGGGGGTGTGTAGCTACCCATGTGCACAGCAAATTGCCTCTCTCGACCCGATACCCCATTGAGATAGTTTGTAGTCAAGGGATATTGCTTAGCAAGCCTGGAACACTCGACGGATCGGGTCCAGTTAACTACACTTGGGCAAAACAATGCTAAGCTACTTCAAGTTCGGGTCCCCGGACCCGAACCCGGAAAAGGCAAGCGTAGCCGGATTTATGCCGCTTGAGGTCTCACAAAATCTCGACTCTTGCAATGTGTGTGGTACCCAATGCGTCCGCCGGGGTTTTCTTCGTACCATGGGTACGGATATTTACTGAGTAGGCGCAGTCTGAGGCGGCTCCCAGGCCAGTAGAGCAGATCTACGGGTCTTACCTTCACGTCATAGACGTGGCATCCAGAGATTTGTTGCCGCGGAGGCAGTCTGGGGAAACGCAGCTTGTCGAGTGCGTACATCGACCCGTATGTGGGTTATTGTGTTTTTAAGCCTTCCCAGGAGGTACTCGACTGGGAGGGACCGATGGAAGTAGCCCCCGAGTCTCTGGCTGAGTCGAAGAGTTGGGCGGAGACTAAGAGTCGAAAGTCCATCGGTTCGCATGGAGGAGAATCACCAAGTCGGAAGTGCATCGACGGGTGGACGGAGTCGACACAGTGGAGTCGATGTGGCGGACTCGACGCGGTGGACAGAGTCGACACGACGGAGTGGATGTGGCGGACTCGACGCGGCAGACAGAGTCGACGCGGCAGAGTGGATGTGGCGGACTCGATGCGGCGTACAGAGTCGACGCGGCGGAGTAGATGCAAGGGACTCGACGCGGCGGACCGGAGTCGACGTGGTGGAGTAGATGCGAGGGACTCAACGCGGCGGACCGGAGTCGAGCGCGTTTAGCCGCTAGGACTCGAATCCGTACTTGGATGTGGCGGACGGAGTCGAGCGACGTTTAGACGCTAGGACTCAAATCCGGACTTGGATGTGGCGGACGGAGTCGAGCGACGTTTAGACGCTAGGACTCGAATCCGGACTTGGATGTGGCGGACGGAGTCGAGCGACGTTTAGCCGCTAGGACTCAAATCCGGACTTATGTGGCGCATCCCCCGAGTGTCAGGTGCGCGACCAGAGCTCCTGGTGGGAGTAGCCCCCGAGTGTCTGGTCGATTCACAGAATTGGGCAGAGACTCAGAGCAGCATATCAAGTAGGCTTAGTCGATGAGTCGGGTACCTTGATGACCTTGTGATGACCATACTAATCGTGTTTTGAGAGCGAATCACTTTCCATGAAATCCAGCGCGGTTGGAAGAAACTTGATAATAAAAAATCTGATGCGGGATCATAATAATAGTATAATAAATCCGGTGCAAGTTATAGAGAACCCGACTTTGATAAATCCGGTGCGGGTATAGAGAACCCGACTTTGATAAATCCGGTGCGGGTTATAGGGAACCCGACTTTGATAAATCTGGTGCAGGCTATAGAGAACCCGACTTTGATAAGTCCTGTTTGCGAGTGTAATATAGTAGATGTAACGTCGAAGGAGTCGATGCTTGACTATACGGGGGCGAGAATGCTCAGCTCCCGAGTCCGACTTTGTCGAATCGACGGGTAGTACACCTGCAATAACTAAACGGAAAAAATCTTTGTACACTATGTGGCGCAGCCCCCCGAGTAACGGGTGCGGCCGAAGCAGGTTATATGTGTGGCTAAATAATTTAAATATTAAAGCGACTTATCTGTTGATGACGCGTAGATTGTCGGGGTGGCGATGTCGAGTCCGCCTAAATCGTCAGTCAGCATGTCGAGTTGCGGACGCCAAGACTGCGAGTTGTGGGTGTCGAGGTCGGTGTAGCTGGGCGCGATGTAACCCAAGCCGGCTTGGCGAGAGTCGAAGGTCCGTCGGCGGATCGATGATGGTTGCAGTTGTCCGCGATTTGGACGCTGAAGCGTGGACGGTGTCGATTGTGGCGGAGTCGTTGTAGCCGTAGATGATATGGCGGACGGAGTCGACGTTGAGGCCGCCAAGTCGTGGACGCAGTGGCTGCCGAGCTGTATGTGTTGACCTGCCGTGATTCGCTGGATGGCTGAGCCGGACGGTACGTGTTGTCGAAGTCGCTGCGTGGTCGTCTGTATCCGCAGCGAGACAGCCAAGCACGGAGGTTCCGGCTGAACATCTCCGGCCGAACGTCCGAGGTTGAATCTCTGAATTTTTCTTAGGTCGACGCGTTCTCTTCGGATCCAGTATAACTCTGTTGCTCCAAACGGGACATGCAATACCAGCAGATTAACAAAAAACGTGGTCAGCCAAGGGACTAGCTAGATCACGCAGTGGCTTCCAAGCATTTATCGATGTAGATATTGCTTCCTTTGGGCAGATCAAATTTTCTCGGGACTTGATACACCGACCAATGCCTTGTTACTGGATGTGATCCTCTTTTCTTCTTCCGACTTGGACTAGTAGCACATGATCGTGGCTTGCTTTGTCTTCAATTTTGACGTGAAGGAGCGACTCCACTTTTCAGATTTGCTCCAACAATTCGATTTTTTTTATGCACCTTGCTAGGAGCTGTACTGGAATCTGACTCGAAAGCACGACATGAACCAACCGCCAGGGACGGCGAATCTCGGGAACGCAGCGTGATTGAGGCCTGCCGCGAGGTGTCCTGCTGCTGAGGAAACCAAAACGTTTCTCGTAGACGAACTGGCAAGATGCGATCTCAGCACGGGGGAGCCGGCCACCGGATCTTATGCGGATGGACGAATCCACGAGTCGAATCGGATGATCCGGCTGGATCTGATCTTGCCGATGATGAAGTTGAGCGAAGCCGCCAGATGCGTTCTTGCCGCAGTTGCTGATGAAGATCTCAACGGATCCCGCCCGGATAACCACTCCAAGCGTCGTGTTTCCCACAGACGGCGCCAACTATCGTGGGATTATCACGGCAGATGCTACACGGGGTAGCTTACGAGAGGTGGATTAGGCGGCGTAGGAGATTCCGGGAGCGAGATTGCAAACGCGGAGTTTACCTAGGTTCACGTCCCCTCGGTGGAGGATCGCTACGTCCTGCTATAAGTCACTATGATCATGATAGATGTGTTTACATGGTGGCCGCCGGAGGCGGGTGTTGGGTGTCTAGTTGAGAGATGTCTATTCGGGTGCCCCTACATGGCTTTATATATGGAGCCAGGTAGGGTTTACAAGTGTTGAAAATTGCTTATTGGGCTTCGTGTCAACTTGGGCCTAGCTGGGCTACCCCCATAGTGGGCCACGTTGTACCTCCATGGGGTACCCGGAGGCCATATCCTCGTCAGGTATCTCTAAAGGGGGTGACATACTACGACGGTGAGAGAGGAGGCTGGAGTAGGACGTGGATAGTTCTGGTGACGGGACTGGCACAGATTTACCCAGCTTCGGATCTCACAATGGCAGCGAGATCCTACGTGCTGCTATAATTCACTATAAGGCAAAACAATGCCGGTTACAATGAGGTTGTATCGAGTCTATCTTAAGCCATCCCGTAGTCCGGCTTATATAGGCACCCGGGACTAGAGCTTACAGGAGATTCCTAACCGACTAAGGGTTGAGTTCGTATTCCTTCCGGCTTGGGCCATGTCTTCCTTGCCAAGGCAGCGTCTTCTGGGCCTCCTTCTAGAGCCTTCCTTAAGCCGGATGGGCCTCCTGCGCTTCAGCCTACAAGGCCGCCCGACAAAGCCGGCTGGCTAAGTCACCACATGAGCCACCCTGTCAGTCTGGTTTTATCCTTAATGATGAGGATCCCTATTCGGCATATCCCCAACATTAGCCCCTGGAAAGCTTTAAGTTGCCGACGGCCATCTTTCGGCGTCATAGACTTGGCTGCGTCTGTCATTTTTTATTGTTCCGCCGAAGACTTGAAGCCTTCCCAACACTCTAGCTCTTATGTCGAATTGTTGCGCTAAGCTGGTTCTCTGGATGAAGTCCAAAGATCCGACTTCAGTGTATGCACTGACATGACGTCCGTGTTGTTACAAGCGATAGCAAAACAACAATGAAATTATGCAAGATCAAACCAACGGTGACACAAAATTTTAACGTGGAAAACCCTTCCAACAAGGAAGAGAAAAAACCACGGGCGCCAGCCAGCAATACTTCACTATTTTGGGGTGAGGTTACAAACGCGCCGGGATTTACAATGTGTGGCTTATCTCCGGCGGCGGCTTACAAGACGTATTTATAGTGGTCCTGACCTAAACTAGGTCGGTAGGCCTCGCTTCGCTCCGTCGTTAGCCTTCTCACTTATAGAAACGGATTTTGATCACCATAAAATAACACGCGTCGGAGACTTAGGTCTTGTCAGTTTGACCCGAGAAACCAAACGGCAGGGATCGTCATGATTGCGTTTTTCCTGCGCGAAGGAACCGGGGCACCGCGGTGAAGATACGCTACAGTTGCGAATCCACCGCGCGTAGTTACGCAACGCGTGGCGGGATTTCAGGGCTTCTCGTCGTACGTGACAAGGATCGTGGGGTTCCTCTATAAGGATTTCCCCAATTCACTTTCTTCTTCCTCCGGTCACAGTACTCTCTCACCTTTTCTCCTCCAAACTACCTAGAGCCCATCTCTTCTCGCACAAGATCGGGAACCGAGCTCCGATGGCCTCGCCATCGCCCGTCACCGTCGACTCCTCCGCCACTCCGGCAACCGAGCCTTCTCACATTCCCGTGCCTACGGTGGTGGGAACTGAGGTGAACGCCGCTGTAGCGTCCTCGTCTGCTGCGCCGCCAGATCCTAGCCCAAGCATCCCCACGGGTACTCCAGAGCCCGCGGACTCTGGTGATGAATCCGCGGCCGCCGACGAGGAAGACGACACCGATGAGGAGGTGTTCGACGCACCCTCCCGTGGATGGCGGCCCTCCTACATTGGAGTGGCTGAGATGGAGGTCATGGCGGGTAGAGGGGATCATCCCACCTTCCGATAAAGGAGCATGGAGGATCGCGTACAGCGACCCGGTCCCTACTCTGATAAGGGATGAATGGGTACTGCTCACTTCCCACACCCTTCGCAGAATGGCTTTCCCGCTTTCCGCCTTTTTTTCTTAGAGCTGCTAAACTATTATAGCCTGCAGCCTGACAACATTACGCCCAATAGCCTGTTGTACATTGCCGACTTTGGTGGGTTGTTTGAGGGTTAGGCATAAAACCTAGGTTAGATTTCTTCACCTACTGCTTCAACGTCAAGAGGCAGACGGTGAAAGGCAAATTAGTTTCCTGTGGCACTGTCAGCTTTAACATGCGTCGGGATTACGGCAAGTGGTACCCCCAGGTCTCCATTGTGGAGTCTGTCAAAGGGTGGACCGCCTCTTTCTTTTATTGTAAGGATGTGCCGGCTCCGGGTCAATCTATCGGAATGCCGCCTTTCGTTGATGTCGCCGGCATCCCCAATGACGTATGGAACGAGAAGCCGGTGAAAGTTCTTCCAGCGATCTTAGCCTCATCAAAAGTCGGATCACTAAGCTGACTTCCGGCTCGCCCAAGCTCACAGGCGAAGACACCGTCCTTTGATGGATAGTAAGGCGGATTCAGCCACTCCAGCATCGCGACCAGCTCCTGTGCGAGTATACCGGGGAGGTCCAGTGACCGACGCATCGCCGTGTGCATCCGTGGGAGGTGACGGTACAGTTAATTCTGCGCGCGACGATCGTATGTTCAGGCGTTCAGCGGTGCAGCCGCGCGAGTAGCTAGGGGGAGATGACGTCTGTGATTTAATTGCACGGCGTCACACTTTGCTTACTCCGACCGGTCAGAGCTCGCACTTGAGTGAGTGAGAGCATCTCTAGCAGTGACCGAAAACGCCCCGAACTTAAAAAATAACCGCCCGATACGGTCCGCGTGAGGAAAACGAGGCAGACCAGCGACCGAAAAAGTGCCTGACCCGTAAAAAAAAATTCGGGCGCCCGAGAACTTTCCCCCCGAAACCGAGTATACGCAGTTTTCCCCTCCGAACCGACGGTGCCCTGGAAAACCTGCGAGGCATTGGCGGGAGGTACATTTCAGGTCCGCGTCGGGTAGTTCCTCTTCCCCCCGAGTCACCGCCGCCGCTGCCACCACCCGCCGTCCTCGATCCCGGCCATTTCCCGCCGTATTTCCTCCCGCCGAGTCGCCGCCGCACCGGATCCAACTCGCCCGCCCTCGATTCCGGCCGTTACCCGCCCACTCTCCGCCGTCGCATCGGATCCGTCGGTGAGTTACTTTCCGCTCGATCCCGATCGATTTTCCGGTGGATTTGTTGTTGATTTCTCTTCCCGTGTTCGTTTTAGATGGAGTTGAGCCCGTGCGACCAATTTTTGCTCGAGGCTCGTCCGAGTCCGACGACTCGGACATTGAGATGTTGCTCGCCAACCACCGGCAGCAAATGGCGGTGGTGGTCCTCGCCATGAATGTGGGGACCCCGGACTAGCTGTCCGAAATACCCTTGTGCCTACATCAGCGATCCCATGATCAGTGTGTCGCTGAGCACAATCAAACTGGTAATCAAAGAACATCCATAAATACCGAAGGAATATACTTACTCGATTGAAGTCATACTCTTCAATAGGTACTTGCAGCGGAAATCACCATACAGCGTGGAGCCCAAGTCATTCGCCTTAACCCTACAGGCAACTGACTGGGAAGCGCCCTAGTTCGCATTGACGTCATTTCCTTCTCCTCCTTCAAGCTACTCTTCCTTAAAATCTGGCTAAGACAATAGCCAGGGACGAAACCAATATGAGTACAATGGGGATTGTACTCGCAAACTACTCCTCTACCGAGTATGCACCAGTTTTAAGTTGTTGCCTATAGCACTTTTAGTTATTACTCTATCTCTATATCTTTGTTGAAAAAGACCTCTATATCTTTGTTGAAAAAGGTAAGAAGAGATTCACTACTATCTTTAGGGAGAATCACAATTTTATTATTCATCCAAAACTCCTCCTTTTTCCCGACCACGACTCATCATGGTCTCTTTTCCTCCACAACTCATACCACTTCATTTGGTATAGTTGGGAAACATCAGCCACACCTTTGTTTCTTTAATGTTACATCCTTTTGTAAAACTTGCACATAGTCTAGTACAGCCTCCCAACTGTCCATATCCGAGGACTCGGCTATTCGAATAGTTTTTACCCTCTGCAGAGGTAGCACGCTTTTCCCACACCCATCCGGTAGCTCACCGTGTCTGCCACGTCCCGCCATACAAGTTGTATGCGAAGTTGAGCCACCGACCATAGCCTGTCCTTTGCTCATGCTAGTATAGGACCCTGCCCGTACGAATTCACCATTCCTTCAACACCTAGTACAGGATCCCCCGTCGAGGAACCTAGATGTAAGGACTCGTAGTTTTGCCCGGCGAGCACGAAGCCCTTCAATCCCTCAATCCCTCAGATTACCGGGACCCAGGTCAGGGGGTAGGTCGCCATGACCATCCCCTCATGCATAACGGAGTCGTCTCCGTCGATGAGGTATCCAGTACTAACACGAGCAAACTATATGACTACGCCCGTTCCCATATTTGGGTAGATGTGGTCGCACAGGTTATCGGCTGGTCGTCATGGTACTAAGACACAATGTGCATTTTTCATAAACAACTCCCTTTATCACTTCTCCACTTTAACACCGATAATTCGGCATTTCAGCATCAACTAGGTACTTTAAAAAGGAGTTTGGAATAAATCATATTTTTCCCATCCTATAATTTTAAGTATCTACTCTACATTCCACATAGGGTGAGTGGTTCTATATCCTTGGTGAGAAGGCTTTTCAAAAACCAGTACAACTACTTGAGAAATTGCATGTGACTAATTTAGAGGTATGTAAATGCAAGCTCAGCAAAGTAGCTTGCCTTGCTCAACAAAGTGCTCGGGTTCCTGCTGCTCGAAGTAATCTCCTTCCTCGTAGTCTCCGGCAACGTTCGCGTCTAATCGATAAACAAACAATACAAGCAACAATCACTAAACTAAACAAGCAAACATCACATCACAATCAACATGACATCACAATTAGCTACTGAACACCCAAGTTAACACAATTTGGTTTCAAATTAATTTAATTATCCATTATTTATTTGCATCACAATTAGGGCAGAAACTAGGGTTTCATGTTTAATTGCATAACTTGAGTTCTGTTGGTCACAAAAATATGAATTAAAATTCCACAGATAGCCACTGATTTATAGGAAACAACCCAATTGGATTTAATTCAATTTGAGTTATTAAACTCCCTGTATAAATGTTTTGATCCAGAATGTTGGTTTTCTTGTTTTTGCTACAACTCAAGTTAATTGTAACCAAAAATTAAATCCTTTTAGGGGTAACTAGTATTTCTTAACTGTGAACTAACAAAATTGGTTTGACCTCATTTGGATTAGTAGAGTATCAGAAACAAACAAGTTTAGGTTTTATACCTTCTGTTGCATTTTGGATATCATTATTTATTTATTAATCTAAATGGGGTGAAACCACTTTAGTGAGTTAGATAATTTCATAAGCTTTCCAGAACATTTTCATTTGCTATTTTTAGATTCCTAGATCTCAAGATATTGAATTTCAAAGTTCTAATCAAATTTCTGACAGAGAAATTTCCCTATTTTAAGTTTATCGATTAGCACATTTGTCATTTTAATTTTGAATCAGGGAATTACCCTACATGATCATAGACTGCATTAATGTGAAGATGACATGCTATACTAGCTATAAGATTTTAGTTTGGTAATTTTAGACCTCTGGTTGAATAGTAAAATACATGGGAAAAGGGCTATGTTCTGTTATTTCATGTGGTGGAATAATCCGATTAGCTATCTTCCTCGGATTATATCTTTTATCTAGATTTTATTTTGGGGTTCACAATAATTGTTCATGGTGGTACACTAACTATACTAACATGACATGCCACTACTAACATCCAAATAAATCTAGATTAATTTCTATGATTGGATCAAAAGGCCTAAGCAGTAATCTGTTTTCAGAAGTTTCTGAAAACAGACAGAACATAGCTTCTTTTCCTCATGTTTTCATTGAGCTAACCTAATTATTTTGTAAATATAAAAGTTGCATATGAACCTATGTAACTTGTTCTTTCTAACCATGCAAATATTTCAATTTTTGGTGGAGCAGATTTCTCAGAAAGTGCATGCAAAGGGTGCTACTCTATTCTGTTTTCTGGACTTAGCAGTTTTCAGTAAATAACCGAATCGGCATCTTGATCCAACGGCTCAGGATGCACGCATTGGCGACGATGCACAATCAGCGGCGCCACCGTGCGGCCAGCGACGGGCGGTAGTCTAGCGGCTCACCTAGGGCTCGAGTGACGGCGGTGACGGCGGAGATCGGCTGCGGAGGCTCAGGGAGGGCTGCGGGCGGAGTTGCGGCTCCTGGGGTGGCTTGGTCCGTCGGCGGCGTCGGCGCGGTCTCCACGGGTGTGGGATGTTGACGGCGAGCTCCCGGCGACGATCCTGTGCAAGAAATGGCGAGGGGGTGAGCGTACGGTGGCGGTGGTGCACGACGGTGAGCTAGGGGAGGAAATGAGAGAGAAGGGGGCGGCAGCACGGCCATATTGCCGCCGGCGTCCACCTCGGGCAGCAGCGGAGCTCGCGGAGGATGCAGGGCAGCAGCAGCCCTGCTGCGGCATCTCCGCCCTCCTGGCGGTGTACTGGAGGTGGTGGAGTGCGGGGGAGGTGCTGGGGTGGTGTTGTGTGAGGGAATTGCAGCTCGGGGCGGGCGGCTTTTATAGGCGAGTACCGGCGCGTCGTGGACGGGGTGCAGGGGCGGTCCAGCGGCCACACGGGCTCGCCGTAGGGGTGGTGTGAGGGCGGCTACGGTGTTGGGCTACTGAGGGGGCACGGTGGTGGCGTGGAGGCGAGCTGGGCGAGCTCGATCGTGGGGGACGGCCTCGGGCGAGCTTGGGCGGCGCACGGCACGCACGGGCGGCGAGTCCCCGGCGGGTCTGGGTTCTTGCTGGGCGTTGTGCAGGCACGAGAGGGGGCAGGAGAGGTGGTAGGGAGCGGCGTTGGGTAGCTAGGCCAGTGGGGGACGGCCTCCTCCACGGCGTGGCAGGGCGGCATGGCCACAGTGGCCGTGCTCCCTCGGATGGCGACGATAAATGCGACGGCTAGGGTTGTTCCCGCGCGGGTTTAAGACGATGGGCGGGTCCGTGAGGTGCAGGGGAGTGGTGTGGCGCAAGGAATCGAAGAACAACAACTCGAATCCTCCAATTTGATCCGAAGTTCTTCGGTTTGGGGATGAACTCGGGCTCTGCCCTCCAGGTGTTCGACAAAATGTGTCAACGAAATTTTAATTCAAAATTTTGAGTTTTTCTTCCACAATTGGCTCCCTATGTATTAATAGAGATTTTTGGTGCCATGACATAATTTATTTGATAAGTACTTCATGGCACATTTGGTGATTTTTCAATGATAAAGAAAGAATTTAGGATTTTAAATTTAGGTTTTTGAAAATATCTTTCTGAAGAGGGAAGAGGTACAAGAGTAATGTGGAGGTGATCATCATGTCACCCCACTGATTTTTGGTTTAAGAGAAAATATTTATTTCTTTCTTAGGGAAATTTTTGTATGGAACTTGTCCCATTATTTCATGTGGTGGTGTTGCTTTTATTTCTTTTCTTTTCATTCACACCTTTGCTTAGCAATCACACACATCAAGCAATAAAACACAACAATACTCACATCACAACCATGACCACACAATTCAAACCATATGAATTAATCACACCACCATTTCTATAATTAACAATATTGTCTCGGAAAAATGGTCACACTCAATTATGACAAGATGATGTTTAAAGAATATCTCAACTCATAACTTAATTGTTTTCAACAAGGTTTGAGAAAGGAAATATGTGGGGTAATATATTTCCCACTAGAGTTGTTTTCAAATGGAGTGGAAATCAGGGTTTATAAAATGGGAGTTGCATATACATGCAAAATATCATGGTTAGCTTTAGATAGGAGATAACATATAGATCTCCATATTTTTGGGAACACATAATTTTGGAAATACTTTTACTTTCTCAACTAAAGGGTATTTTATTTGTTGCTGAAATCCAACATCATTGAAATAGACTTTGGCCAAAATAAGATTAGAAAAAGAATATATGGAATCTACTCTTGTCATAACATGAGCACCAAGTTTAATATATTTTACTTGGGCTGGATTCTTGGATTAATATTTACTAGTCAAACAACAAGTCACACAAGGTCAAACAGAACAATATAAAGGAAAACACAATCATTAGTGTAGTAATTTCAAAAAGTTTTTGTTGGTTCTGAATTTTGGGTCTTGTTAATTCTTATTATAATTTTGGGATGTTACAATGAAGGAGTTCGAGGATATGCATAGGAGGACGAGGCGAGGATCCAAAGTTGGCCGCCTATGCATTCCCCGGAATCGTTTCTACGGCAACGAGCTGCTCATGCGAGACTACTTCGCCGAGAGACCAACCTATCCGGCTCACATCTTCCGTCGAAGGTACCGAATGCGTCGATCCCTGTTCATCAAAATTGTAGAGGCTTGCGAGGCCAATTGTCGGTATTTTACTCGCCGGAGGAATGCGGGCGGATTGTTGGGGTTTAGCGCGTATCAGAAGATATCCACAACGATGAGGGTGATTGCATACGGCATGTCCGGCAGACTACGCCGATGAGTATCTTCGCATTGGCGAGGATACTACAATCGAGTCAGTGCGCATTTTCGCCAAAGTTATAATCCGCCTCTTCGGTCCTATTTATCTTAGAGCACCGAATGAGGAGGAAACAGCGAGGTTGATGGCACAAAATGAGGCTCGTGATTGTCCGGGCATGCTAGGTAGTGTTGATTGTATGCATTGGGCGTGGAAAAACTGCCCGAAGGCATGGCACGGGCAGTATTGTGGCAAGAGTGGTGATGCAACAATTGTTCTCGAGGCCGTTGCATCTGAGGATTTGTGGATTTGGCATTGCTTTTTTGGTTTGCCGGGCACACTCAATGATATCAATGTTTTGCAAAGGTCTCACAGCTTATTTGCGAGGCTAGCTAGTGGTGATGCTCCGGAATGCAACTACACTGTCAATGGGCATTAGTACACAAAGGGGTACTATCTTGCCGACGGTATATATCCCCCTTGGTCTACATTTGTGAAGACCATCTCAAAACCAGAGACTAAAATGGAGATCCACTTTGCCAAGGTACAAGAGGCAGCCCGGAAGGACATTGAGAGAGCCTTTGGGGTTTTGCAATCTAGGTTTGCGATAGTTCGAGGTCCTGCTCGTTGATACGTCTCAAACATATCTATAATTTTTGAGTGATCCATGCTAGTTTTGTGATATTGTCACATGTTTTTACTGTCATTTATATCATTTTTATGCATTTTGTCGGACTAACCTATTGACAAGATGCCTAGTGCCAGTTCTCTGTTTTTGCTATCTTTTTATTTCAGAAATTTACTTCTGGAAATATTCTCGGAACGCGCTGGAAATTTTTGAGGATTTTTTGTTTGCCACGACGAAGTACCAGTCCGCAGGAGAGCCGGAGGGGAGGCCCACATGGTAGAGGCGGCCCCCTGCCGCGGCGTAGGGGTGACTCGCGGGTGGGGCCCGCCCCTGCCCCTGGGACCTCGCCTCGACGCCCTCCGACGCCTATAAAATCACATATGACCTAAAAACGTCGGGGCGGCCATTATTTTCCAGAAACTCGACCCCGACGCGCCGTCATCTCGAACCCTAGTTTGGGGTCCAATCTGAAGCTGATCCCGGCACTCTGCCGGAGGGGAGATCGATCCCGGAGGGCTCTTTATCGCCATGCCTTCCTCCGGGATGATCGGTGAGTAGTCTCACCTTGAACTACGGGTCCATGGCAGTAGCTAGTTGGTAGTCTCTCTCTTGTGCTTCATGTCTTATGATCTTGTGAGCTGCCTAACATGATCAAGATCGATTATTGTAATGCTATGTGATGTGTTTGCTGGGATCCGATGGATTATGAAGTTATGTTCAGATTGTGCATGATTCTTATATGAGTTATTTATGTTCTTGCATGCTCTCCGATGTGCGTAGTTACTTTGACCAAGTGATTGTGTGTATCTCCAAGAGAGGGTATTTATGCTAGATAGTGGGTTCATGCCCCCTTTTGTTCCTGGGCACGAGTGACAGAAACGTCTAAGGGCGAGGGTGTGCTGTTTCTACTAAGGGTAAAACAGCGGTGCTAGTGTCTCATTTGATATTAGTATTGCTTACATCATGCGCTTTACTTGATGCATTTGTCTGTTGCTTGCAACTTAATACCGTTGGGTGACAGGGGTTTTGATCTCTGAATGCAACCGCGTTCCTGTGCTTCCACAAGTTCCAGCAGCAGAGGAGGGTGAAAGTGGACGCCGCGCCTGCTTCGACGTTTGCCGGGGCGCGATAGGTGTGGAGAAGGCTCACCCTAGCACTGTCCGGGAAGCAGTAGCCGACGCAAGCCCAGAATTGCTTGGCGAGGGGACACTCGAAGAATATATGCTCCGCCGTCTCGAGGGGGGCACGGCAGAGCGGGCACACCGCATCGGCGGCGTCGAGCACATGCCTGCTGAGTAGAGCTTCCCGGGACAGGATTCTCCTCTTGAGCAGGAGCCAAGCGAAGAAACGAACCTTCGACGGGGCGAAGTTGTGCCAAACGAAGTGGTGGGCAGGGTCGCCAACGCCGCCCCACATCCGCAGCATGTAGAGAGCCGCCGCGTCGAGCTCGCCAGAGGGCTTCCGACAGCGGACCAGCGTCCGCTCGTCCATCTCAGCAGAGAGGCGAACCTTGCTCACGGAGGCAAGGAGCTCAGGCAGTTGAGGCCCCAGCATGATTCAGCCGTGGGACCAGGGAACGGCGAACCCCTCTGTTGAAGACGGCATGGACAGTCGCGTCGGCGTCGAGCGCGTGGGAGAACAGCACTGGCCACCTGGTGGCGAACGACGCCTCGCCACACCAGACGTCGAGCCAGAACGACGTGCGCAGCCCGTCGCCCACCCGCACCGAGGTGCTCCCGCGGTAGAGCGGCATGTGGGAGGCGAGGCGCGACCAGTGGTGCCCGGCGGCTTTCTGCCCGGCCACAGAGGACCAAGCCCAGCGAGCCCACGGCGAGACGGCTCCGGAGTGAAGACGGTGGACGAGCTTCAGTTGCAGGCACTCGTTTTTCACCGCGAGGCACTTAATCCCGAGCCCGCCTTCGTCCTTAGGCCTGCATACGGCCTCCCAGGCCACGAGACACTTGACGCCCGACGCCGTCCCTTTTACGTTCCACAGGAAGGCGCTCCGCAGGCCGTCGATGGCGCGAAGGAACCCGGGGGGGCAGCTCGACCGCGCACATGGCAAAGGTAGGCAGGGCATCCAGGACGGCGTTGATCAGCACAATTCTCCCTCCCGGCAGAGAGCAAGATCGCACTCCACCCACAGAGGTATTTGTCCACTTTCACGATCAGCGGAGCAAAGTCCGACAACAAGAGCTTGCCGCTCGAGAGGGGCAGTCCCAGGTACGTTGGGGGGAAACCTTCCACCCTACAGCCAAGCACTCTCTGAATCTCGAGAAGCTCATCATCCGCGATGTGGAGGGGGACTAGCGTGCTTTTGTGGAAGTTGATCTCGAGCCCCGTAGCCTCGGCGAACTGGTCCAATAGGAGACGCAACCGCTCCGCCGCACCGATGCTCGCCCTCATGATGATGAGCGTGTCGTCGGCGTACTGCAGGACCGGGCACGCCGCACCGTCGATGAGGGGGTGCAGCAGAAGCGGATCCTGCCTGATGAGTTGCTACAGGACATCAGCCACAAGGAGGAACATGTAGGGCGAAAGCGGGTCCCCCTGACGGAGCCCGCGCTTACAGTCGATCCAGCGACCTGGGATCCTATTCAGGAGCACCGCAGACCTCGACGTGCCCAGCACCATGTCCATCCAATCACACCAGAGGGAGGGGACCCCCTCGCAATCATGATCTTCCTAAGGCAGTCCCAGTTTATCGAGTCAAAAGCTTTGGCTAAATCAAGTTTCAGAACCAGAGCCGAGGCCTTCCTCTTGAAGCAGCACTGAACCATCTATGTTGCGTACACAAAGTTCTCGGAGATGCTCCTCCCGGAAAGGAACCCGGATTGATTCTCATCCACCAATGCCCCGATCTGGCTCTGAAGTCGCGAGGTGAGAGCTTTGCCAAGGATTTTAATGGAGCAGTTCTGCAAGGACACATGCCGGTAGGAACCAGGTGGAAGGATCCCGTCCTTCTTCGGCAGGAGCACAATGTGCACGTGATTGATCGCGCCGAGTACCGTCTTCTTGGCATGGACAGCAGAGAAGGCGCGAAGGAGGCTGTTCGAAATAGCAGGCCAGGCCGCCTGGTAGAAACTGGGCCCAAGCCCATCGGGGCCCGGTGCGCTGTTGCGGTCCATTCCGAGCACGGCCACCTTCACTCCCGCCAGCTCGAACTGGGCCGTAAGCACCGCCCCGTCCACCCGAGCCGCGCCGCGGTAGAGCATGTCCAGGTCGAAGGCCCAACAAATCGCCCTCGCGCGGCCCAGGAAGTTGGAGTAGAAGGCGCGAAGGGCCTCGGCCTTGGCTGCATGAACGACGACGAGCTCGCCGTCGATGTCGAGGGTGCGGATGTGGTTCCGCCTAAACCTTTGTGACGCCCGGGCGTGGAAGAACCTGGAGTTTTCATCTCCTTCCTTCACCGCCCGAAACTTGCCCCGCTGCTTCCACCGAGCGGCCGCGCGGCCGACAGAGTTGGCAAGTTGCACCCTCGCCTCCGACCGGAGCTCCGTCTCCTCCCCTGAAAGACAGCAAGGCTCCTCGAGAAAATCGAAGAGATCAATGATAAAGCGGCAGTTATTATCAAGGCGCGGGACATACCGGTGACTAACCTTGCACCGTTTCGCGGCGGTCCGAAACCGCTTAACCCCAGCAGCGAGATCGAGAATGGCATCGCGAGCAGGCACCAAAGGTGTCCAGGACGGGGTGGTGGTGGGGAGGAAGAGGGGATCAAGCAACCAGGCGTTTTCGAAGTGAAAATGGGCGGGGTTTGGGATGGTGGTGGTGGCGGAGACCAAGAGCAGATGATGATCGGAGGTGGGGCGAGAGAGAGAGACTAGAGAGGAGTTGGGGAAGGCAGCATCCCAATCCACGTTAAAAAATGCACGATCGAGTTTAGCAAGGTCCGGATTGACCTGACCATTCGTCCAGGTGAAGAGTCTGTCCAGAAGGGGGAGCTCAAACCACTGCAACTGACGGATCATTGAGTTGAATTTGGCGGCAAGGTTGAGGTCAAAATTAGCATTGTTCTTGTCCTCGGGGTACCGCAACAAGTTAAAATCGCCGAGCACCATCCAAGGCCCGGTGACTGTGGGGGAAAGCGCAACTGACGAGTAGTGGACTCGGCAAATCCCAAGGTTTTGCACCCCGAGTTGATTGAGGGGGAGAGAGTATGAATCGTTGGTGGTTAAGACGGCTAACAGGGGGCGAGTTTTACCCAGGTTCGGCCCCTCGAGGTGAGGTAAAGACCTACTCCTGCTTGTCTGGAATTATCGAGGTGGCTACAATGGCGAGATGCAATCTCGCTAGGGTTTGCTTGCTGGTTGCTTGACCTAGACGACGCACCCTCCTGGCCTTTATATCACAGGCCAGGTCTCGGGTGGACGGTGCAGATTGCACGTTACAAGATAAGGAGAACCATCACCGGCCTAACCGACTACTTGGGCCACACGGTACACTTCATGGGCTTCAATGGGCTTCTCTTGGCGTGACCCAGGTACCACCACCGTGGGGCACCCGAAGGGTAGCCCCACGACAGTAGCCCCCGAGTGCTTAGTCGAATCGCAGAGTCGAGTAAAGGACTCCTTCCTCCGGGCACGCCACCTGACTCCTTCACGAGCCAATCTTCGGCTGCTACTGTCTTGAATAATCGAGTGTGCTTCATGATCTTCTTGACTCGCCAGCTTTCGACTGTCGTTGTCCTTAATCATCGGGTGCGCGAACAGCGCTCCCGATGGGAGTAGCCCCCGAGATTAAGCTGAATTGCTTGCAATTGAGGTTAAACTCAATTTTTCTTCAGTCGAAAAGCCCGCTCCCGATGGGAGTAAAAAGATGACTCGAAATGCCCAAGTCAAAACTGGCCTTGCTCGACTTACTTTGTACTCAGCCTTGCTGGCCTACGGAATCGACTTAAACTCAGCTCTGAAAGCTTACTGGTTGGAGTCCACTCGAATGATGAACTCGGGTGTCATCAGCTTTGTAAAGCTTACTATGTACTTGTCTCACCCAAATGGATTATCGAGTCGACTCAGCTCTCAGAGCTTACTGTTCCTTGTTGCACTCGAAAAATCTGTCCGGGTGCTCCATCAGCCCGTTGGCTTACTTGACACGCCTCCGCTTGATGACGTCAGGGCTGACGTTTTCGGCGTGCTCTGCGTCCGATGGGACGTAACAGAGTGGTCCCGGTGTCAGTGTTGACTGTTCTGACCGTTGGGCGCGAAATTTTCGTGGCATGATGATGGCGCCTCGATTCCCGCGCGTAGTGGGCGGCGTGGCCGGCGACGGTTGCTATCTCCGCGCGACGCGTGGACGGCCAGATGTTGCCTCGAGTTGCGGCTTCGTGGAGGACGGCCAGGATGAACTGACCCCGCGGTACATAATCTTCACCGCGGTGGGGAACAGCTCACGCCTTCCTCATTTCGCCGCCATCTCGTCTGCTTTCTCCTCCAGTGCTGTTCCTCCATTGCTGTCCTTGCGCCCAATTCACCAGAGACTCTCTCCTCCCCCGCTAGCACCATGGGCCAGAAGAGGGTGAAGGGAGCGGAAGGCTCCTCCGCCGCCGGCGACGACGCCGGCATGAAGAAGTTGGAGGGCGACTGGGGGAAATCGTCCGTGAAGGCGGCGGAGCTGGACGCCCTCCGCGAACAAGGGTTGCTGCCGCCGACGAGCACGGCAACGACGCGCGCCCCCGGTAAGGATGTGATCCCCTCTCCTCGCGATGGGGAGCGCGTGTGCTTCGTGGAGTTCCTTCCGCGAGGCTTCGGGTTCCCCATCCATGATTTTGTTCGTGGTCTTCTCTACGCCTATGGGATTCAGATGCATGATCTGAATCCCAACAGCGTATTGAACATTGCGAGCTTTATTGTGTTGTGCGAGTGCTTTTTGGGGATCGCACCCAACTGGAACTTGTGGAAGTCGCTCTTCATGGTGCGACGGATGGTGGGGCGGTCGAAGCAGACGTTCCCCGTGGGCGGCTTCGGAATCCAGCTGCGCGGCGACACAAGCTTCTTCCAGCTGAAGAAATCCGACTCCGTCCAGAACTGGCGGAAGAAGTGGTTCTACATCAAGTGGGACCAAGAAGGCCTTCCCGAGTTCGCCGCTGACCGTCCTCTGCGAAGGACCAAGGCCTGGTCGCACCCTCTGTCAAAGGAGGACAAGGAGTCGACCAAGCCACTGCTGGCGCTGCTCCGCGGGTTGCTGACGACGCTCGGACGCGAGACAGGTGGCATTCACCTTATCGCAACTTTCCACAAGCTGAAGGTGCAGCCGCTGAGTCGACGCCAGCCAATGTGGGAGCTTGCAGTCGACACCTCGCTTGATGACGCACAGATCGCGACTAAGGTGAAGAACATCACCAGCCTTCGGGCCGCCGATCCGTGCAACGTTAGCTGCCCAGTCGAACCATATGGGCCAAACAATCCCGTGCCTGAGGTAAGCACCTTGAATTCTCTTTGCTTTGCTTTAGTCTACTGTTTTTCTTGACTCACTTTTCTGCTCGCTGCTCGTCAGGATCGAAGGGCTTATGTGAGCCTTCCTCCGCTGATGGAGAATGGACCTCACGATGAGGCCACAGTCGTCGAGCAGGACGACGATGAAGATGAACTCCCTTCTGCTCACTCGCCGAATGAGGAAGTAGAAGAGGATGACGAAGATGAAGAGCCGCTGCGGAAGCGGCTAAGACGAAGGAATGTCGACTCCACCTCGGGGTCGTCTCCGTTGAAGGAGGTGGTTGCGGAGGACAAGGAAGCCCGCGACTCATCCTCCGATGCGGATGAGCCGGTTGATCCGCTGTTCGTGTCTCCACTGAATTCAGCGCCGCCCGCTGGGTTTGGGGGGATGGCATCTCCTCCCATGAGCAGCGAGGATGAAGATGTCACCAGGTAAGCCTCTGCGAGTACGCCTTTTTGTCTTTGTTCTTTTTTCGACTCCTCGGACGCTTGTCTGAAGTTTTGCTTCTTTACACAGCCATCACACTGGTAGGGATGGCTCTTCGCCTCGAGAAGAGGAACATCAATCTGCCGCTGTCCCGGAGCGAACCACTGGGGCACCCGAAGAGGCGCCTGAGGCCAACAATCCCTTGACGTTGAAGACGTCGACCTCCAAGGGGCCAGAAAAAACTGCTGCTACGACTGCAGTGGATGCTGAGCTGCTTGAGCATGTAAGTGTATTCTGTCAGCCTTGCAATTTCTTGTGTCGGGTGCGCGAACAGCGCTCCCGATGGGAGTAGCCCCCGAAGATGTGCGTGACTAGGATAGTCGGGCACAGATTGACACTTTTGCTTCTTTGCACAGCCGTTTTGTCGTCAACTGCTAGAGGGAGCCACAGCCTTCATGCGAATGGAGAAAGAGGAAGGTCGACTCCGCACTGCTCTGGAGCAAGCCAACAGTGAGTATTAACCTTTTGCATTCGAGCGGTGCTTCGATCGTCTTCATTATTGACCTTGCTCCGATAATCCACAGGCGAAAAGGAGAGCATGGCGAAGCGGATCGCCGAGCTGGAGAAGTCCCTGGGTGCAGCTCAAGAGCGTGAGCAAACCCGGGGTCAACTAGAGAAGACCCAGGTTGAACGCTTGCTTGGACTCGCCCATGCAATCGGAGGTAAGTATCTCGGCTAGCTGCCTACTTTGTCTTGTGTCGACTCCTGATGTGTCATAAATGCGGTCATCCACGTTGTTCAGAGCCGTGCGGAGGCGCTCCTCCAGAAGAGTCTTCCAGCGAGAATGTCGACCTGGAGACGGCTGTTGGCTTCGTCGACCGTGCCCACGCGTATGCTTCGACTGCACTGCAGCAATCTTCGTCGGAGCTGCAGAAGTCTAAGGATGCTCTGGCGAGTGTGCATCGGAGCATCTTCCCCAGTCAGCCGTTGCCGACCGATGTTGACGCGCTTGCGTCCCCGTTTGAAGGCGAGGCGACCACCCTGGCGGACTACACGCGTGCCCAGACGGTACGCGGCTCAGAGTTCACTTTCCGGCTTTTGCTTGGTCATGAGGTTGCAGGCGACTTTGAGGCAGTTGTCAGCGACTTTCCTCGAAAGCCCGATGGCAAGACCAAGTCGCTAAACAGCGTCAAGGCACGAGCAAGTCAGTTAGCTGTTAAGCTGATTGATACCTTTGAGAGGAAGCTTGCCAGGGCTGCAGAGTTGGCCTCCAAGAAGAGTCGCTCGCAGTCGGAATCTGCAGTGTAGTCTGTGTAGTAGGGTTCCCTTTTGATTCGCCTTTTGTAGTGAACATAATGAAGTCTATCAATGCAATTCCTGATTCCTCCATGTCAATGTACCTCTTCGAGTCTTTTGCTATAATGAATATGGCTTCTGTTTGACACCACTTAACTTGGCAGCCTGATGAAAATGCTGCTCTTGAAGTCGCCGAGGCCACCCGTGTGAATGAGGGTGAGGGTACCTCTTCTGCTGTGCCCGCTCGCCAACAGGGCCTAGCTGATGCAACTCCCAGACGGAGCGTGAACGACCAGCGGGTGTTTAACTATATGAGGAACAAGATCACTGAACTTGAGTCGAAGCTGCGGAGAACTGAAGTGGAGCTTGAACGCCTCAGGGCGCGTTCCGCTGGGCCGTTCAATCAGCGCGAACGGTTCCTTCTCGACCAGATTGATCTGATATGTCGACAACTACAAGGTTTGGGCTCTAGCTGCTTCTCTTTGATTTCTTCATGCTTGTGTTGTTCTGCACCTTGACCCGTTATTTGCAGTTGTTAATCCCGACTGGCAAGCCGAGAACGCTCGAGTGGATGAGCGCGTGGATAGTGAGGCCACCGGTAATTCGGTCGAAGCTCGCCAATTCTGGGTACATAAGGGAGAGGGCCGTATACTCGCGTGGATGCTGGATCGCACCTGGCGAGCTGCATTCGTTCTTGAAGGTTGCAGGAAAGCACTCTGGCAAATCAACAAAGTGTTTTTCCCCCTTGATGAACAGCCGGAAGGGTTGCCCGCGCTGTTGGAGAGGTTCCGCAGTAGCAGGGCATTGAAGGGGGTCGTCCTCGGTCAGCTTGTTGCCGGGGCCAACACGGCGTTTGCCTATGTTCGACTGCATCGACCTCATGTTCCCTTGGACAGAATACTTGATGGCTTGCCCAGGGATGTTGATTATGCTGAATCCCTTGAGGCCGCCCGTCAGGTGATGCGACAGGTCCTGAATCATACAGAGCGACGTGTAGGGCCACTGGACGCTCCAAAGGAAGAGCCTGTCGACTAAGAAAAGCGATTTGTTGTATGATGTTAGCTTGTAACATAAATATGCATGTATGTATGCCCATATGATGTTGTATGTGTGATTTTGCACTTGTAGACCTGTATGGCGCGAGCCCCCGAGTGGTTCGAGTGGCGGCCTAGGTGATGTAGGGTGTTGCCCGATCTTCACGGATTTGAGGCGGGGAAGAGGATGAACACGAAGAACACGGAGGTGGAAACGAAGAACACGAGGGGAAAAAGGGCAAATCGTGGGGATAACTCGCGAAGCCTACAAGGGAGAATCACCCGGCAACAAACCCCCAGCGGAGCAGCCTCCGGATCCCAAAACCCAAGTCAACAACACGCTTAATGAAACCGATTTCTCTTACCGGCCGGTCCACCGATCCAATAGAATCACCGCAGTGAAAGATTGGTTTGCACTACTAGAGACACCTCAGTGAAAGAGTAGCTACAACAAGAGATTCATCATCCTCCTCGGAGGAACCCATCACAGGAAGGAGCAACGCTCAACTCTAGTTCATTCTTCTCTACCTCAAATGGAAAAGGGGGAAAGCTATTTATAGTCTTAGTACAAAAGGGGTGAAAGGTGGGGGTCCGGCCTGGGGGCCGGCCTGGGCCGGCCTGGAGGCCGGCGTCGTCTGGTGGGGGACCGGCCTGGGAGCCGGCCTAGGCCGGCCTGGAGGCCGGCGTCGTCTGTAGGGGGCCCGGCCTGGGAGCCGGCCTAGGCCGGCCTGGAGGCCGGCGTCGTCTGTAGGGGGCCCGGCCTGGGAGCCGGCCTAGGCCGGCCTGGAGGCCGGCGTCGTCTGTAGGGGGCCCGGCCTGGGAGCCGGCCTAGGCCGGCCTGGAGGCCGGCGTCGTCTGGAGGGGGCCCGGCCTGGGAGCCGGCCTAGGCCGGCCTGGGGGCCGGCTGGCTCCTTCCTTGTGCTTTCGCCTTGACGCTTCCTCCTCCTCATCCACGCGTATGCCTTGGATGAAATCAACTCTTGGGCTTCCTCGGCACCTCCCATCGGCTTCGTATCCATCGTGTCAAACCTAGCAATGCAAAGGGGCGGATGCTCAAGTAGCATACCATTCCAAAGGGTAGGAAATGAGATCTCGAAGAGGAAAGAGTTCACCTTTGACGCCCATGGTGACTTAGCATGTGTCGGATGGTTTGTCCTTGTGATGGACGTGGGTTGGGCTACATCATCTCCCCCTCCTTCGAAAAGCGTCGTCCACGACGCTAGCACGTCCTCATCAAGTGAAGGAGATAGATGTCTCGACGTTGAAGTGGAAGTCACCATGCCGCTATTGATACCTATACGCACCAAAGACCAAGCAAAATATGTGTGTGTATGATAGAGGAGCACATCATTGATGACATGTCCAAATTTGTTCATAACACCATTAGCACCACACAAATATATGGAATGGAATACAAATGCAAGGTCAATGTGCAAACAACTCGTCCAAACATCCTCAAAATTTGGGAACACAAATCTCCAAGAAAATTTGAGAAGGCTAAGAAAGCTATCTCATTTTGAACCATATGATGTTCATTGCATTGAAAGCGTCGTAAAGAGAGGTTTGTGAACCACACAAGGTGATAGAGGCTCTTATCATCGCCATCATGGGTGCAAACAAAGCAAAGAGAAGAGCAAGTGTTCATCAATTTTGTTGCAACACCAAGAAGATAACATCCCAAGGCCTCATGACAAGACATGCTCAAAATATCATTATGGTGACCAACAAACATAAGGAAATAGAAATTGCTCATCAAGTTTGCGGCAACACATAAATCATCTACAAGGAAGATCAAGGGAGCATGAATGTCACAAAGGAAAACCAAAGCACTCACATGTTTGCATGCGAACCAAAGGAAAGAGCAATTGTTCAATTTGTTCGATGCAAAACATGGACAAGGAAATAGAGGTTGGCCGGAGCCAAAACTCTCATGGAAAATGCTCTCAAGAGCTCTTTTTGTCAACTCATGTTCAGTTGAAGTTGACATTATGAAGCATGAGCCATTACACACGAAATTCCATAAAAAGAAATTGTGTGCATGGTACATGAATGCATCATCCATTATGACGCATCTATCCATTTGCACATCACCAAACACACCAATATCAAAAGGAATGTATGACATATGTGAGTGGTCAATATGCAAAAGGAAGGGTAAATTCTCAACATGGCAAAAGGAAGAATCTCCAAATTTTGAGAAAGCTATGGGGGCATTCTCATAAGTGATCATATCAACATTATTGCAAACCAAGCATTGGAAAGAGAAATTGTTCAACTTCTTGGATGCAACAATGGGAGAAAATTCGAAAGTTTCATAACAAGGCATGTATATGGAAAGATCATCACAAATAGATAATTCCGCATGATCAACATTGGTTTGAAACAAGGTATCACATGGGAATATGAACGAAGCATATGTGACATCAAAAGGATCATCCATAGCATGCAAGCAATCACAAGTCATCATGTCCACTAGTGGGATCATGGCATCATCAACACCCATATGCGTACCTTTGTAGTCCCGCTCATGAGAAGTAGGTGTTGTGGTAGAAGTAGCGGCGTCCATGTAGCCGACTTGTTCATCATGTAGACATGGGGTGGCATCGTCTTCATCCTCCATGTACATCTTCTCCATCATAGGCGCCATCATGTCGAGGCTTGGCGTCTCATCGTCCATGGAACCTAGTAGAACATGAGAGAAAACACTAGAGGTAGAGGGTAAGTTGTTAGAAATCGAAATGTCCTCACTTGACCTATCAACTACCTCTCCCAACTCAATGTGTGTATCACTCATTCCCTCAAAGTGGAAGCACTCAATCTCACATATGGTAGATGCACTCAACTCACTTGCACTCTCACTCAAGTGGGCTAGGTGGCTCTCATGCTCACATGGGATTGGTACCATCTCATCTTGCCAACATATAGTGATAGGCCCGGTAGACTCAACTCCATTCGCCACCTTGGTTGAAGGGAAACTCCCATGCTCAACCTCCTCAACCTTTTCACTTGGCTCGCCGTCACAAGTGGTAGCCTCTTCAATGCTCGTCTCCTTGGCCGAAGGGAAAATCCCATGCTCGACCGTCTTCTCACCATCTTCATGGTCACCATCTTGTAGTGGAGTCGACAATAAGCTCGGTGAAGAGTCATGTGAGGGCTTGAAGAACTTGGATAACCCGGCGATGAAGTTCTCGCGGATGGTCTTGAGCTCGGCTTGCTCGATCTCGAAGTTGGCATTGTCGGTGTCGAGCTTGGTCTTCAACTTGTCGAGGTCGGCTTTGAGTTTGAGAAGCATGTCCCGGTCCTTCCTGGAGTGTGATCTACTCTTGGACGCCCTTTTGGTGGTGGCACGCGGAGGAGGCTCCATTTGATGTGTACTTGCCGCCAACTTGTATGTGGAAGTTGTTTCTTGATGGCGTGGCCTTGAGTGGCTGGAGTCCTCATAGTGACGTCGATGATGATCATGAGTAGACGTACGTCGATGAAGATCCTTGGAGTTCCTTGATGAAGACTCGTGTGCATAGGCACTTTGCGTTGGCCGCCGTCTCGAGGGTGAGGTAGCTTGACGTTGAGGAGGAGGGCGTGTCTCCTTGTCCTCTAGGCGAAGATGCCTTGAGCTCCGTCTCCTTGAGCTTGTAGGTTCTTGACGGCGGTGGCGCTCTTGAGTTCTTGGTCTTGAGGATCGCCGAGGTGGGTACTCATCGTCGGTGTCGTCATCCACATGATGTGTAGCGCGTGGCAGCTCCTTGACGTGCCTTGAGGAGTCGTAGTCCATGTAGGGTCCCGCCACATCATTGGAGTTGTAGTCGTTGTAGCGGTCCACCATGGCGTTGACGCTTGTGGGCTCGAAGTCGGTGTAGCTCTCCATGTCGTGGACGGTTGCGGCATCGTAGTCGTAGTAGTGGTGGTTCTCCGCCATGTAGTCCATGCTCGTGGAGGTGTCGTCGATGTCGAGGTCCACCATATCATCCATGCTTGGGGCGCCGTAGTCGTTGTCGCTCATGATGTCATCCATGCTTGGCGCGCCGAAGTCGTTGTCGCTCATCATGTTCTCATCATCATGGCCTCCATAGGATGCTCCGCTCTCACTAGACATGGTCAATCACAAGACAAGTGTATATATATGTGGAGTGGGAGGAACTAAGAAACCAACCTCACCTAGTAGATAGTATTGGAACTAGTGGACCATGCCAAGAGAAACCGATACACAAGAATGCGGGTGACTTGAATTTCAAAGATCCAAACGCAACTCCAAAACACACACGGCTTATGAGTGGATAGGTATGAAATGTGGAAAGCAAATGGAACAACCGGAAACCAAGATATTGTAAAGGCAAGTAGAGAACCACGATGACCACAAAGCAAATACAAGTCGATCTCAAAAGATAGGAGTGAAGCACATAGAAACACACGCTTTGGAAAGTGGGACTTGTGCAACCAAAATGAGCTAGTGATGGACCTAGCGAAGACTAAAGCTCAAGTTACACAAGTGCAAGAGAACCAACTCGATTGCAAATTATTGGTGGGCTACAAGATTTACACAAAGATACCACACCTATGAATTTTTCATCGAGCTTGCGCGACCTACAAGAGATATGGCATTGAGGCTCTTTCTTTTTATTTGCTCTCTTTTGATTCTTTTTCTATTCTCTTTTGGCCTCTTACTCTCTTTTCTCTTTTTGCCTCTCACTTTGCTTGCCAACAACTATATGAACTAGCGCATACAAGTTTTGCTCGGAACACTAAGAGGTATCAAGTGTGCAAAGCCCAAGCAATCATATATGAGCTAGTCTCAATAGGTAAGATAGGCACAAATGGCTTGGCTAACAAGTGATGCAAGGTGGGAGAAGGTTCGGGGATGTTATACCTTTCGTCGACGATCTTCACCCGGTGGAGTGGAATGTCCCTTCCTTGATCACGAAATATGGTGGCAATAGATGATGGATCAACCGCCGTGGTGATGTAGAGCTTGTCCGTAGCTTCGATTAGAGACGAAAATCACCAAAAACGGAGTCCGGAGTGAAAAGTTATGGCCAAAACAAAATTTCAGCAGGGGAACCGGCCTGGGGGCCGGCCTAGGCCGGGCTGGAGGCCGGCGGCTTCTGCCGGGGGTCCGGCCTAGAGGCCAGCCTAGGCCGGGCTGGAGGCCGGCCGACACTACCTTTCCGGGACGCGAAAATGGGCGATTTTGGGCGGAAACGGTCCGAAAAACACCAAATCGGAGGGGAAATCAACGGAATTTGGCCATGGGAACGCAAAGGAAGTTAGATCAACAAGTATAGCAATGGATCCACGGATCAAAACCTACCAAAACTCACAAGAATCTCAGATTGAACCAAAAGCAATTTGAGGCTATTTTGGTGGAAATTTTCGAAATTAACAAAATCAAAGAAAAATTTTGTGGATATGGGGGTGGAAACAAAGGCAATCCGTGGCAACCCTTGCTCTGATACCATATGATGTAGGGTGTTGCCCGATCTTCACGGATTTGAGGCGGGGAAGAGGATGAACACGAAGAACACGGAGGTGGAAACGAAGAACACGAGGGGAAAAAGGGCAATCGTGGGGATAACTCGCGAAGCCTACAAGGGAGAATCACCCGGCAACAAACCCCCAGCGGAGCAGCCTCCGGATCCCAAAACCCAAGTCAACAACACGCTTAATGAAACCGATTTCTCTTACCGCCGGTCCACCGATCCAATAGAATCACCGCAGTGAAAGATTGGTTTGCACTACTAGAGACACCTCAGTGAAAGAGTAGCTACAACAAGAGATTCATCATCCTCCTCGGAGGAACCCATCACGGGAAGGAGCAACGCTCAACTCTAGTTCATTCTTCTCTACCTCAATGGAAAAGGGGGAAAGCTATTTATAGTCTTAGTACAAAAGGGGTGAAAGGTGGGGGTCCGGCCTGGGGGCCGGCCTGGGCCGGCCTGGAGGGCCGGCGTCGTCTGGTGGGGGACCGGCCTGGGAGCCGGCCTAGGCCGGCCTGGAGGCCGGCGTCGTCTGTAGGGGGCCCGGCCTGGGAGCCGGCCTAGGCCGGCCTGGAGGCCGGCGTCGTCTGTAGGGGGCCCGGCCTGGGAGCCGGCCTAGGCCGGCCTGGAGGCCGGCGTCGTCTGGAGGGGGCCCGGCCTGGGAGCCGGCCTAGGCCGGCCTGGGGGCCGGCTGGCTCCTGCCTTGTGCTTTCGCCTTGACGCTTCCTCCTCCTCATCCACGCGTATGCCTTGGATGAAATCAACTCTTGGGCTTCCTCGGCACCTCCCATCGGCTTCGTATCCATCGTGTCAAACCTAGCAATGCAAAGGGGCGGATGCTCAAGTAGCATACCATTCCAAAGGGTAGGAAATGAGATCTCGAAGAGGAAAGAGTTCACCTNCTGGAGAAGATCGGCACTGGTGGGTCTACGTCGGCATCCCCTACAGCGACGAGGGCTGCAACTGCTCGTGCGTCGATGGAGGAAACCGAAGGCCAGATCGGCAACCGCGGGGAAACACAAGGCCGGAGGACGGGATTATATATTCCGCCTCCGGCGAGAGGTACGCGTGACGCCTTCACATCTCAGTCCTTCGATAGATTGGGGAAGAAAAATTACTGGAGTGTTCTGACCATTTCACTCCTGGCCCGCGTGTGGAACTACCACGATTTGATGGATCTCAACCCCGGCTGTGGCAATCCCGGTGTGAGGAATATTTTGCTCTCTGGGGAACGCCAACTTCTCTGTGAATTCCATATGCGTAAGCACAGTTTGATGGTGCAGCAGCAAAGTGGTTGAAATCCTTCAGAACAAAATTTCCAAAGGCGCCCTGGGAAGAATTCTGTCCCTCCTTGCAGGCACGATTTGGCAGGAATCAGCATGCCACGTTACTTCGGAAGATGTTTCATATCAGGCAAACTGCGACAGTCGAAGAGTACGTAGAGGAGTTCGCTCAGCTCATTGATCAGCTGTCAGCTTATGGTGAGCACCCAGATCCTCTGTACTATGTCACCCATTTCCTAGATGGTTTGCAACCAAAGGTTATACTTATGGTGGCTATACAGTTACCGGGAGATTTGGATACAGCTTATCAGTTAGCTTTGTTGCATGAGGAGTTAGGAGATGGTAGCACGCCGTTCAATGCTGCTGCAAACCACAAGAAGAACACCATTGTGCCCGCTGCTGCAGCACCGCGGGTTCTAACTGACAGAACAAATTTGGCAGTAACTAGGCAAGCTGTGGATGATAAATGGGTAGCTCTCAGGAATTTTCGTAGGGCCAAGGGTCTTTGCTACACTTGTGGGAAAAATGGGGCAAGGAGCACAAATGCCAAGGGACAGTCCAACTACATGTAGTGCAAGAGATTGTGGAACTTTTTCAACAAGACTCTGCAGATGAGAATTCTAAATATGAAGTTTCAGATGTCATGTGCATTTCTTCAGCAGCTTTGGGCACAACACAGCCTGTGGCAGCAATGCAAGTGGAGATTGTGATTGGCAGTATTGCTTACAACATGTTGATTGACTCTGGTAGTACTCACTCCTTCCTCAATGCCAAGTTTGAATCCCAGCTGTCAGATGTGCAACACATGAGACCTGTAACAGTGAAGGTAGCGGATGGAGCATCCCTATGCAGTGATCGTCACATTCCCAGCTGTGAATGGCAATATGGACCTGCAAAATTTTGTACCCAATTTCGACTGTTGTCACTAGGCCATTATGATGGCATTTTGGGTCTGGACTGGCTAGCATCCTTAGGACCAATGAGTATGGACTGGAAAGCTAAATGGCTTGTTGTTCACTATCTGGGACAGCAAGTGACCTTCTGGGGAATTACCCCTCCAGAAATTCAGTGTCAAGTGGTGGAAGTGTACATAGTCAACACAGAGGTTTTGCCTGTTCCTGTCGAAGTACAACAGATTCTTGACCAATTTGCTTTAGTGTTTGTAGCCCCTACTGGACTACCACCTAGGCGTCGTTATGATCATGCGATACCCCTGCTACCAGGAGCGCAGCCAGTGTTAGTGTGTCCTTACCGTTATGCTCCTGAACTTAAATCACAAATTGAGAGACAGATGGCTGAATTACTAGAGCAAGGTGTGATTCAGTATAGCAACAGTCCCTTCTCTTCCCCAGTAATCTTGGTTCGCAAAAAGGATATGTCATGGCGGCCAGTAATTGACTACCTCTACTTGAATGCTTTAACCAAATAGGGCAAATATCCCCTCCCGGTTATTGATGAATTGCTTGATGAGTTGCATGGATCTTGTTATTTTTCCAAGCCCGATCTCAGAGCAGGGTATCATCAGATCAGATTAGCACCTGGTGAAGAAAGTAAAACAGCTTTTCAGACGCATCATGGTCACTTCGAATTTAAGGTGATGCCTTTCGGCTTGACTGGTGCACCAGCTACGTTTCAGAGGGCTATGAATGACACATTGGCACCAGTGCTCAGGAAATATGTCATTGTGTTTTTTGATGACATTCTTATATATAGTAAAACCTATGAGGAACACCTGATCCATCTGAAGAACGTGTTGGCTATTTTGCAGCAAAGTCAGTGGCAAGTAAAAATGTCTAAATGTGCCTTTGCTCAACAGGAAATCACATATTTGGGCCATACTATCAATAAACAAGGTCTTGCAACAGATGTTGCTAAGATTGCTCCCTTGGTTAATTGGCCTTCCCCTACTAATGTGAAGCAAGTTAGGAGTGTGCTGGGCATGACTGGTTTTTACAGGAAATATATCAAAAATTATGGGATAATTTGCAAGCCACTGACTAATTTGTTGAAGAAGGGTACTCTGTTTGTGTGGAATTCTGAAACTGAAACTGCTTTTCAGACACTCAAGACAGCCTTGATGACAGCTCCTGTGTTGGCCTTACCTGATTTCAACAAAACTTTTGTGATAGAAACTGATGCTTGTGATGTAGGGATTGGAGCCGTCTTAATGCAAGATTCTCATCCTATTGCATATGTGAGCAAGGCCTTGGGTCCAAAGAATCAAACTCTTTCAGTTTATGAGAAGGAATATTTGGCCATCCTGTTAGCAATTCAGCAATGGAGAGCTTATTTGCAGATGCAAGAATTTGTTATCCTCACTGATCAGAAGAGTTTGTGCAGTTTGACTGATCAGAGATTGCACACCAATTGGCAGCAAAAAGCTCTGACAAAGCTTATGGGTTTACAATACAAATAGTTTATAAAAAGGGCATTGATAATCGTGTAGCTGATGCACTGTCGAGGAGGCCAGCAGATAATTTGGAAATTTTGGCCGTATATGTTGTACAGCCCATGTGGATATCTGAAATTGTTCACAGTTATGACAATGATGCACGAGCACAGTCTCTGTTGCAGCAACTGGCTGTAGACCCACAGGCTCATGACCAATTCAAGTTGAAGGATGGGTTGTTGCGCTATAACAATTGTATCTGGGTAGGGGCAGACACAACGTTGCAGAACAAAATCATCACAGCTTTTCATGCTACGCCAGTGGGAGGTCACTCTGGATTCCCAGTGACATATAAACGTTTGTTGTCTCTCTTTCGTTGGGCTGGAATGAGGCTTTGCAACAGTTTGTCTCCACTTGTCAAATTTGTCAACAGGCTAAACCTGAGAGGGTTTTGTACCCGGTTCTGCTGAAACCACTGAAGGTTCCACCTTCGACTTGGCACACAGTAAGTATGGATTTTATCCATGGCCTTCCGATATCTGGCCGGTACAATTGCATTTTAGTCATCATTGATTCCTTCTCCAAGTATGGCCATTTTGTGCCTCTGCGCCATCCCTTTTCAGCTGCTAAGATCACTGAAGTGTTTATTGATACAATGTATCGCTTGCATGGGCTTCCAGTGGCTGTGGTTTCTGACAGAGACCCCATTTTACTAGTAAATTTGGCAAGGAGTCTTTGCTAGCTTGGGGACTGAATTAAACATGAGTTCCTCTTATCACCCCCAGTCGGATGGTCAGACCGAAAGGGTGAACCAGTCGGTGGAATGTTTTCTCAGGTGCTTTATCAGTACTCATCCTAAGCAGTGGGCACAGTGGCTATCACTTTGTGAATTTTGGTATAATACTAACTGGCACTCTTCTACTGTCAAGTCTCCCTTTGAGTTGGTGTATGGCCATCCTCCGCGGTATTTCGGTTTGCAGCCTTTCAGTGTTGTTGCCTCAGAAGATGTGGAAGTTTGGCTTCAGAACAGGTCAGTAGTGTTGTCCTCTGTGAAGCAACACCTTGAAAGGGCAAAATTACGCATGAAACTGCAAGCAGATAAGAAGCATGTGGACAGGAAGTTTGAGGTGGACGATATGGTTTTCTTTAAGCTGCAACCATATGTGCAAGCATCTGTGGCTGACAGGTCTAATCAGAAATTGGCGTTCAAGTATTATGGGCCTTTCAAGGTGTTGGCACGCGTTGGTGAAGTGTCTTATCACATTGACTTGCCGGAGTCATCCAAGATACACCCGGTGGTTCACGTTTCACTTCTTAAACGTTTCTTGAAGCCTGATCAACAAGTACAACCGATGTTGCCCTCCTCTGTATCTTATTTGCAGATTCCGGAGAAAATCTTGCAAAGGAGCTGATGTAGCCCCCACATGTGGACAACACCATGGACACCACGCCGATTGGCCCAATGACAAGATCAAGAGTAAAGGCTCTTCATGAAAAGGTGACCTCGCTCCTCTCGATGTGTGATCTCGACCTCCCTTTGAATGGTTTGCTACTTCATGCCGGTACCTTGTGCATACTCAGGATCCAACCGGATGATGTCCCACAATGGAGTCGAGAAGAGGTCCAAGATGATGGAGAAGGTGACCAAGAGAAGGCCCCAAAGGATGGACAACGAGAAGAAGGAGGCGAAGACAGGCAGACCGGCCTCCAGCCCGGCCTAGGCCGGCCCCCAGGCCGGCACCCCTCCAGTGCTGGCCGGCCTCCCAGCCGGCCCGGGCCGGTCTCCAGGCCGGCCACCCACCAGAGGCCACCGGCCTCCCAGCCGGCCTGGGCCGGCCCCCAGGCCGGAGCCCCACCTGCACCAGCCGCAGCCTCCTGCCGGCCTCCAGGCCGGCCTAGGCCGGCTTCCAGGCCGGCCACCCGACAGCACCCGCCGGCCTCCAGGCCGGCCCAGGCCGGCCCCCAGGCCGGTTCCCCACCTTCCTGCCCTGTTTTGTACTAAGACTATAAATAGCTTTCCCCTTTCCCCATTCTAGGGTCAGACTGAATTTGAGACTTGTGTGAGCTATGCTCCTCCTCCCTCGTAGCTAGGGTGCCTCGTTGAGGTAGATCTTGTTGTTGCTACTCTTTCACTACGGTGTCTCTAGTAGTGCAAACCAATCTTTCGCTGCGGTGATTCTATTGGATCGGTGGACCGGCCGGTAAGAGCAATCGGTTTCAACAAGAGTAAGTTTGGCTTTGATTCTTCGATCCAAAGGCTACCTTTTTGAGGGTTTGTTGTTGGGTGGAGTTCTCAGCAGGATTTGCTAGTTATCCTTGTGTTTTGCCCACGAATCTCCCTCGCTACCCTCCGTGTTCTTCGTGTTCATCCCCGTTTCCCCTCAAATCCATGAAGATCGGGCCTAGCCCTACATCATTTGGTATCAAGAGCAAGGGTTTCCACGGATTTGGATCGTGTTTCCACCTTTTATTAGCCATTTTTCCATCAAATTTTTCTTTCCCATACCAATTTCGAAAATTCAAAAAAAAATAGCCCATATGGATTTCGTTCGATCTTTCGATTTGGTGAGCGATTTGTGGTTTTGATCCACGGATCTCGTGCTTAAGACCTTTTCCCCACTTTCCGTTGGTGTTTTCCGGAGGCCTTTTCCGCTCCAAGTCCAAGCGTGCCGCGCAATTCGTCGCCGGTGGTACTACCGTCCGAACGGCCGGTACTACCGCCCGCAATCGGTCCTACCGCCCGTTCGGCCGGTGCTACCGCCTCACGACTATTCACCGAGTTCATCTTCGTGTCGCTTCATCGCTACCCTCGACGGCATCAAAGGTATAGCTTCCGACATATCCCTTTCCATTTCGCGAAAATTTTTCCTAGGAGCTAGCTCTTCATAGTGTGAGCATTGCACTAGTGTGAAACCAAGTGACCATATCATCATCTTGTGAGCATCTAGTTGTAGCGGACTCGGCTCGGGCAGAAGCATAAAGCAAAAGAGAAATAGAAAAGATTCAAAAAAAAAGAGAAAAGCCGAGCCGTGATCCTAGTCATCCCCAAGCTCCAATACCCAATAGAGAAACGGGTCCACTTGTGCAAATCGGGTGCTCTTTCCCATACACTTGAGCTAGTTGTCCTTCGAGAGGTGGTGCGGCACGAGCATAGTCTTCGTTAGGTCCAAGTTGCTCCTTCCCATAGTCGCACCACCCACGTTTGTCTCCACGTGTGAGTCTCCTTTGTTTCTCGGATTGTGTGGTTAGCCTCTTTTGTTTCTTGATCTTTGTGGTTATCCTCCACTTGTTGCAATAGCCTTTTCGTTGGTTGGTTTCGATTTCTTGCCACTTTACCATACCTAAGCTCCTCATAAGTGTGTGTGTGGGTCGCTTTTGGATTGCTAATCAAACACTCTTACTCTTGTGACACCATTGTCTCGGACGGCAAGCCCACTTGTCCAATACTATCAACCAAAGGTAAGAGCGGTTTTTAGCCACCACATATTCCACATATCACTTATGTTTGCTTATCATGGCTAGGGAAGAACAAGACGCCGACTTCGGCAAACAAGCGGAGTCCCTTAGGAGGTACATCGACGACAACTTACGCCGCTATGAGGAGCGCCATCATGCTGCGCAACGTGAAAACGCTGAGCGCGTTTCGCTCAACTACAAGACGCCCAACGCGAGAGCAATGAGCGTTCCATTCGTCTCGAGGAGCTGCTTCTCGAAAGACGACACCGGCAATCCTCAAGACCAAGCTCAAGGTCTTCACACCGTTCCGACGCAAGAAGCAAAGTTCCAAGCGACGTTGGTCAAGGTCCACAAAACGGCCGCCATCACCACGAGATGCCTCATCAACAAGCGAACTTGGATCCTCAACAACACCAAGATCGCCATCGTCATGACATACCTAACCAAGAACGCCATCGTCAAGAGATACCTCATCAACAAGTGAACATGGATCCTCAACAACACCAAGACCAACATCGTCAAGAAGAGCCGCACCCCCAAGCGATCGTACACCATCAACAACATCAAGATCGCCATCGACAAGAAATTACAATTCCAAATGTTAACTTGGATCCCCCACACCGCCATGAGGACAATCGACATCATCGTCATGATCTACCTCCACATCGAGCCCGCCGAGTGCCATTGGCCGACAATCATGTTGATATTGAAGATGACGAGGATTATGTTCCACACCACCACCCAAGGCATCGTCACCGAGACCGCCATCGCCACCATGATGATGATGATGAGGATGATCACAAAAACCGTTTCAACCCTCCCAAGCTCGTCATTCCTAAGTTCCATGGCACCAACGACCCGGAAGACTACATTGCATGGGAATCCAAGGTCTCCAAACTATTTCGAGTCTACAAGGTGCCGCAAGACAAACGAGTTGACCTCGCATCCCTTGAGTTCGAAGGCTATGCGCAACTATGGTGGGAACAACTCCAAGCATCCTTTGAAGACCCAATCGACACATGGAATGACATGAAGAAGGAAATGCACAAGCGCTTTGTGCCACATCATTATGCACGAGATTTATACAAGAAGCTACAAGAACTTAAGCAAGGTCTCAAGACGGTCGACGAGTACTACAAGGAGATGGAGTCAACTCTCTCCCGCGCACACATTGTAGAGTCCGAGGAACAATCAATGGCACGTTTCTTGAACGGCCTCACGTACCCAATAAAGAAGATAGTGGAATTCCAACCTTATGAGAACCTTGTTGAGCTAGTTCATCAAGCCATGAAGGCCGAGCGCCAAGTCGCCGAAGAACTCAAGTATGTCAAGGCCAAGTCCTTCTTCGCCACTAGAGCTTCATCATCAACACAACCCATGACTCAAGTCCAAGCTCAAGGCAATGCCAAAAGTTCTACACCGCAACCCACTACCACATCCAAGAAGACGACGCCCTCACCACAAGCCGCCAAGTCATATATCACTTGCTACAAGTGTGGAGGTCAAGGGCACAAGTCATTTGAGTGCACCAACAAGAAGGTGATGATCGTCAATGACAATGGAGACTATGAGTCTATGAGTGAAGATGAGTACCACGCATTGAACAAGGTGGCCACGATGCAAAGCTTGGATGACATCGATGACTACATCTATTGTGATGGTGACCCCAACCCCACTCTAGTTGTCACTCGAGTCTTGACTACAATCAACCAAGGTGATGACGCTCAAAGATACAACTTGTTCCAAACCAAGGCCGGCATCAACGGCAAATCAATCAAGGTAATCATTGATGGTGGAAGTTGTCACAACTTGGCAAGCAAGGAGCTATGTGAGAAACTCAACTTGACGTACAAGAAGCACCCCAATCCTTACCATGTGCAATGGCTTAGTGACTCCGGCACCGTGAAGATCCAACACACGGTTCAAGTATCCTTCAAGATTGGCTCTTACGAGGACACGGTGGATTGTGATGTGGTACCAATGTCGGTTTGCCACTTACTTCTTGGCCGCCCTTGGCAATTTGACAAGGCCGCTACTTATGATGGGCGCACCAACTACTATAGCTTCAAATGGAACAATAAGATCCTAGTGCTCCGCCCAATGACTCCAAGCCAAATCATCGCCGACAATGCCAAGACAATTGTAAGAGCGCAAGAAAAACAATCCCCTAGTGAGTTGAGTGGTGAGAGAGCGAACCACATTCACGTGAGTGAGAGCCAAATATGAGTGAGAAAGGGAAAAGAGTGAGTCCCGGCGTAGTCTTGTTAGCCACCAAAAGTGAGATGAGAGAAGTGAGAGCAAACCCATCCACTTTCCACTTCGTGCTCTTATGCAAAGGAGATGGCAAAGACACTAACGACTTAACCCAAGTTCCTCCATCTATGTTGTCTATTTTGCAGGAATTCAAAGATGTCTTTCCGGATGAGCTACCTCAAGGACTTCCTCCCCTCCGTGGAATCGAGCATCGCATCGACCTCATTCCCAGCGCCCCTCTACCCAATAGAGCGCCATACCGCACCAACCCCGAGGAGACAAAGGAGATCGAGCGCCAAATTCAAGAACTCCTCGCCAAGGGACATGTTCGTGAAAGCTTGAGTCCGTGCGCCGTTCCGGTCATCCTCGTCCCCAAGCAAGACGACACACTCCGAATGTGCATGGATTGCCGTCCCATCAACAATATCACGGTGAGGTATCGACATCCTATCCCACGACTTGATGACATGCTAGATGAGCTTAGTGGTGCCACTATCTTCTCCAAAATTGATTTGAAAAGTGGCTATCACCAAATCCGTATGCATGAAGGAGATGAATGGAAAACCGCATTTAAAACAAAACTTGGTCTTTATGAGTGGCTTGTCATGCCCTTTGGTCTTTCCAATGCTCCTTCAACATTTATGCGTCTTATGAATCACGTCTTGCGCGCTTTCATTGGCAAGTTTGTGGTTGTCTACTTTGATGACATCCTTGTTTATAGCAAATCTTTGCATGAACATGTCAACCATGTGAAGCAAGTTTTGTTGGCCCTTCGTAATGCTTCGCTTTTTGCCAACCTCAAGAAATGCACCTTTTGCACCGACAAGCTTGTGTTTTTGGGTTATGTAGTTTCTTCCAAATGGATTGAAGTTGACACCTCTAAGATTGAGGCAATCACAAATTGGCCACCGCCAACTAATCTTGCTCAACTTCGTAGCGCCCTTGGTTTGTTTGGGTTTTACCGTCGCTTTGTGAAAGATTTTAGCACAATTGCTTGCCCCTTGAATGAGCTTACCAAAAAGAATGTGCCCTTCATTCGGGGCAATGCTCAAGAATCGGCTTTCAATGAACCCAAGAAGAGATTGACCGAAGATCCTTTACTTGCTTTGCCGGATTTCTCAAAAACCTTTGAACTTGAGTGTGACGCTAGTGGCTTTGGCATCGGTGGTGTCCTCATGCAATGTGGCCGTCCCGTTGCCTATTATAGCGAAAAACTTGATGGTGCTCGCCTAAACTACCCAATCTATGACAAGGAACTCTATGCCTTAGTCCGTGTTTTGGAAGTGTGGCAACACTACCTTTGGCCCAAAGAGTTTGTTATCCATTCCGATCATGAATCACTGAAATATTTGAAAACCCAAGCCAATTTGAACAAAAGGCATGCCAAATGGGTTGAATTCATCGAGTCTTTTCCCTATGTGGTGAAGTACAAAAAAGGCAAGGACAATATAGTTGCGGATGCTCTTTCCCGCAAGATGATCTTACTCACCCAACTTGAAATCAACGTTTTGGGTCTTGATGACCTTAAAGAACTCTATGCTTCCGATTCTTTCTTTGGTCCTATCTTTACCAAGTGCACAATTGACAAAGGATGCGATGATTTCTACTTGCACAAGGGTTTCTTGTTTAAGGCTAACAAACTATGCATTCCCGAGTCCTCGCTCCGCTTGTTGCTTTTACAGGAATCACATAGTGGAGGCCTCATGTGACACTTTGGACGTGACAAGACACTCGCCATGCTATCTACACACTACTTTTGGCCACGGATGACACGTGATGTGGAGCGCTTGGTGCACCATTGCCCAACTTGCCTCAAAGCTAAGTCCACGTTGAACTCTCATGGTCTTTATATGCCTCTACCAATACCACACACACCTTGGTCCGACATTAGCATGGATTTCGTCTTAGGATTACCTCGAACAAAAATGGGAAAGATTCAATATTTGTTGTTGTCGATCGCTTCTCTAAAATGGCACACTTTATTCCTTGCAATAAGGCCAACGATGCTTCACACATTGCAACTTTGTTCTTTAGGGAAATCGTTCGCCTACATGGAGTACCGAAGACCATTGTTTCGAACCGCGATGTCAAGTTCACAAGCTACTTTTGGAAGGCATTGATGGAAAAGCTAGGAGTCAAGCTCCTCTTCTCCACCGCTTACCACCCACAAACCGATGGCATCACCGAGGTGGTGAATCGAAGCTTATCAACTCTCCTTCGCGCACTAATCAAGCCAAACATCAAAGGTTAGGAGGAATGCATACCGCACGCCGAGTTCGCCTACAACCGTGCCTCCCACCGGGCGACCAAGCGAAGCCCGTTCGAGGTTATCTATGGGTTCAACCCCAACACTGCCTTAGACATCCTCCCACTCCCTCTACACAAGCGCACCGACATGGACGTCGACAAGAGAGCCGACTACATGAAGTCATTACATGAGTCAACTCGAGCAACTCTAGAGGAGCACACCAAGCGCCAAGCTACCAAGATCAACAAGTTGAAGAAGCCCATGATATTCGAAGAAGGAGATCTGGTGTGGCTACACCTCCGCAAGGACCGTTTTCCAGATGAAAGAAAATCCAAGCTTGCTCCTCGCGGTGACGGGCCTTTCAAAGTGCTCAAGCGCATCAACGACAACGCCTACAAGATCGATATCCCAACCTCCAAGTACTTGGTGCATGACACGTTCAACGTCACCGACCTATCCCCTTTCCACGGAGATGCAAGCGTTCAAGAGGATGACGAGTCGAAGACGACTCTTTCCGAAGGGGGGGGGGGGAGATGATGTAGCCCCACATGTGGACAACACCATGGACACCACGCCGATTGGCCCAATGACAAGATCAAGAGTAAAGGCTCTTCGTGAAAAGGTGACCTCGCTCCTCTCGATGTGTGATCTCGACCTCCCTTTGAATGGTTTGCTACTTCATGCCGGTACCTTGTGCATACTAAGGATCCAACCGGATGATGTCCCACAATGGAGTCGAGAAGAGGTCCAAGATGCTGGAGAAGGTGACCAAGAGAAGGCCCCAAAGGATGGACAACGAGAAGAAGAAGGAGGCGAAGACAGGCAGACCGGCCTCCAGCCCGGCCTAGGCCGGCCCCCAGGCCGGCACCCCTCCAGTGCTGGCCGGCCTCCCAGCCGGCCTGGGCTGGCCCCCAGGCCGGAGCTCCACCTGCGCCAGCCGCAGCCTCCTGCCGGCCTCCAGGCCGGCTTCCAGGCCGGCCACCCGACAGCACCCGCCGGCCTCCAGGCCGGCCCCCAGGCCGGTTCCCCACCTTCCTGCCCTGTTTTGTACTAAGACTATAAATAGCTTTCCCCTTTCCCCATTCTAGGGTCAGACTGAATTTGAGACTTGTGTGAGCTATGCTCCTCCTCCCTCGTAGCTAGGGTGCCTCGTTGAGGTAGATCTTGTTGTTGCTACTCTTTCACTTCGGTGTCTCTAGTAGTGCAAACCAATCTTTCACTGCGGTGATTCTATTGGATCGGTGGACCGGCCGGTAAGAGCAATCGGTTTCAACAAGAGTAAGTTTGGCTTTGATTCTTCGATCCAAAGGCTACCTTTTTGAGGGTTTGTTGTTGGGTGGAGTTCTCAGCAGGATTTGCTAGTTATCCTTGTGTTTTGCCCACGAATCTCCCTCGCTACCCTCCGTGTTCTTCGTGTTCATTCCCGTTTCCCCCTCAAATCCGTGAAGATCGGGCCTAGCCCTACATCAGGAGCCTGGTGCAGAAGAATTTCAAGGCCATTCCACAAGTGTTGATCTAGTGGAGCCATTCCCCAGCTGCTGCAGCTACGTGGGAGGATCTGGATGCGTTGAAGCAAAAATTTCCTCGAGCACCAGCTTGGGGGCAAGTTGTATCTGAAGATGGGGGGAATGTTAGCAGCCAAGGTGGGAAGACAGGGTCAACAGAAGGGGGAACAGCCCATGAAGTCGAGGCAGGCCGGCCCAAGAGGAAAACGAAGTCCCCTGCGTGGTTGGCAACTGGCGATTGGCTTCACTGAACCTGTAGTACTTAAGAGTTAGAGCGAGAGGAGAGGAGGAGGCAGGAAGGAAGGAAGGACTTGAGTTGTGTAATCTGTAAATCGAATCGAATGAGACAGAAGTGAGGGTAGTTGGGTGGTAGTCTGCAATTCGAATACAATTCCTTCCTCGTTCCAGATCCTGTCCTTGTTTTCCCCAATTCAGTTGTAGAATTAGTAGAGGGATCTTACACCAGGTGGACAGGCAAAGTCATTCCTACTTGACAGTTGACACATGTAATGGGTTCCATCTTAACTCTGAAGCGGAAAAGTCACAAACACAGCAATCTTGTTCTTCTTTTAGTCTTGCAAACAACAAACGTTAGAACTGCATGTACTGCTTGGTGCTTCCAAGTTTCAACTATCAAATTCGATTGATGCTGCACTAATTAGGTTGGTTTTTATGTTATTTATAAAGAATTTTGATCGGAAGTTAGGAAGTTTGCACGTGCACACTAACACTAGTAGTAGGAAAGATAGAAAAGGGCCACAATGAATTATGCAGTACCCATATGTAAGATTAACCAATATAAGATCGGTTAGATATGTTTGGCCTTGTTTTGACCAGAAATCAGGCTGGTCAGTAGGAAGTCCCTGTGTTTGCAAAGCAGCTCGTAGTTCCTTCTGTTTAATTATGATTCTGCAATTGTAAAACTAATGTACGTTAGCCCCTCAGGATATAAAAGGTCTAAGGACCACCCAAAAGTACTCCCATCTCTATAGTCAAGAATTATTGATAAACATACTACAATATAGAAACACTACTGCATGAAGAAAATCTGCAAGCACAGACAGACAAGTCAGGCAGCAAAGCGATGTATGTAAATAAGATAAGGTCATAACAAATATTTTTGCAAATACTGCTACAAACTGTCATAGCACACGGACAACAAGCAAGCCCCAGAATGCTAGTATTTGTGTACTCGTCATTGTATAGAGAAGACCTGAGGATAAATGGCAGGGGCTAGCATTTAAGCCTAACTGGTCAAGGATCAAGGATGATACACATCGTAGTTTGGTCAGTCCAGTTGGAAAACTATTCTTAGCAATGTAACTAAAGTTACTAGAAGGATAAGGCGCGCGTTGCTGCGCCGCTACATTATAACGGATAGAGAATGGAGGTTTGGTTGGAAATGGAAATACCATAATAATATTCATAAGTGATGCTTCACAAACCACTTTACGACACTGAACAAATAGTACCACATCACGTCTTGAGCAAGTAAGATAAGACACAATAATGTACTTTACCCACTGCACACTCATATCCTATGATATAATGTGGCCAAAATGGTAAGCTTAGATTCACTATGCACTATGTGGTGACAACAATCATTTGGTTGTATAAGCAACTACAATGGATTAAAAATAATTGAATTTGTGTTAAGTACATTGGTTAGATGATGACAATAGTTAACAAATTATTATTTTTGCTGATAAGTACTACCAAAAAAATTCTAATATAAATTCATAGAGGTTTACCTATTTTGGCATGTCAACAACATTTGTTCATAATATATAACAACCTAAACTGAGCGCATGCTGGAAACCCTCGGAATCTTTTGAAAGATACAATGAATACTTTTCAGCAATTCATGCTTAGAAATCATGGGACATACTCTAGAAAGGAATATGGAAGTGGTAAATGGAAGAGGTCTTGCTGTCAGCACAGAATTTCTTGGCATTTAAAACTATCTCATCATATGTGGAACATGTGCAGTGCTGCACATCGCCATCACCATGAGCCAATGTGTAGGCAGTAGGCACTAAGAGCAGCAAACTGGTTCCAATACAGAGATTGATTCGTTCATACATGGTTTGGAGAAACGCTGCTTTTTTTAATCTTGCATTCAAACCTATAAGTTGTATGCCCTATTTGTGCAGAGTGTTGAATGCTCGAATCTACTACAAATATCAATCTGCAGAAACCTAACTGTCTAAAAAACTGGAATAGAAAAGGCATAAAGGGGAAAACAATATAAATCCATCTAGAAGATGAGAATATGCAGCTCATGCACACAAGTGACAAAAAACAGTCGCCTGGAATCGATTGGAGGGATGCACCTTTGGAGTGGGATTCCGACCTGTGTACGGAACGAAGTGGCTGACGGAGAAGTAGTTAGTAGTGGCATGGTGCACACAAGTGTGGTTGCTCGGATCGGCGGCGAGTGAAGGCGCACGACAGTGGGGCGGCGTGCTGCGCTCGAACAAGGACGGTGTGGGCTGAGTCGTCGGTGAAGTCGGGAGCGCACGAGGATCCGGAGCAGGGTGGAGGCCTGGAGGGCCGGGCCGTCGGCGCCGGAGGCAAGGAGACGGTGGGAAGAGATGAATACGGAGGTTGGGACGGCACAGAGAGGGGGCGAACGGGCGGCGCGGCCGCCCCTGGCTCTCGCAGCCGCGCACAGAACCTCCGCATGACCTGGTCCGAGACGCCAGGCTGGGGCTTTGGAGGGATCTAGGGTTTCCATGGAGGGGGCGCCGCGAGCTAGGGTCTGGGGTGCCGACGTGGAGTAGGAGGCATGCAGGGTGGCGAAGAGAATGGCTGTAGGAGGAGAAGGTTGCGGTCGTGGCCATTCGTGGGGAGAATAAGAGGGGCTGGATTATTTTTTTTAGGGAAGTGCTAGGCGTCCCCCGGGGGCTCAAAACTTTCCAGCCCCCGGGTCCTCCTGCTGACACGTGTCCAATTTAGGGCTCCAAATCCCGCTTTTGCTCCTATGAAGAAAAAAAACGGTTCATTGAAATAAGATTTTCGTACTATTGTAGCAATTTCCAAAATCCCCCCAAATCCCGCTTTTGCTCCTATGAAGCAAAAAACGATTCGATTAAAATAAGAATTTTGTACTATTGTAGCAATTTTCAATTTTCTTTTAGATACAGCAATTGCTCCTATGAAACCTCATAGCAAACAATTTGTGCTATTGTAGCAAAACTACGGGACGATTGTAGCAAAAAGTAAATTTTGCTATTGTAGCAAAACCAACTTCGCCGGAGACTCTAGTCGAAGACCTCGTAGCAAAAAATTGTACTATTTTAGCAAAACTACATGACAATTGTAGCAAAAATAAGTTGTGCTATTATAGCAAAACCAGGTTTTCTAGAGACATCACCGGAGACTGATCGCCGGAGACTCTCGTCGGAGACTGATCGCCGGAGACTCTCGTCGGAGACTTTATAGCAAAAAATTTATACTATTATAGCAGAATAACAAAACTTTCAAAGCAAAAAATCCATTCTATTGTAGCATTGTAGCAAATCTGATGCCGCATGTAGCGCCGTCGGCATCTAGACTTCGCCTGACAGACCATGGTGTGTGTCCGGCGACACGGCTGAGGGGGTGGAGATGGAGATGGTCGTAGCGGTGCGTGTGCGCTGGCGAGAAGCTCGTCGGCGAAGGGATGCTCGTAGGCTAGAGCTCACCGGAGTGTGGGATGCGGAGTAGGGGCGCGGCGCGCGACAGCGCACTGGAGCGCGGCGGCGCAAGCTCGCAGATGCGGCCCTCCACGCAGTCGTCGGTGACAGCCCACCGGAGCGCGGAGGCGCGGGCTCGCGGATCAGGGGCTCCTCGTCGTCGCTGGCGAGAGCCCACCGGAGCGCGGAGGCGGGGCTCCTCGCGGACGCCGGCCGCAGCCCACCGGAGCGCGCTGGCGCAGGCTCGCGGAGACGGGGCTCCTCGCGGACGCCGGCCGGAGCGCGGCAACGCAGGCTCGCGGGAGGTGGGGCTCCTTGCTGGCGCCGACGATGCTTCTGCGTCGAAGCCGCGAGGCCTCTCGACGGGGAATAGTTTTTTTTTCAATTGGCGATGGGGAATAGTTGGCGATGCTTCTGGTTTTCTTCCGTCACCGCTTTGCCACGCGTCACGCGCGCGAGGCGGACGATGGGACGCACTGTGCCCCCTGGGGTATGGTAGCGTTTCCCTTTTTTTAAGCCAAGAGGGGTAGGTTGTTTTGTGCCTACAGAGGCTGTCCAATACCAATACGCAGCGAGCGAGCGGTGGAACGAGTGAGCTGATAGGTAGGGACAGAACAGGCGGGACCCTCAAACACTGTGGGGCCAGGACGCACCAGAGGCCTTCAATCCTAGGGAGCTTAGTTATTTGAGGGGATAATGGCCTTAACTAGGGGCAAAATAACCAACTTAGCTTGCATATCATGATTCAAATTTCACAACTGAAGACCAAGGTAAACCATAAAGATCTGCCATAAATATTCGCTGGGCATATCTATGCGAATCAATCAGAATACAGCATACACAACTGCACATTCTGCCAGCTGGAAATAATTTTCCATGGAACATAGAGAGAGATTTCTATGACAGTAAACAGACAACCAATTAGCTCTGACATCACTAATTCTCACCAGTGTAAAGCCTCATCTGTTTATCAAAAACCATGCAATGTAACACCATTGTCATCAGATCACAGCTAGTTAATGAATAACATGAAACACAGATACAGTGGTCTGTATTTGACAACCAAAAAACAATAATTGCAGCACAATGGTAGTTGTGCACACGAACAACGGTACTAGACAATTAAGCTAATAATTATAGAAGGACCCAGAGATGGGACGAATCTTCAAACACTGAAAACAAATCTCAGGGAGTCTAGCATGTACATACTGGAGCAACAGAACATAACAGCTACCAGAGCAATTTACTTCACATCATAAAATATATAGGCACCTGCTGTGACTTCAGTTTTTAGCAAAAGGGTCACGAATAGAAAAATCAGAAGCTCCAAGTGTAACCTCCTTGAGCATCAGAAGAACCAGTGACCAGAACTGAGGAGGCTTCACTGGCCCGCTTCATGGACCCCAGACTCTCCACTTTGGAATGCACCTCTTCCATCGAAGTGAAACCAGCGTCCAACAGAATCACCACCTCCTCGAGCACCAATGCGCTCTCAAAGAAAAATTTGAGGAATGCGAGCTCACCTCGACCCCCAAGGAAATCATGGATATGGAGCTGCTTGATGTGCGACTGGATGCATTCTATAGTACCAGACTCGTGCCAGAATTTGACATTGAGCTTGCCAGCAGATTGATCAGTTTTTCTAGACTGAAAATGCGATCAAGTAAAATGGGCATGCTATTAATCAGTTTTATTGGTAGCAATTAGCAATATGGGGCTAGTACATGATGGTGCAAATGAATGCCAAAAGAAGGGTCGGGGGCTTCACCAGGATCTGGAGCATCTCAACATTCGGAAAGCATTTGAGGACACTGGGAATCATCTTGGCATCATTGCGGACTTCGAAACGGACCTCCATACCCAATAATGTCACACTTGGTATCATGGTGATTGGGCTCACCCTTGTCCTAGCCTGCATTTGCAATCACAGTACACCCAACTAAGAGAAGAACAATCACAAATTTACATTGATCGTGCAGGATTGAAGAAATGGGGAGGTAAGGCACCTTGATGATGGTGTTTCCGAACTCTAGGACATGATTTTTTGGATTAAAAAATCCCAAAAAGCGTAGCTGGGGGGCATAACCGATCTTGACCTTGGTGCAGATGCCATCGTGGGTCCGTCCAAGCTTCCGAATGGACGAGCTGCTCAAGGCGTGGAGCGTCCACCACGAAGATTTCTTCAACGCGGGATGTGAAGAGCTGCACGTCCCGGAGGCTTTGGCTGACAAGGCGGAGACGAAGCTTGAACAGATTGGCTTCGACACGGAGTGTCTCCAGCACCGGGCTCCTGTCGAGGATGAAGTCCAAATCCCTGCTTTTCACGAGGACGTTGCGGAGCTCCAGCTGACGGAGGTTAGGGAAACAGGTGGCGCGCGGGAGGCCAGCCATGTCGGGGAACTTCCAGAGTAGAGGCGGGTGAGGGTGGCCATGCAAAACAAGGTGGCGGGGAGAGCAAAATCAAGCGGATAGCGGCGGTTGACGAGGACGAGTTCCTGGATGCCCTTGTCGGCGAGGAGCTCGAGCCAGCGCGTGAGCAGGCAAAGGAACTCCGGCATGCGGCTGCTGGTGAGGTGGACGCAGCGGAAGGGCCCCGGATGCGCGGCGAGGACGCTGGACACGGCGGATGTGGCCGGGAGGAGGTCGGCGTCGGCGAGGACGAGCGGTGCGGAACGCCAGACCCCACGCCAGCGGCGGGAGAGGGCGGCTGTGCGCGCGGCGTCCTTGACGGGGAGGCAGGAGACGATGTTGCCGAGGAGCGCGTCGGGGAGGCGGCTGACGCAGTCGACGGCGTCGTTGGGTGGGAGGGCGAAGAGGCGAGCGGTGGCGGAGACGGGCGGGTCGGGAAGGGTGTAGTCCGGCGGAGAGAACAATCGGCCGAAGAGCGAATACCACTCGTTCGGGCGGTTCTTCAGGAAGTCCGTCGCCACTGCCATTACTGGGCCGAGAGGCCCTGGAATGTCAATGGACGCACACACGAAACAGGCTTTCGCCCCGCTTTATAAATAAAGCCACAAACGGCCAAACTGATACAAAGGTGGTGAGGAAACCCTCTTACAAAGCAAGTCAAAAGAAACGACAAACGAGAGGAGAACGAAGCCCCCAACTCCAAGTCGAGCATGAAAACCGGAGAAGCCACACCTAACACTAGGCAACCTAGACTACCAAGCAGGTACGAGAACACGCCTCCTGAGAGAACCACCGGACACTATTGCATTGATCACACCAAGCCATTGCTGGAGAGGGCCGCCTGCCCTCTCGCTCCGGGCCGTGGAGCGCCGATCCTGCCAGCGAACGGCGAGGACCGCGATCAATGATAACAGTATCACGTGCAAGAGATAGGAGATAGGCGAGGTCATCCCATGCTTAAGCCGAAGGAGCTTCACGCTAGGAACAAGGCAAACTCGAAGCTGCAACAAACAGACCCTAAGCTCCACGACAACGCCCTCAAGAGGGTAACGACGCAAACCGCCGCCGTCGCCACGTCCAAAGTTGGGCAAGGGTTTTCACCCGGAACCCTGCCATGTAGAGGGGACCCACAACGGCGCCCTCAGGAGGGAAACGAAGCCCGTAGGCGTCGCCGCCGTCGGCGCCGAAGCGCAGAGCTTTTGCTCGGACCCTCATCCATGTCACCCGCGGGTTGCCGAAGCAACCCAACAGGGGGATCAATGTCACCCACTCAAGCTCTCCAAGTCTAGACTAGGGAGCAGCCACCGCGAAGACGACAGCACCAGGATCAGCAACTGCCCCTCTGATTGCTACCCGTGTAGCCAAACGGAGGCGCCACCACCGCTGCCACGCTGCCTGCCGCAAAGCCAGACGTGCAGCCTCTCCATCCGGAGCCGCCGCCCCGGCGTCCGCGTTCTCGCACCATCAGGACACCAGCTCTACGAGACGAACATAGACGGTGGCTCCGATCCGAGCCCGCCTGGCCCGGATCAGGCCCACAGGCAACCGGCAGAGGAGGGATCGGAGGAGGCAGCGGGGGGCGGCGAGCAAGGTGGATGCGGCGCCTCCGCACCACCCACAAGCCACCCCACACCCGTGGGGCACCAACCGGGCCCGGCTCGGCCCAGACCTAGGCCCAGACTAGGCCCAGATCTGGCCGCCGCCATCCTCCATGGCTGCTGCCGCCGCCGGCCTCGCCGACCGCAGCAGCACCCCGCCGTCGAGCCTCCATCTCTGCCGCCTGCCAAGAGCTGTGCCGCCCCGTCGACCGAGAACCCCCAGAGAGCACCGCCGCCAGAAGGAGCCACCCCGCGCAGCCCTCCGTGCGTCGGGAAGAAGACGACCCGCCGCCGCCGGCACCGCGCACGGGCTTTGCCCCGGCGGCTCCCGCCGGCGGCGGCGGGGGAGGAAGGAGAGGAAGGAGGGAGAGAAGGCCGGCGAGAAGGGAGGCGTCTCGGTCGCCCGCGGGGGACGACGCGAGACGCGAGACGCGGCTTCTCGCGGCCCTCCCGTCAATGGACGCCGCCGCTGGCAGCCAGAAGACGCCTTCTACATCGTCCGGGTTAAGTCCTAGGTGTTAAGATCAACAACACTAGTCTAGATCAATCACGGTGCAATCTTTAGGGTTTTACCCTTGCGGTGGTAATAACAGAGAGAGAGAGAGGCCGAGAGGAGAGGGAGAGAGAGATCGATGTGTCTACCTTCTCCTGTGTGCGGTGCGGAGCCCGAGCTGCTGGCCATGGTGGTGGTAGCCAGTGAGGTGGGAAGAGCTTCCCGTCGCTTGCTGGCATTCCTCGATCGGTAGGTGGAGGTGGGGTGGCCACGACTGTCTTGGCGTGCGTGCCCTAGCGGTCCCCACCTCCCTTTATAGCCGGTGCGACAGGGGCCCTAACCCAGAACGGTTTGGGCTCCCCCGATCAGGGAGCCAAGTCAAGGGTCCGTGCGAGCTGTTGGGCTCACACGGGTGGAGATCAATCCAACATTCTCCCCCTTGATCTCAACTTTACTTTTACCTTTTACTTTACTCATTTCATCACAGATCGATACATAGAGCATGTTTCATCGTCTCAGCTCAATTGCCGATAGAATCAGACAGCTACAATATACCTCTTTGTTATGAAACAGATTCTTTAATCTTTTTGGGCCTCTTTATTGTCCGGAAATCATATAGACTATACCATAAACCCATGTCGACTATGTGTTCTCTAGACACACTGGGCGGTAAGCCTTTAATTAGCAGATCTGCAAACACTGGTGTGTTTCTTTTATCTGTTCCTCTTATGCTCCAAGCATTTCAATATAATTCCGGACTTTCTCATTTACAACGTATAACTTTGTGTCAATGTGTTTGTGAAAGAACAACTATGCCCGAGATGTCGCCTAGAGGGGGGGGGGGTGAATAGGCGATTAAAACTTTTTCTAATTAGGGGCTTGATAATTGCGGAATAAAACTATGTGTTTAAATTACCAAGCCAACAACCTAATATGCTAGGGTTACCTATGTGCACCAACAACTTATGCTAAGCAATTCAAGCAACAAGGAGATAGCAAGATAAGGACTTCAAGCACGAAGGCTATCACAATGTAAATTGCATAAGTAAAGCTCGGGTATAGAAATAACCGAGGCACGCGGAGACGAGGATGTATTCCCGAGTTCCTCCTTGTTAAGGGAGTACGTCTCGTTGGAGGGGTGTGAGCTCGCCACAAGAGGCCTACTCAAGATGCCACAAAGGCCTCACCCTATTCTCCGATGAACCTCACCCAAGGGATTGGTTCACCTTCCACTATCGGAATCCTTCGAGGCGGATTCCGGAGCCCTTTACAACTCTTCTTGGGGCACACACCCACAACTCAATTGGGGGCTCCCAAACTCGTGCCGAAGCTTCACAACACGAACACTTCGCGGCACCTCCAACCGTCTAGGGTACACAATGCACCCAAGAGGCAACAAGCTCTTGGGAACACAATGCACCCAAGAGTAACAAGCTTCCAACCTTCAATCCCACGAATCACCGTGGGGAGCACAACCCGATGCAACAAATGCAAAAGGGGAAGATCACACCAAGTGGTCAAATTCTTCTCCCCAAAATCCAACCGAAGCAACTAATGCTACGGAGGGATTTAGGAGGAAGAACGGAGGAGAAACACCAAGAACTCCAAAATCTAGATCCCACGAGTTCCCCTCACTTAGAGGAGATTTTGATTGGTGGAGAGATGGATCTAGATCTCCTCTCTTGTTTCCCTAAATTTGGGCAAGAATCATCGGAGGGATTAGGAGGAATCGAGCTCTCAAAAAGTTGGCAATGGAGGAGAGAGAGCAAGGGATGAGATCTACAAGAAAAAAGGGGAAGAAAACCCTTTTATAGGTGGCTCTAAAAAAGAGCCGTTGTGGGAGAAAACAATGGACAAAGGGAAAAAAAAGTGTCCAGGCGGCCCGGCCTGGGGCCGGCCGGCAGCCGGCCAGGCCGGCCTGGAAAGCAGCGAACGATCGATGGAAAGCAGCGACGCAGGGGGAGCCCGGCCTCCCACCCGGCCTTGGGCCGGCCTGCCCGTAGCTGGGCCGGGAAGCCTCCCGAACCGGCCGGCCTGGCAACCGGCCTGGGGCCGGCCAGCCGAAGCAAGCAGGCCGGGGCGGTGCCCGAATGGGCCGGCCAGAAGCCGGCCTCGGTCCCGGCCTGGCCGGCCGGACTGCAATTTTTTTTTTCTTTTTCAATTGATTTTCTGAGAAATAAAAGGTCCGAAGTAAAACCGCAATATCTTTCGCATACGAACTCCGTTTTCGATAAACTTGGACTCGTTGGAATCGTCACAACGAGCACAACAAGAATATGCAGAGAAACATCATAGTCCAAGAATATATTATAAAGATAAATGGGGAAAGGTAAAAGCTCCCATTTGCAAATCGGAAATGCAATAACTTTCACCCACGAACTCCGTTTTCGATAATCTTGGACTCGTTGGAATCGTCACAACGAGCACAACAAGATTATGCAAAGAAACATCATAGTCCAAGAAAATATAATAAAACCAAATGGGGAAAGTTAAAAACTCTTTTTCACAAACCGAAAATGCCGGAACTTTTGCAATTGACGTCCGAATGAAATAAAACCAATTTTGTTGGAAAGAGGACGACAAATGCTACCTTTGAAAATGACAAACAAGCAATGGAGATTTTGCAAAGAAGTGGAAGAGATAAATCTCCCGCACGGATGAACCGGCAAAATCTCCAATACCGAAACCGCAATAGAAGACGCATATCAAAACCGTTTTCGGTGAACTTGGCTTTGTCATGACAAGCACGACAAGCACCAAGGCCACACCACGATTCGAGACAAATAAGAACCAATAAGGATGATTGCATGGATGCAAAGGTTTGTGCTCTCTACGATGATACGATCACGATATTCGGTCGAGAGCCCCTCTTGATAGTACGGTTACCTATCCTATAATCCGGTCTCTCACTAAACAACATGAGACCGGTAAAATAGAAACCCTATCAAGATCATACCTTTGCCTTGCGCATTAATCCACTTGAGGTCGAAGAAGACGATCTTCATCTCCTCAAGATGCACCACCTTTCTTCATTGCGCTTCGCTTGGTGAAGATTCACATGTGGCTCCCCCATACACCAAGATGGGAGAAGCACCTCTTCGGCATATCTTCACTTGGCCTTTGATCAACACAAATCTTTTCTTCCCTTGAGCTTGACTCCAACAAATGGAGATCAAGCAAAGCATCTTGACTCCAACACATGGAGACAAGCTTGGTCTTGATCAACAAATGACCTTGACACAAGATAAAGGACAAACCTACACATAGAGCTCAAAACAAATCTTAGTCCATCGAGATTGTCATTAATTACCAAAACTATGCATGGGGGCAACCATGCACTTTCAATCTCCCCCATTTTGGTAATTGATGACAATCCCGTTTAAGAGGGTTTATATAAAGAATAAAGCAACCTTGCATGACAAACAAGCAAGAATGCAAAGCGCATTAAAGGCAAATGCAACAAAAGCATAAAACCCAAATTCCCTTAAACCCTCTAAACTTCTCCCCCATTGGCATCGATTGCCGAAATGGGAAGAAAAATTTAGAGAGCCAATATAATATGAGTTCCTCCATAAAGGTGATGACAATCCCTTTTAACGGAAAAATAGAGGAAATCAAATTATATTGAGGATCGAAAGATTGCAAAAAGATGAAATCATTTTAAAAAAAATCTCCACAAAGGAGATAGGCAATCAAAACGATCCAAAGCGAGAGTTCTAAATAAAAATGGAGAAGCTCCCCAATTTTCATGCACAATTGAGAAGTGCACAAAAATGGCATCCTCGCTCCCCAAAATTATCTAGAACACACAACAAGGGCAATAGTGCATAATGCAAAAGAAAATCATAGCACTTGCACCAAAAATGTGGTTGAGCCACAAAGAGATACCAATTTTCAAAAATTCATCATAAAATAGGCCCAACCGAAAAAAAAAGATCTTTTAGAGAAATATGTTCACAAGCCTAGGGATACCAATTGGAAACTAAAACCAATTGAAAATGCCAAAAGCTAGTGAGATCATTTAGCCAATAAAATTCAACATGCTCACCATGATAGGCATGAAGTCAAAGATCTTCAAGAAATACATGAGTGTGCAAAGATACCAATAAACAATAAGACAAGCACTCATGAGACAAATTTGGAGCCAACAAAGAATTATAGATGAAACACAAGGTGGCTCAAAAGGAATAGGATACCGACTAAAAGGTGACCTCTCTCATATGTATAGGTTTCTAATTAGACAAACCACAAAGATATACATCCGCAAAGAAACATATACATACGAAATGGTTCGGGAAAAGGAGAACAAGGTATCCAAAAGGAAGTCATAAATATACAAATGAGATTGTTGCTTAAAAGCATAGCACATAGCTCAAATTTATCTCATTGTATATAAATGAACTTCAAATATATCAAATGCATCACACATATCGCTAAGGGAACAAGAGATAGTGGAGATGCTTTGAGTTAGGCAACAAGTATCACAAGGAAATAATATCAATTGAAGAAAAGGTTTTTGCAAATTCCACACACATATCACAAAGACATATTAAGTGAAGGAAAGGCAAAAACCACAACAATTGCATAAAAGAGCTTTCATGCCAAGAGGCAACCTACACAAGGTTGAATACTAGAAAGGTATGCATGGGATAGATACTTGTTACCGAGATGCATTGAAGATGAAGATGATGAGAGTTGGTTTGTCATCAAAGCTTGACTCCGACAATCACACGGTGAGAACACCTTCCTTATGAATGAGCCAAGCATCCAATGCATCTCCATTGTACCTAAAACACAATTAGAGTACAAAATGGTTCCCAAACACATTGGGTCTCATAGTAGTTAGATAAACTACAATATATAGAACATACTCCACATAAATATGTGCATATAGATATGAAATTGAATTTCATGCACATCTTAGCCGATTTAGGATTCGGTGGAGTATCCCCTATATATTGGATCAAGAAAGATAAGCATGCTAAAATAATATAATATAGTAACCGAGCATGCAAAGGCTTTCTAGAACCAAAAGAGATATAATTTGGACAAAAACACCAAGTAAACCAAGAAGAGAGCACACCAAGGTGTGACACAAAAAGGTTGTCCAAAATATATCAAAATCCAAATCAACACATGATTGAGGAAAAATCAAATCAACAAATGATTGATTCCAAAACACATCAACACATGAAGTGTGATATCAAAAGGAATCGAATCAACACAACAAATGATCGATAAGACACCAATTGAAAATAAGATACCAATTAAAACAAAACAAATATCAACTAGGAGAAAAGGTACCAAGAAGAGGGTGATACTTGACCAAAATCAAGTAAAGTAAAATAGGGCGAAAGGTATCAAGACTCTCACAATAAATATTAATTGGAACAAATATCTATGGAGGAGATATCAAATTCCAATTAATACCAATTGAAGGTACCAACACAAGATAAAGAATCAAATGCCAATTGAAAGGATAAAAAATTGATAGATAGGTTAGTGTTCTAAATAAAAAGGAATGCTCCCCCAATATTCATGCATTATCTTTGATATTTGCATTTGAATACAAAATGCATGCAAAGGGATCATTACTTTCCATATTTTATTTAAAACACTAAACACTACCAATTAAAAAAAAAAGATCCATTCAAAAGGCGAGGAAGGCAATAGATAAAGCAAGTCAACGCAAGAGCCAATGCGAAGATGGTCTACACAATCCACCACAATTACTAGTATCACTTGTCAAGACAAGGAGTATATAGAGATATCTCTCGGTGGTATATAGGAATGATGAACAAGACCAACTTCACCACAAACTAGCAAACGGCAAAAGATAGGAATTAAAACACCATTTTTTAAAGAGGTTTGTTGGTAGTTTCAATTATTCGAACCAACCGGCAAAGACATGGTTAGAATAAAAGGAAACAAATGGTTTCTCACATAATATATGGAAATGCATATTAGAGAAAAACCACACCAAGCAACCTCACACAAACAAGAACCAAAGGGTAACCACAAAGGAGAAATGGAACTTGTTTGAGTAAACATGCCACATAGGAAATGGATAATGTACAATATCAACTCTAAGTGGCAAACCTCAAATGTTCACATTTTTATGGGATTGTAATATGCACATAGCTTATTACTCCCCCATAATGTGATAATTTGTTTTATTTTTAAACAAGAGGCAAATAAGACCAACAAGAGAAATTAATGGACATTGTAGAATTTGAATTTCTCATGAATATGACACACCACATAGTGACTAGATAAGATGAAATATCAAAACTAGGTGGTGTGCTTCATGTACATGCATTTTTTAGGTTTGTGAGGTGCACTAAGAACATCACTCCCCCAAAATGGGATAGTCCATTAATATCTCAAAGAGCCAAATAAAATCCACACAAGATTCAAAAAGCTCAACACAAAGTTACACATATATGATACACAACTAACATACACCACCTTGAATAACAAGATAAGTAAGAAAGGAGCATATCACATACAAACACATGCTAGGAACAAAACTAACACATGCAAGGGAGCAAGCAACTTTCAATGAATATATGAATTAAATACAAGTTACCGCAAGGAGGAAGCATTGGATATGAGATAGATATGTGATAATCCAATTGACTTGGCTTGAGAAATAAACCCATGAAGATCCCTTAATTCTTCAAAAATAGTCAAGTCACCAATGCCCTCCATAAACACCTATTGATCAAGTTGAAGCTTGTTGGTCCCCAACCAAGTTGGGTCCTAAGAGATTAGTCACAATAGGCTTGGGAACCCAAATGGTGCTTTTCTTGCCACCACTTTGAGCTCCCACATACTTGGCAAACACATTGCCAAGTCTATCCTTCCCAATAGAATAAACATCATCAATTATGATAGGGTTGGATGGGGTACCGTTAGTACATGAAGAAGCAAAATGACCTTTGCCACGGCAAAGGTAGCAACACCGACTCTTCTTCTTCTTAATAGGCTCCTCAACTTGAGGAGCGTTGACTTGAGTCTTCTTAGGAGGTGGTCTTTGTTCAACCCGTGGTTGAGCACGAGATTGAACAAGAGGCCGCTTCCCTAGTTGCTTCTCACTAAGAGGCTTCTTTTCTTCATTGGGCAATCACGAACATGATGCCCTTCTAGCTTGCACTTGAAGCAAATGATGTTGGCCGGATTCTTGATTTGAACTTGGCCCTTCTTCTTCTTCTCAACCTTGGACTTGATCTTGTTGTTGGAGTTGAATCCAAGTCCACTCTTGTCATTGGGGGATTGTTGCACACTCAACATGTTGTCAAGTGCACGCTTCCCTTCATGACGCTTTTCCAAGCCTTTCTTCAAAGAAGTGGCTTGGGCCTTGAGCTCTCCTCTTTTCTCTACATGGTTAGTGACAACACAAGTACTAGAGGAGGTAGATGCATCGTTGTTAGAGCAACAAGGCAAAGCAAGTAGTTCATCACAAGATGTACCAACATTTTTAGTGGATGAACTACTAGGACTAGCACATGGCAATATAGCATTATTAATTAAAGTTGTGCTAATATCCACATAAGGCTCACTAGATGTTACCTTTTTAGTGATGGCCTCATGAGCTAACTTTAGACAAGCATAGGAAGCTAGAAGATCATCATTAGAGCTAGATAGCTTTTTATGACTTTCTTCCAACTCCCTATAGTTGCTAGTTAGCAACTCAAGTTGAGCCCTTAGCTCAACATTCTCCTTCAAAGTAGATGCTTCACAAGAAATGGAGTTAGTAGCACAAGCATCATTAGCATTAGGAATAGAAGAAGGCATAACAAGTTGAAAGTGCATGGTTGATCCCATGCATGGTTTTGGTAATTAATGACAATCTCGATGGACTAATATTTGCTTTGAGCTCTATGTGTAGGTCGTCCTTTAGCTTGTGTAAAGATTTGTGTTGATCAAGGCCAAGTGCGGGTTGATCGACACTCAAGTCCAAGTGAAGATATGCCGAAGAGTGCTTTCCCCATCTTGGTGTATGGGGGAGCGTCATGTGATTCTTCACCAAGCGAAGCGCAATCAAGAAAGGTGGTTCGTCTTGCGGAGATGAAGGCAAAGGTATGATCTTGATAGGGCTTTCATTTTACCGGTCTCATGATGTTAGTTGAGAGACCGGGTTATAGGATAGATAGCCGTACTATCAAGAGGGGCTCTCGACCGAGTATCGTGATCGTATCGTTCGTGGAGAGCTCAAACCTTTGCATCCATGCAATCATCTTTATTGGTTCTTATTTGGATCTTATCGTGGTGTGGTCTTGGTGCTTGTCATGCTTGTCATGACAAAGCCAAGGTCACCGAAAACGGTTTGCATTTGCGTCTTCTTTTGTGTTTTTGGTATTGGAGATCTTGCCGGTTCTTCCGTCCGGAAGATTTATTTCTTCCATCTCTTTGCAAAAGCTCCATTACTTGTTCGCCATTTTACAAGGTTGCTTTTGTCGTCCTCTTTCCAACAAAATTGGTTTTACTTTATTCGGACTTCAATTGCAAAAGATGTGTCATTTCCGGTTTGCGAAAAAGAGTTTTTAAACTTCCCCATTTGGTTTTATAATATCCTGTTGAACTATGATGTTTCTCTGCATAATCTTGTTGTGCTCATTGTGACGATTCCAACGAGTCCAAGATTATCGAAAACGGAGTTCATATGCAAAGGTTATGGGGCTTTGATTTTGCCTTTGGATCTTCCCCGGAGTTGGTCCGGAGTTTCCGGCCACACCGGAATCTCCGGCCCAAATGACCGGAGTCTCCGGTCCTGGTTTTCGCTGCCGGTTGACCTTGCTATGGTGCGCTTCTGTATAGGGGTCCGGAGGTACCCCGGAGATGGACCGGAGTCTCCGGCCACCGGAGTCTCCGGCCCGAGGACCCGGAATCTCCGGCCCTCATTTTTCTCGGCTGGTTTGCATCTGTGTGGTGCGCCTCTGGATAGGGGTCCGGAGCCCCCCCGTGTTGGGAATATGCCCTAGAGGCAATAATAAAATGGTTTATTAAGCATATTCAAGTTTATGATAATAGTTTATTATCCATGCTATAATTGTATTAAATGGAAACATAATACATGTGTGGAAATATAAACACCCGGAGTCCCTAGTGAGCCTCTACAGGACTAGTTCGTTAATCAAGAGATAGTTAGAGTTTCCTAACTATGGGCTTGTTATAGTCACTTGATAACGGAGTCATATCATTAGGAGTAATGGTGTGATGGACATGACCCAAATAAAGAGTTGCAATTAATCGTGTCACAAAAGTTTTGTTGTCAACACTTTTAATATGCCAAATATAGTTTCCTTAGACCATGAGATTATATCACTCCCGTTCACCGGAGGAATACTTTGTGGACATCAAACGTCACTTCGTAACTGGGTGATTATAAAGGTGGCTTTCAGGTATCTCCGATGGTGGGTTGTTGGGTGATATGAATCAAGAGTGGAATTTGTCCCTCCATGTGACGGAGAAGATATCTCCAGGCCTTCTCGGTAATATAGCATCAAGAGTCTGCAGACATGTGGTTAAGTTGTAATCACCGGGATCCTATATTATGGTCGAGTAAAGAGAACTTGCCGGTAACGAGATTAAACTAGACATGGGGATGTCAACGATTATATCTCGGGCAAGTAAAATATCGTGAGACAAAGGGAATCGTATATGAGATTAATTGAATCTCCGGCATTGTGGTTCAATCGAGAAAAGGTTTTCGTTGAGTGTATAGGAATTAATATGGACATCCCGGTCCCGCTATTAATTATTGATATGATCATGTCTATGCATTCTCGAACCCGTAGGGTCACACACTTAACGTTCCGATGAAATTAGGTTTTGCGATGAATTAAATGATGACGTGAACGAATGGTGATTCGGAGTCTCGGATGGGATCCCGGACATCACGAGGAGTTCCGGAGGAGTCCGGAGAATAAGATTCATATATGGAAAGTGGTTTCCGGAGGTTTCGGAAAAGTTCCGGAAATTATTTAAAGGGTACCGGAAGGTTCCGGAATGTTCTAGAAGAGTCTAGAAGTGGGACCGCATAATTTGTATGGGGCCCACATGGTGCAAAGGGGTGCTGCCACCACTTGGTGGGGCGCACCACCTAAGCCCATGGGCTGGTGCGGCATAGGAGGGGAGTCCCACTCCTAGTTGGACTAGGAGGTGGGCTCCCACCCCTTTAGGAAAGGGCCCAAGGAGGAGTCCTTGTTGGACTCCAACTTGGGGGGCAAGCAAGGAGGGGCCGGCCGGCCCCCTCCCCTTGACCTAGCCGCCACCTATATAAGGAGGGGCAAGGGGGGTGCGCACTACACACCTTGGAGGCAGCCGCACCCCCCCCATAGCCGCACCCCCTCTCTCCCCATCTACCCTAGCCGCACCCCTCCTCTCCCGGAGGGCTGCCGCCGCCTCACCACCACACCTAGCCGCACCCCCTTGCCCTAGGGGCTGCGCCACCTTGCTCCTCTCCCTCTCCTCTTGCTTGGCTTGGCGAAGCCCTGCTCGCGGAGATCGTCATCGTCACCGGCACTACCGTCGTGCTGCTGAGATCATCAAGGCCACGTCGTCTCACTTGCGGGATCAAGGAGTCGACGTCTTCATCGAGCTGTACGTGTGGACGCCGCGGAGGTGCTGCCCGTTGCCGCACTTCGCCGGATTGGATCTCGAGGATAATACATCTCCTCGCGACTAGACGAGTCTAGTTGCGGGGATCGACTAGCCAACCCCTGCACCGACAAAACGTGTTTGTTGATCTTCGAGGGTAAGAGATTGGATCTCATCTTCGCTATCTTCATCTCGTTGATCTAGATCCTTGGGGTTTATTCCGCTTTGCCGCGTAGAAAATTTTTGTTTTCCATGCTGCGACCCCATCAGTGGTATCAGAGCCTAGATTTTCGTAGGTGTTGATGCGATTAGAACACAAGGAGTTGTGGGCGTTGATATTTTATGTTGCTACCTTCTCGCGTGCACTTTGCATCTTTGCGGTATTGTGAGATTGAAGCGGCCCGGACCAACCTTACTCGTCCGCGCACGAGAGACCGGTTCCACGATTGACATGCAACTTGTTTTGCATAAGTGGCTGGCGGGTGTCTGTTTCTCTTGCTTTAGTGAGGATGCAATTTTCAATGGAAGGCCTTTCAAAAGGATGAGTAAATAAGCAACTATTATATCACCGTTGTGGTTTTTGCGTAGATTAGAACGGTTCTAACTCGTTGACCCAAGCCACGTAAAATTTGCATAAACAAAGTAGAGGCGTCTAACTTGTTTTTGCAGAAGGGGTCAAGTGATGTGATATGGCCAATGTGATTTGTGATAATGTATGCAATGATCATGTTTGTAACTTTTCGCGACTTGCATGTCGACGAGTACGGCAACCGGCAGGAGCCATATGGTTGTCTATTATTTTATGTGACCTGCGTGTCAATGAAATCACCATGTAATTGCTTTGCTTTATTGCTAAGAGTAGCATTAGTTGTAGTTGCAATAGTTGGTGGACAACCATGGTGATGGCGCCAAGATGATGGAGATCATGCCGGAGATGGAGATCTTGCCGGTGCTTTGAAGATGGAGATCTAAAGAGCATATGAAGAAAGGCCATATCATATCACAATTATGAATTGCATGTGATGTTAATCCCTTTTATGCACCTTATTGTTATGCTTTGATGTGATCGCGACGGTAGCATGATAAGGTGATCTCTCATGTTAATATCAAGATAATTAAGTGTTCTCCCCTAGTATGCGCCGTTGCGAAAGTTCGTCGTTTCGAAGCATCACGTGATGATCGGGTGTGATAGATTCAACGTTCACATACAACGGGTGCAAGCCAGTTTGCACAAGCGGAAATACTACGGTTGTCTTGACGAGCCTAGCATGTACAGACATGGCCTCGGGAACACGGAACCGAAAGGTTAAACACGAGTCATATGAATGATATGATCAACACTGAGTTGTTCACCATTGAAACTACATCATCTCACGTGATGATCGGTGGTGGTGTAGTGGATTTGGATCGTGTGTCACTAATCAACCGGAGAGATGTTGAGTTTAGTGGGAGTTCGTTAATTTGATTAATTTGAACTAAAATTATCATAAACAAGTGTCCTAAAGACGTCTTTGCAAAATCCTTGTAGATCATGGCCGACTACAGTAGTATGTTTCTTGCTGAGGAGCTGCGTCTCGATGGGTCAAACTTCATCGAGTGGTATGAACGTCTTAGAGAAGTCCTATCAACCAATGATCAGCTCTACGTGTTACATGAACCCTTAGAAGAAAACCCGATGATTCTGCGAGTTACAACAAACGTATGGATTGGCTCAGTCGGAGTAAGACTCACACTCAAGTCAATTGGTTGATGAGTGTCTTCATGAATTCAGACCTATCCAAACAATTCAATAACTTGAGTGCCATTGAGACTGTCACTAAGCTAAAGGAAATGTTCATAGCACAAGTGAGGATTGCGAGGTTTGAAGGTCTGGGTGTGTTTCTTTCAACTAAGATGGAAGAAAATGATCGCTTAGAGGATCATCTGAAGAAGATGTATAGGATATATCACACTCTGATGGATGCTTGGGATATGGAGATGAGTGACGAATTCGCGATAGATGGGTTGTTGCATTCGCTTCATCCCAAATTCAAGAATTGTGTCAGAGACTATGTCAAGGAAAGGGATTCGATCACTTATCCGGAACTGATGTCTCGACTTCGTCAGATCGAAAGGAATCCCGTAGCAGGCGGAGGAGCCAACGCAGAAGGTATATTTTGATATACTAGTTATAAATGTTTAATGTCCCATTTACACTTATGGTGAGCTAAGTATTTGATACTTGTGCTGTTTTATGAAAACAGGGCCTGCCGTTTGAGAAGTGCATGGAGGGACTGAGTGGATTTCGCGGGAAGATGGCAATCAAGGAGTTGATGCTGGCGATGTTCTACTTCTACATTTATCGTTTTAAATTAGAGGATTTGAATGAGTTTTGTAATCGAATTAAGTGTGATCTTAAATTAGTGTGTCTCGGTTTGTGAGACGGTCATTCATGTTAAAGACAAGTGGTTGTTCTATTTTCATGAGTAATCCTTTTTGGAGATCACGTTTCGATTATGAGATTATTGTCCTTTGCTAGATTTAAACGATAATTAGTTAAACACTTATAAAATAAAGACATACTAAAATATCCAATGCTTAATGATGAGAATTGTTTTAATTGTACTATTAGTGCTGAAGAGCATGTTGATGCGCATCACTAAGTAGTGTGATTAAAAATGCCATTTTCTGAAAATGCCATGAGTTGCTGAAAATAAACACAAGTGTTGGTTGTATTTTTCAGTAAATAAAAGACATCATTATTTTGTCATGGATGAGTGAATAGGAGTATTTATTCATGTCATGATGAGATTTTGGAAGTAAAGGATATTAAGTTAACAAGATAATTGAGTCTTTTCGATTTGATCAAAAGAGACAAAATATTTGAGTTATTGTTTTAGTATGGTGACTTGTGACAAGTGTTATCACAAATTACAATGTTTAGAGATTATTCAAAAGTGTTTTGATAAGCCTAAAGTATTGTAGTCACATTGTATTTGATACTATGTGGTCATAAACAAAGGGGTCTTGGTTTTAAGGTTTTCATTAGTATCATTTAGATTTATTTTGATAACACTCTGTTTTAAATAAAGGATCTATTTAATGATTTGCATTTCGCATATGAGTTATGTGAAATAGTGGTTTCAATGATTATGAGATAATTAAGAGCCATAGCAAATAAAGTTTTGTAGAATGTTCATATGAGATTATGAATAGAGATTCCACAATGTGAGACTAAAAGGAACAAACCAATGTGTTTGGTTGTGTTATGTATTTTAGTGGATTTATCGTGAAATGGTTTCATGGATAAAAGAATTGTTGGAATGAGTTTAGAAAGCTTAAACCTTGCATGTTTATGTATCAAGTGGCACATATGTAAAGTGCTATGTTGGTTAAAACTTGACACATAAAGTTTTAATGATGGTGATCATTGAAATATGGTTTAGCTTGTCTAAAGAGATGTAGGGTTCAAGAATATGAATTTTGTCAAAAGTTGCAAAATAATATTCATGATTTGTTTGTCATGTTTTAGAAACAAGACACACCTACAAAAACCTACAAAAGAAGAAATAGAAACTTTAAATACGAAAGTGACTAAGAGTCATTCTACTTTAAGTTTAAATCATAAAGTAATTGTTACTTGATTTTGTGAAAAGAATGTTTCACATATTTATTTTGGCAAAAGAGTTTGCGTGGAATAAATAAAACTTAGAGCTGGCAAAGTGCTGGTGTTTCGTATATGAGTTCTCGAATCTTAAGAGTTAAGAGTTTTGGAGGAGTCCAAAGTGTCGAGAAAGTGCATAAGAAACTGAGTGAGATCTAATTAAGATATGTGGTGACATATATTAAGTTAGAGCAGAAATTAATTTCCATAATCAAAATATGTGGTGACATATGTTTGAGTGGGAGCTAATTAATCATGGTCAAATATAAAGATAACATATTTCTGAGTGGGAGTCAAAGTGGCTTCACAATTTAATATGTGTATGAGGTATATTTGAGTGGGAGTTTACAACATAGTGTTTGATTGAAATGGAGATTTCATAAATGTTGTAAATGTTGTCATGGACCAATGCATAACTTATGAAGTTAGTTTGAACGTCAAATATTCATGTAGATGAATGTATCTATGGAGGATAGATAAGTTTGATAAATATCAAAGTCAGGGTGTTTTACCTACACAAGTTTTGAAGGAGTTCAAAATGAAACAAGAGAAGAATGGTTCATCTCATTGTGGCATATAGGTGAAGCATTGAGTTAGAGAACTCAGTACAAAATTGATGGTTGGAGGATATGTTGGAATTCAATATGAATTGTTCATAGATCTCAACATATAAGAACCATATGTTTGTATATGACGATATGTGACCCAAGTTCTTAATTGTAAGAACATGTTGAATGAGGAGTCATTTTTCATGAGATTGAGATAAATTTAGAAAATGGTGGACTTGGTTGAAGTCATAAAGCCAGACTAAATTAGGGATCTCTTAATAGCAGAGTAGCACAGCGAAAGCATGATCGGAAATATCAAAGTGACAAGGTTCACTGTTGATTTGTTAAGTCTACAACACATAGGAGTATGTGATTAATTCAAGGATTGAAATAAGATATAATATTTTGGTTTGAGAAAGTTGTTTCAAGATTGAGTGAGTTCCAGATGCATGTGTTATGAGAAAGTTCTTTTGACTAATCATACATATGGGCATGAAAGGATATGATTATCTCACTCTATAACCAAACATATTATATGCATTATATGATAATGATTTTATCATGGGATGATAGGAAGTTTATCATGAGATGATAAAGTAATGTCAAATTAGGTGACAGTTACAATTTTGCAAAGGACATAAAGAGCTGTAAAGTACAGAGCATGGACAGAACCTCTTCCACAAGCAAACATGATCAGCACTGAGACTTCATGAGTGAGACTCCATGGGTGTTGGATCGCGGAGAAATGTAAACTAGATTATTGACTCTAGTGCAAGTGGGAGACTGTGGGAATATGCCCTAGAGGCAATAATAAAATGGTTTATTAAGCATATTCAAGTTTATGATAATAGTTTATTATCCATGCTATAATTGTATTAAATGGAAACATAATACATGTGTGGAAATATAAACACCCGGAGTCCCTAGTGAGCCTCTACAGGACTAGTTCGTTAATCAAGAGATAGTTAGAGTTTCCTAACTATGGGCTTGTTATAGTCACTTGATAACGGAGTCATATCATTAGGAGTAATGGTGTGATGGACATGACCCAAATAAAGAGTTGCAATTAATCGTGTCACAAAAGTTTTGTTGTCAACACTTTTAATATGCCAAATATAGTTTCCTTAGACCATGAGATTATATCACTCCCGTTCACCGGAGGAATACTTTGTGGACATCAAACGTCACTTCGTAACTGGGTGATTATAAAGGTGGCTTTCAGGTATCTCCGATGGTGGGTTGTTGGGTGATATGAATCAAGAGTGGAATTTGTCCCTCCATGTGACGGAGAAGATATCTCCAGGCCTTCTCGGTAATATAGCATCAAGAGTCTGCAGACATGTGGTTAAGTTGTAATCACCGGGATCCTATATTATGGTCGAGTAAAGAGAACTTGCCGGTAACGAGATTAAACTAGACATGGGGATGTCAACGATTATATCTCGGGCAAGTAAAATATCGTGAGACAAAGGGAATCGTATATGAGATTAATTGAATCTCCGGCATTGTGGTTCAATCGAGAAAAGGTTTTCGTTGAGTGTATAGGAATTAATATGGACATCCCGGTCCCGCTATTAATTATTGATATGATCATGTCTATGCATTCTCGAACCCGTAGGGTCACACACTTAACGTTCCGATGAAAATTAGGTTTTGCGATGAATTAAATGATGACGTGAACGAATGGTGATTCGGAGTCTCGGATGGGATCCCGGACATCACGAGGAGTTCCGGAGGAGTCCGGAGAATAAGATTCATATATGGAAAGTGGTTTCCGGAAGGTTCCGGAATGTTCTAGAAGAGTCTAGAAGTGGGACCGCATAATTTGTATGGGGCCCACATGGTGCAAAGGGGTGCTGCCACCACTTGGTGGGGCGCACCACCTAAGCCCATGGGCTGGTGCGGCATGCATAGGAGGGGAGTCCCACTCCTAGTTGGACTAGGAGGTGGGCTCCCACCCCTTTAGGAAAGGGCCCAAGGAGGAGTCCTTGTTGGACTCCAACTTGGGGAGCAAGCAAGGAGGGGCCGGCCGGCCCCCTCCCCTTGCCCTAGCCGCCACCTATATAAGGAGGGGCAAGGGGGGGCGCAATATAGACCTTGGAGGCTGCCGCACCCCCCCCATAGCCGCACCCCCTCTCTCCCCATCTACCCTAGCCGCACCCCTCTCTCCCGGAGGGCTGCCGCCGCCTCACCACCACACCTAGCCGCACCCCCTTGCCCTAGGGGCTGCGCCACCTGCTCCTCTCCCTCTCCTCTTGCTTGGCTTGGCGAAGCCCTGCTCGCGGAGATCGTCATCGTCACCGGCACTACCGTCGTGCTGCTGAGATCATCAAGGCCACGTCGTCTCGCTTGCGGGATCAAGGAGTCGACGTCTTCATCGAGCTGTACGTGTGGACGCCGCGGAGGTGCTGCCCGTTGCCGCACTTCGCCGGATTGGATCTCAAGGATAATACATCTCCTCGCGGACTAGACGAGTCTAGTTGCGGGGATCGACTAGCCAACCCCTGCACCGACAAAACGTGTTTGTTGATCTTCGAGGGTAAGAGATTGGATCTCATCTTCGCTATCTTCATCTCGTTGATCTAGATCCTTGGGGTTTATTCCGCTTTGCCGCGTAGAAAATTTTTGTTTTCCATGCTGCGACCCCATCACCCCCGGAGGGTGCCCGGAGTCTCCGGCCTGGCCGGAGTCTCCGGCCCCAATGACCGGAATCTCCGGCCTCCCCGATGACCCAGCAGGCCGGAGTCTCCGGTCACTTACCCCGGAGTCTCCGGCCTGGACAGGCTCCAACGGCTAGTTTTTGGGGGAGGCTATAAAAAGCCTCCTTCCCCCCAAAACCTGGTTGCTGCTCTTGCTCACTTGTTCTTGCTCTTCCCCTTTGCCCTAATCCTTGTGAGCTTGATTCCTCCTCTTCCCCTCCAATGATTCTTGCCCAAATTTAGGGTTTCAAGAGAGGAGATCTAGATCTACCATTCCACCAATCAAAATCCCCTCTAAGTGAGGGAAAACTTGTGGATCTAGATTTTGGGGTTGCTTTGTGCACATCCCCTTTGTTCTTCCTCTCTTATTCCCTCCATAGCATTAGTTGCTTTGGTTTGGAATTTGGGAGTGAAGGATTTGAGCACTTTTGTGTGCTCTTGCCTTTTGCATTTGTTGCATCGGGTTGCTCCCTCCACGGTGATACGTGAAGATCAAAGTTGAGAAGCTTGTTACTCTTGGGTGCATTGTGTTCCCAAGAGCTTGTTGCCTCTTGGGTGCATTGTGTACCCTAGACGGTTTGGAGGTGCCGCGAAGACTTCGCTTGTGAAGCTTCGGCACGAGTTTGGGAGCCCCAATTGAGTTGTGGGTGTGTGCCCCAAGAAGAGTTGTAAAGGGCTCCGGAATCCGCCTCGAAGGATTCCGATAGTGGAAGGTGAACCAATCCCTTGGGTGAGGTTCATCGGAGAATAGGGTGAGGCCTTTGTGGCATCTTGAGTAGGCCTTTTGTGGCGAGCTCACACCCCTCCAACGAGACGTACTCCCTTAACAAGGAGGAACTCGGGAATACATCCTCGTCTCCGCGTGCCTCGGTTATTCTATACCCGAGCTTTACTTATGCAATTTACATTGTGATAGCCTTCGTGCTTGAAGTTCATATCTTGCTATCATCTTGTTGCTTGAATTGCTTAGCATATGTTGTTGGTGCACATAGGTGAACCTAGAATATTAGGTTGTTGGCTTGTTAATTTAAACACCTAGTTTTATTCCGCAATTATCAAGCCCCTAATTAGAAAAAGTTTTAATCGCCTATTCACCCCCCCCCCCTCTAGGCGACATCCGGGCATTGTTTGTTCTTTCAATTGGTATCAGAGCCTCGTCTCTCTTGTTTGGCTTTACCGCCTAGAGAGTAAAGATGTCGTTTAGAGAATTAGTGCACGATCCCACTTTTATATTCAATGGCACAAATTATGATATATGGAAAATTCGCATGCTTAATCTTTTTAGGGATATAGACCCAATTTAAAGAGTGTTGTAGATATGGGTGTTTCTCCTCCAAAGGATTCCCAAAATTTATCCTTAGAGGATGAGAAAAACTCTTATCTCGATACTCTAGCATCTAATGGTCTTACATGTGTTTTGAGCGATGTAGTGCTTGAGTCAATCATGCCTTTCCGGAACGCTCATGAGCTTTGGACCAAGCTTCAAGATAAATATGGAGTGTCCAACATTATTGAGGATGATTGCTCTCCCTCCACCTCCGGCCATGACGAGTTCTCGTCTTCATCTACTTCACCAAAATGTGGTAAGCCACAAACTAATGTGATGGTGAGTAGTGATAGGTCTTGCAATATTGATAGTGAGCTATTCTTTGATAATCGTTTATCTCTAGTTGTTGCAATGCCTCATCTTTGGACTTAAACTCTTCTAGCACTTCTAATGTCATACATGCGAGTGTTGATAGTCCTTGTATATCATCCAAAAATTGCTTAGATATCAAATGATGAGATGCTTGCTTTATCTTGTTGCCATGAAAAAATGCTTGTGTCTCCTCTAACTCTTGCATGAACATAATGTAGAGGAAACGCAATTGCTATGCAACAAGATGTGAACTTGAGTAGTTCAAAACTTAATTGCTCTTCTTCATCCATCACTTATTGCCTTATGGCTAAATCTTCTTCTAGCAATGAATAATAATGATGATAATGATGATGATAATAATGATGAAGAAGATGATATTGAAAAAATTAATGCTAGGCTTCAAAATAAAGGTCTAATGATTCTCAAAGCCCTTCCTAGTATAAAAGTGCCCAAGCTAACCTCTTTGAAATCATGAGCACTCTTATTGAGCGTGGGCAAACTATGAGCCTGGAAGCAAGCCTTGAAGAAAAAGGTAAGATCGAAAGAGATGATGCTATGGAGAAGGCATCGTTAGAAGATGCTCTTGAGGAAGAGCAAGAGACTCGGGCTTCTCTTGAGGAGACTTGAAAATTTTAGGAGTCTCATAATGAAATAATTGCTAAAAATTATTAAAGAACGTGACCATGCTCATGCTAAATATAAAGTCACGAAAAATGAAAATGCTAGATTAAATAATGAGCTTGTCATTGTTATCTTCCTCTACTCCTATGTCATGATGCTTGTGCTACTAACTCCACTTCTTGTGAAGCATCTATTATAAAGGAGAATGTTGAGCTAAGGGCTCAACTTGAGTTGCTAACGAGCAAGTATGAGAAGTTGGAAGCAAGTCATGAAAAGCTATCTAGCTCTAATGATAATCTTCTAGCATCCTATGGGAAGTTGGAAGAAAATCATGAAAAGCTATCTAGCTCTAATGATGAACTTCTAGCATCCTATGCTTGTCTCAAGTTGGCTCATGAGGCCATCACTACAAAGGTAACATCAAGTGAGCCTCATGTGGATAATAGCACAACCATAACTAAAAATGCTATATTGCCATGTGCTAGTCCTAGTAGTTCATCCACTAAAAA
>QRDG01001099.1:0-48467 GCA_012064385.1 Puccinellia tenuiflora
CCAACGAATGTAAAATTATGAACAATTTACGTACTATTTGATCTACCCAACGGGTACCCATGGGTATGGGTAGATTTTTATCCCCGCGGGTAAGGGTATGGGTAGAACTTTGTACCCATAGACTATATGGGTATGGGTATGGTATTGCTCTACCCTGCCCATACCCTACCCATTGCCATCCTTCGCATTGCGCCAAGCATCCCTCTCTATCCCTTCTAACATGGTATCAGAGCCTAATTAGATCCTACCCTAGAGCAGCCGCCGCCAAGCCCTCGTGCCGCCGATGCCGCTCCCAAACCCTAGCACCACCGCCCCCATGGCGCCGTGCTAGGCGCCGTCGACACGCTTCCGCCGCGCCGCCCCCGGGGAGGTCGATCTCCATGATCTCCGCCGGGGGCTGCGCAACCCGTACGCAGGGTCCGTCCGCCGATCCGTGATCGGCTGCCCTGCACGTCTTTTCTCCGATCTCTTGATCGGTTTTCTTTTTTTTCGCTTACCGATCTTAGATCGGATTGAGTCGCCCATCGTCGTCGTCATCGCCGCGCCTCTGCTCCGACCATCGGCATCGACGATCTACACCGCGCCCGTGCGTCTGCCACCACCGCCGCCGTGCCTGCCTCGGTAGGCCGTCGCGGCCTCACGGCAGGCTGCTGCGCACCGCGGCCTGCTGTTGCGCCTTCCTCGGGAGGCTGCCGCGGCCGTCCCCCTTGGATCGTCTTCGTCGTCATCGCCCGGGACTTCACCGACCACGCCGCCATCGCCACCGATCTACGCGTCGTCCCCGCCATGGCGCATACGTCGCACCGTCGGTCTGATCAACCGATCTGCGCACGTCGCCGTCAAACACGTCCCCGAGCACGCACCTACCACCGATCGAGCTACGGGTTGCCGATGCGTCGCCCCTTCGGGCCGCAGCGCCGCTGCCTTGGTCTCCGCCTACCGGCTGCCAACGCGTCTCCCACGCGCGTACGCGCCGGTGACCTCTAGCCGCTGCACCGACTCGCGCCCTGCAGCTATGCCGCCCCCTCGGGGTTGTAGCGTCGCTGCACACTGTCACCTCGCCGTCCCCGCGCACTGGCGTCCCCGGCTTCCACCGCGCCGCTCCACGGCGCGGATCGCCGCCGTCTGCGCCCGTCTTCGTCGTCCCGCCCGGTCCCACGGCGCCAGGGCCTGCGACACCGTCTGCGTCGACACCGTTCGCGTCTGCGACACCGTCCGCGTCGACACCGTCCGCGCCTGCCTCTCCTTCGAGCACCGCCGCCGCGCTCCAAAAGGTAACCTGCAGGACGACTTCTCGTCGTCCATGTTAGAAGGGATAGAGAGGGATGCTTGACGTAATACGATGGATGTATTATTGAGCCTCATGGGCGAGTATATATAGGCGTATAGGGGGTCATCTTGGAGTGCAAGACAAGACACGAGAGTACTATCTCTATTCTAGACTATCCATTTATACGTACACGGAATATATCTCTAACAATAATAATAATACTGACTAATTGATACTGTGTTTCTTTGCTCTGCAAGACACTTCTTCAGCATGCACAAGATTGCGTCGATATGCCTTCCAAGACCAAAGAAACCCATTATTCCTTGCTGTGAAAAATGGTTCTTTGAGCTGTGTACAGCTTCTTCTGCGTTCCGGGGCTAACCCCAAACCCCAGAACCTACGGTGAGTGGTATTTCTAAAGGGTTCTAGTATTCGATGACTTGGTCGACTTACTGTAATGCGATTCTTTGATTTTTTTTTTTTTTTTTTTTTTTTTTTTGAGAAACTGCTACTGGATTAAAAAAACAGGAAATACAACGAGGAAGCACTGGAAGCATCCAGGCAGTGGACAGCTGTCCCAAATTTACAGAAACCACCCTGAGAAACAAAAAAACTATGCACACACCCCTGGTGGAGACTGTAGCTCTCGATCCGCCGCCATCGTCGCAACGCCGAAGTGGAGGACGAGGAGCAGCCAGACAGCCGCTGAGTCACTTGCACAGGCCTATTGGGAAGATATCCCGTTGGAGTCGCCGCATGATCCACTCGCCGGAGGCGAGATCTCGTCGTCGTAGAAGGAGCATCGGCGGGGGTGACGCCCCGACCTGAGCAAGATGTGGAGCCAAAATCGGCCAAGCCAACCTCAAGGCCCGCCAAGGATGCACCACCGGGACAGCCGCAGCAGCACGCCAAAGAAGGACGCACCGCCATGACCTCCAGAAACAACCTTACCCGTCCACCAAGGCAGCGTCGGAGAAGCCACCACCAAAGCGAAGATGAGACGGGAAGGACAAAATCCCATAGCGCTGCCGCCGCCTCATCGTCGACAGCACCCGGGAACACCAGATCCGCCACACCCAAGGAGTAGCGGAAGACACCTCCGGATGGTCCCTCGACCACGCCATAGACGCCGTCGAGATGGAGCTGGGACCCCAGAACAGATAATCGCCGCAGAGACGCCGCCGCCATCGAAACGCCTCCACCCGACACACCACTCCACACCCTATCTACAGCGCCAGGACGAAGAACCAGGGTTCCCCCACCCTCCCGCCGCCGCCGGAGCGACGGACAGAGGGGGAGGGAACCCATGGCCTCGCCGGTGAGGGACGGTGGGAACCGAGCCGCCTCCCTCTTCGCCTTATCCGGAACAGAGGAGAAGGGGAGGGGAGGAAGGACTGGGATCCAGTGCCTTGCTCATAGCAAGGCACGGTGTACCTTGCCCCCCTTCCATCCACCGTTCATCTTCCATCTAACGGATGAGATTCGTCTAAAAATATAAAATCGAACTACAAACATTTTTAAAAAAATTTAAAAAATTCTAGCAAATTGTATATGGTCCGATGTGTATTAATAAAAAATTTCACTTTATTTTAGTAAGTGGTTTATCGTTAAATAGCTTTTCATATTTTGATCTTAAAAAGCTATTAAATCATAAATGAGTGATCCAGTTGACACGAAATTTTCAGAGAATAGACAAGGAATCATATACAGCCTACTGGAATTTTTTCAAAAATTTTAAAAAATGTTTGAAGTTCGAGTTTACATTTTAGACGAATCTCATCCGTTGGATTGAAGATGAACGGTGGATGGAAGGGGGGGCAAGGTACACGGTGCCTTGCTCACAGCAAGGCACTGGATCCTAGTCCGGGGAGGAAAGCTATCTGCGGCCCGATACCAAGCAAAGACCAATAGACGTGGCGACATCCCAGGACATGCGTTTTGTTCTCAACTCTGCAAATGTGGCACCATGTAAGATAATTTTCTGACATATTTATATGTGACTGAGTTCACAAAAGTATATACTCAAGTAATTTATTTTAAATAAAATTGCTTGATACTTTAACCTTAGAACATGTCCTTGTATCGGACCACATTCTGTTCTGCTTGTTTGTTTATCTGTTTCAATACACTGGAGGACTTTATTATTTACATTTATATGAAGACTGGTTAGATACTCTTGATTTTAATATATAATAATAGTGGATATCCAGCAAGGTGTCTTTCTAACAGAAATATGTTCTTTCTAGTGACAATGGCTCACTGGAAAAGAACCGTGCGATGAAAAAGGAAAGGCGCAAAGAGTTACTGGATAATGATTTCAACGATTATGAAAATAATAATTATTACGGAAGGTACATCTTTTACACGATTACATGAAATGTAGAAAAATTTGCTTCGTATCTCAAGTTAAAATTGTGATATTGCTCTGAATATCATTGCAGCTATCCCACACCAAAGACATCAGTCGGTCACCAGGATTTTCGGTCCAGCAATTTTTCTGCCCAAGGGGCTAAAAGTAAGAGTCAGAGTGCTCCAAAACAAGGTCCTAAGCTATTTCGGGTAATCTAGACATCATCTATCTCTATTACCAAGCAACTATTTCTTCACTATCTACTTCTTACAAGACAGTTTGTCTATAGCATAATGATCATTGGGAGAAGCATGACTACACTCGCAAAATCTTTGTTGGGGGGACTCCCACCTTCTGTAGACAATGGTATAGCTTCAGAAATCCTGAAATACTTGTGTTCACCACAGTAAACATGGATGTACTTTTAAGTTTTAACACTTCTTCTGGCGTTTCTTTCTGACAGCATACCTTAGCAAATTCTTCTCTGCTGAATTCGGACCTGTGGAGGAAGCAATAGTCATTTGCTGAAGATAGATGACAGGATACAGTCCCGAGGCTTTGGCTTTGTAAAATTTCAGAGAGAGAAGGATATGATGAGAGCAAAGGAAGCTCATCATGTCTATATGCTTGGGAGGAGAGTGGAGATAAAGGACGCTATTGCTAGACCGTTCTTGCCTGAACTCCAAAAGGGACTTCTTTGCGGCACAAAGCTCATCAATGTCTTTGGTTAGCAATGTCAGGACATGTTTGCTCAATTGAAAAAATGATGGTTGAGATCTCTCTTAGAGGATGTCAATTCGCGTAGAAAATTACATCATAATCATAAGTTTTGATAAAATGGTAACAAAGTGGGGAAAATCAAGAAAAGGGAAAGACATCAAGTCATTGTTGATTACCTTTTACATTGTGGACATATTCTATATTGCTATATACTATATGACCACTAATTTTGACAATGCTTACATGAGCTATCTTTAGATTTGCTTCAAAACTTCTATTGTCAATATTCAATATTTTTGTAACTTGTCTTGCATTTACAAAACCTGTCGGATGAATATTTTAAATGTCAAAGCGTTCCTTTACTGTAATTGAAATCAGTACGAGATGTTGAACCAGTGATTGTATTATATCAATGAACCAAAGAAAAGGGCTATCATAGATCAATCTGATTTTTTTATTTTTACTATACTTGTTTTCATACTAATGTATTTACTTTAGATATAGAAAGTTCCAAGTGCGATAAATCAATCCAACTCATTGATTATAAATTTCTTCTATTCAGGAATTCAGAAGCAAAGTTCAGTCTTACTTAATGGTATATAATTAATGTGTACTAAACTTGATGATACTTAATTGGCTAGATACACAATTGTTCCCATTGATTAATATTAAATGCTTTGGACAATTGACACTTGCTTAATCATGTTTAGAAAAAATAACATTAAATTGGATTTACATCTTTACCATGGGGATGGGGGCGATCCCCCCTCCACGGTAAATAGTATTTACATCTTTACCATGGGGATGGGGGTGATCCTAATTAAACAATGATAAATGTTTTTTACTCCGCCATACCTAAATTTGCCGTCCTTCGCCACTAAGGCCAAGGATGGACCTTTGCCACTGCATCATCCCCCGGTTCCAACCTTACTCCTCTCAGCAGCAAGGGCTCAATATGGCAGCTCAGAATCCACAAAAGTACTATGACACTTAGTACAATTACAAAGATATCCGATGGTGTGAGTGTTCTCATCCTACTGTGGAGGAGAAGTGGGAAAGAGTACTGGAGTTATTTGCAGCTTAATAAGAACTAGGACACACACATAAGCACACGCTTTCACACGTCCTCCTAGCTTCCGTAAAATGGACACACTCCTCAATTTTTTGAAAATGGGAAACAATCCCCCCATACGGCTTGCTTTATTTCATTTATTCAACAAGGACTGGCTAAAAGACTTACAACAATCATACATACCGAAGCCGATAAACAAGATGACAAAGCACCATCTACTAGCACAATGATAGAGTCAAACATGAATTTATGCATGATGAGTCATTTTATATAGCATTTTGCTCGATGTTTTTCATGTTGTTACACTGGAATTCTTGCAATATTCTGAGCTAGCTTACACCTGTTATACCGATGTTCAACTTAAACTTATTTTTTGATGGACTTTTCACGACCTTAGGTTTTTATTAGGATTTTACTGTTATCCTTGTCTTTTGCATTCATTAGTGCAAGCCGTGGTTAGTAGGCACAGCGGTGACAGAACCTGCCCCTTTCCTTTGTTGATATTCAATGAGAGAATAATGGAGATCCAAATGCTCACTTCACATCATGGGGAGACTCTTAATTACTAGCATACTCCAGCGGAAACTATCGGAGGGCTGGTAGAGTCTACGGCGGTGGGTGGCTGAGATTCTTGTCACATGTTTAATTATTTGTAATGAGTGTGCTAGCGAGTCAATCCGGGACTAGCACCATACTCATAGACATGATTGGCACTATTGGGTCAAGTCGCTACTCTATAGGAGGGCTAGTAGTGGTTGCGGGGGTGGGTGACTAAGATTCTTGTCACACATTTATGTGGGGCTCTGCTTGCGCACACGACATGATTACTATAAAGAATAGTATATCCTACACAATTCTATTACATGTTAGTGGTGAATCCAACACTCCATGAGAACACTTTTAGCCCTATTTCCTGCCAGATTGTCTGAAGGCGTGGGGGTGGGGGCGAGAAGGGGGGTGATTAGAGTTTTGCTCGAGCCACCTCCCTAAGAGAGACACATGTCTCCGGTTGGAGTCTCACCTCGTTTATATTTTTTTATTTTAAGTGACTCCATGCTTTCATTAATGTTTAGTTTCTATGATCGAAGTGTGTAAAGCATACAATGCTAAAATGTTATGTTTCTGGGTATTTTTTTCCTATTTCAGCCTTTTATTCGTTGTTGTTCTAATTTCCTATCTTTAGTCTGCTGGTAAGAGTCAATGTCTCTTCTCTTGATCGCATTTGTTCATACTTATTGTGGTTGTCTTAATGCTCGCCAAAGATGGTACGGTGTGTGGAAAGGGCCATCATTGAGGTCGTCGAGAATCCGTCACCACTATTTGATGACTATTTTTCATTTCATGACATACTTTTGTGAGAAACTAGAAATATGTTTGTGCAATGTTCGCCCTACATAGATGATAAAGCAACATTTTATATATTTTGCTTGTGTGGTTCCTTGTGTGAAATAATAATTTTGAATAAGAGATATCTCTTAGTATTTAGCAACATACTAATATCTTGCCAATTGAATAAGGAGCAATTTTGTTGAATTTGTACAATAAAAGTTGTGTGCATTGGCCCATAATTAATTAAGTACATTGTATACGTACTAGAAAGTTTAAGGACAGAAGCATGTTCTCCCATGATAAAAAAAATAGGGGACGAGTTATTTTCTTCCTCTCCTTTCTGCCCGCTTGAGAGTCGTCCAGGAGCTCTGCTGCCCGGCTCCTCCGCCCGCCTCCTCCGGCGGTTCTGCCGTCGCGAGTGAGCATGGAGAGGTGGCCAGGTCCCCTTGTACAGTAGGCTTAGTTGTAGGCTTAGGTCTTGGTCTTCCCTAGTGGAGTCTGGCGTCATGCCGTTTGGGAGATGGCTACCAGGGCACACGGGCTGCCTCTGGTGGCTGGTGGCGATGCTCCTCCTCACCATGGAGCTTCGAAGGTGGAAGCCGAAGATGGTGGGGGGAAAGCTCGTTCCCCTCCTGTTGAATAAGCCTGAGGTTCCAGATCTGAGGATCACAGCGTGTTTCCTCATCTCCTTCCGCCAGCGTGGTGCTGGATCTGAGGTGAGATTGCTGTGGAGCTTGCAGATTTGGTGTGGTCTTCGAGCTGCGTCCAGGTGTTCTTCCTCAGCAGCTGTTCGGCAGCGCATGGCTGCCCCGCTGTTGACTCTTCCGGCCAAAGGGTGGCCTTCTGCAGGTGCGGCGCCATGGCGTCGACCTCCTTCAACCTCCAGGCTGAGAAGCCAAAAGGGAGGCAGTTTGGGCTTCGGTGTGGCGTTTCTCGGTGGTGTAGCCCCAAGTGGCCATGTCCCCGGTGGCGATGCTGCTGGCCGCACTGTGAAGCTCCTCGTCGGCGACTATGTAGCGCCCCGACCCCAGAACTATACAGTGGAACGTTGTGTAACCGGTCATGCTACACACTTGAGGGTTACTGGGTTTACCAATCCCAGGCCAAAACTCATTGGCAGGTGTGCTCGGAATGGATCATCGGTACACAACACCTCAATCATACCATAAGCTCAGACATCGCTTCCATGTATAGTAAAGAGACCGAGACTTGTGGAACGAACTGGTACATTGCATGACTCTACGACACAAAACATATAGCAACTCATATAATGAGAAGAATACAAATATTACATAGCAAAAGGATCACATATCCATCAATTCATCAAGTGGAAGCGGGTAGTGTTGTCTAACAACAAGAAGCAAATATATGGCCTAAGAGGCCTACAATAAACATCACCCAAGCCAGCTCGTTCTACGGTCCCAAGCTGCCACCTGGGAACCCCAGACTAGTAGTCGACGTCCACGAAGAACCCACCTAACTGCTCGGTGTCGTCCTCCTCTGAAATACAAATATAGAGGCAGCAAAGAGAGACTGAGTACGATGTACTCGCAAGTTTAGTAGGGTGATATAGGCCCGATGCTGACGGAGGCTCTAAAGCTGTATGATGTAGCTAATTTGCATAAAGCTATATTTTCAGGTAAAAGATGTAAAAGACACAAGGCATCATCTATTCAGAATATTTTTCATAAAGGGGATAAGAGAGTAACATTTCATCTTCGGTTCTCATCGAACCTACTTGTAGCCATAACCACACTCTCATCTACACCAAAAGGCACTCCCTCGAATCACCCTCGAGGAAATGAACCTTTTACCCACACGTTGAGTTGCAACCTTTAGCTGCCGATTTATTAATTAGCTTCAGGTTCTCTATGATCTTATCGTCTATTCCCAAGTTGTCCATAACCATGGACACGGCTTTTCGAAAGATTTTCCCTGCAGGGGTGTACTATTTTACCCATTGGTACCGTCCGGCTCACCTGAGTGGCCCTCTTCCGGGGAAGGCCGGCGAGCGGGCGCGGTTAGACCTTTACAATGCATGAGGCTTACTCAAGGACCATCAGTGGCGGAAGGACAGGTTCAGCGCTCCCAGCGCCCTTCCCCATCGTCACATCCTAACTCCACCATCCTCATCAATTCTTTTTCCGCTCACACACACGGCAAATGGAAAACTCGAACTAGAGGACCCTTGACAAGCCCCTCACAAATTATTCGGTCAGTAAGGCGCCCATACACCCACCAATGGCAGCACGCTCGTCTTGGTTTCAAGAGGTAAAGAACTCGCACCTAGGGGCTAGAGTGAGGCAAAACACCATCCCCGATGGCAACTCACCCAAGCCGTCTTAGCATTTTAATTAAGCATCACATTTACCCGCCATGCCCGAATCATTCCATCATCATCAACAATTACGGAATTAATAACGGACATAAAGCATTTATTTAAGCATGGCTAAGCATAGCTAAGCATATGAATACAACCATTTTATCTTTATCTCGGCCAACAATTCAACCCTAGGTTTCATAGGTAGGGATACATGTAATTGGCTCGGGGAAGAACATGCATTCATAGGATATTCTAATATTTACCAAAAGAGACATTTGAACCGCATGCAATATTATGGTGGATAAAATAATTTGATAAGATCATAGGATGCTAGATGCCAAGAAGGTTAGGTTATCTCTTGCTTTGCTGCCCGGACGTGTAGTACTGCTCGTCGGGGTAAGTAGCGTTAGCCTCGACTCCGGAATCTATCGTTACCCAAAGAAATACAAAGAACACATAAATCACAAGAACACAAGGTGCAATGCTCAATCACATGATGACATGACAAGTTGATGCATTGATATTATCATTTAATTTATTTAACAAATTAAATGGAGTTCCAAATGATTAGCGCAATTATTTGGACACAACTCCATATTTATCTTAGTGACCACAATGTTTATAAATTACTAAATTATTAGAGAAGTGGCTCAATATGCATGAACATGACATGAAACGGGTAGGGTGTGTCATTCCGATCATTTTGGTACTTTATTTGTAATTTTCGGAGCACCGATGAATAAATAGCAATTTAAATATATAGTTGAATTTAATTCACTTAGACATATTATGAATAACATCAAATAAAGATTTGTGATCATGAGGTGAGAAGTGCATGGTTTGATAGCATTTGACATGACGATCACTTTGATATTTTATTCATCATTTTTGGATCAATATTTTATAAGTTATGAAACATTCAAACTTAACACAGATTTCCAGAACTTCCGGTAAGTGGGCCGGTAGTACCGGTCTAGCGGTACTTCCGGTTCTACTTCCGCTTATGGTTGGAACTTCCAGTACCGAAAAGGGACAACCGGTACTTCCGGTTCCACTTCCGCTTAACAACGGAAAGGTCCAGTACCGAAAAATGATAACCGGTACTTCCGGTTCTACTTCCGGTGTACCGGTACTACCGCTGTTACTTCCGGTCAAAGGATTTTGAGCACGGCGACGGCGGGAACGCGCGGTGACCACGCGCACGTCGTGCACGCACGCAGCCACGGGGTGGTTCCTAGGGGGCGGAACTAAGCGCATTAGACGCGCGGGACGACGGCGAACTAAGGGGTAGCGGCGCCGACACCTATTGGTCGCCGGAGCGGTGGCACGACGGCGGCCGGCGGCGGTGCGAGCCGAGCTATGGCGACTCGGTGCTAGAGGGGGAGAGGAGGAGAGCGAGCGGGCTCAGGAGGATCAGGTGCTCACCAGGAGCACGAATCCGGAGACGGAGAGGCGCGGGGAGGTCGGTCGGCGACGATGGCGTGCTCGCACGGCGGCGGACGGAGGCGGGGAAGAACGGAGCAATGGCGGCGATTCCGAATGGCTCCGGCCGATTCCTTCGGCGGAGAGGTAGAGTAGATCCCGGCGGATCTTCTCCACCGCTTCGATTCGGACGGGGAGGCTCCAGGCGGCGGTGAGTTGGCGGCGGCTCCGGCGGGACGGCGTCGGTCAGGGAGGAGCTAGGGTTAGGGCTAGGGCTCCTGCGCGTGGGGAAAAGGATGAGGAGAGAGAGAGGGGAGCAGGTGAGGGTCACGAGGCTCCACTTAACCCTAGGTGGCACTGCAGCGTGCGGGGGAGCAGGTGCGGCCATGGCGACAGTGCGCGCCACTGTCGCCACAGGGACGACGGCGGTCCGGTATTTCCGGTCAGCGGACCGGTAGTTCCGGTGGTTAAAAACAAAACAGAAATGCCATTTCTTCTTGGACAGCAAAACAATTCCAGAAAAATGTGCAAAAATTCTGGGAGTTTCTCCACAAGATAAACAACTCATCACACATTTATCTAGACTTTTGAGCAAGGTGGCCTGGCTCACAAATAAACAAAAGCTTTGAACCACATTGTAAGGCCTAGAGAAAAAGGGGAAACACATTGGAGACCAAACATTTGGTTTTATGCACTTGGGGTGAACTTAGGAAGTGTGTTGGACCATAAGGTCACCTCCTGTCATGACATGGGTCTCACCATAGTTTGCATTTCAAAGTGTAAAGGTTTTGGGAAGTTTTGGCTTCCCTTACTTCATTGTTTCCCATTGGTTGTTTGCTAACACAAGCAATTTAAAGAGATGCCATGATGCAAACATGAATGCAAAAAGTGGAAAAATTATTCGCATTTTTCAATACCAAGTTAGGGCTGTTACAACTCTATCCCCTTACAGGAATCTCGTCCCGAGATTCTAGGCTTGAGTGAAGAAGGCGGGGTATTCCTGACGGAGACTAGTTTCTCGCTCCCATTTGGCTTCTTCCTCGGAATGGTTGGACCATTGGACCTTGAGAAACTTGATGGACTTGTTGCGGGTTTTCCTCTCCGCTTCATCCAAGATACGGATAGGATGCTCGCGATAGGTTAACTCCTCCTGAATGTCCAATGCCTCATGATCGACCCCACGGATGGGATCCTTGAAGCACCGACGGAGTTGGGAAACATGGAACACATCATGGACATCCGGAAAGTTGGTGGGCAACTCGAGTTGATATGAGAGATCTCCTCACTTGGCTAGGACGGTAAAAGGGCCAACATAGCGAGGTGCCAATTTGCCCTTGATTCCGAAACGACGAACGCCTTGGAGGGGAGAGACTCGAAGATAGGCCTTGTCACCAATTTCATAGTGGACCTCTTGATGGTGCTTGTCATAGTAGCTTTTCTGCCGGGATTGAGCAGCCTTGAGATTTTCCCGAATGACACGGACTTTCTCCTCAGCCTCATTGATCACATCAGGACCGAAGAGTGACCTCTCCCCGGTTTCAGACCAATTGAGAGGAGTTCGGCATTTTCTCCCATAAAGGACCTCGAAGGGAGCCATTTGCAAACTGGCTTGATAGCTATTGTTGTAGGAGAACTCGGCGAGAGGGAGGTACTTTTCCCAACCCTTGCCGAAGGAGATGACACAAGCCCGAAGCATGTCCTCAAGAACTTGATTTACTCTTTCAGTTTGACCGTCGGTTTGAGGGTGATAGGCGGTGCTGAAGTTGAGACGGGTTCCAAGAGCCGTTTGGAAACTTTGCCAAAATTTGGACACAAATAAGCTTCCCCGGTCGGAGATGATCCGCAAAGGAACCCCGTGCAAAGGAACAATCCGGGCCATATACAAGTCGGCAAGTTGGCTTGCTCGAATATCATCGCGGACCGAAGGAAGTGGGCAACCTTGGACAAACGGTCAATGATGACCCAAATAGCATTGTTACCCTTTTGTGACTTTGGAAAGCCGGTGATGAAATCCATACCAACTTCATCCCATTTCCACTCGGGAATGGCTATGGGCGAAGGGTACCAGCTGGCCTTTGATGTTCAGCCTTCACTCGGCGACAGACGTCGCATTCTGCAACATACTCAGCGATCTCGTGCTTCATGCAAGACCACCAGAATTGAGGACGCAGATCTTGATACATTTTGGTGCTACCCGGGTGAATAGAGATGGGTGACTCATGAGCTTCGGAAAGGATCAACTCCCTCATATTTCCATTCTTGGGCACCACTAGACGGTCACCGAAATAGACAACACCACTGTCATCCACCGAGAAACAATTGGCCTTCCCATTTGCCACTTTCTCTTTGATCTCAAGGATTTCCTCATCATTTTGCTGAGCGCCCTTGATCTCATCCGCAAGAGTGGATTTGATCTCGAGGTTGGCTAGAAAACGCGAAGGGACAATTTCCAGATTCAACCTAGCAAACTCCTCATGGAGAGCCGGTTGCGCCTTTTCAACCATCAAGGTATTGCAATAGGCTTTGCGGCTCAGAGCATCCGCCACGACGTTTGCCTTGCCGGGCTGATAATTGAGAGTCACATCATAGTCCTTAATCAATTCCAGCCATCTCCTTTGCCTCAAGTTCAGGTCCGGCTGGGTGAAGATATATTTTAGGCTTTGATGGTCGGAGTAGATCTCGCAACGGTTGCCCAAGATCGTAGGGCCTCCATTGCTTGAGAGCATGTACCACGGCGGCAAGCTCCAAATCATGAGTTGGATAATTTTGCTCATGTGGTTTGAGTTGACGGGAGGCATAGGCGACCACATGGCCCTCTTGCGTCAGAACACAGCCCAGACCTTGGAGAGATGCATCACAATAGACGACGAAGTCCTTGTCGGTGTCGGGAAGGACAAGCACCGGAGTGGTGGTGAGCTTGACCTTGAGAGTTTGGGAGCTCTCTTCGGCTTTGTCGGTCCACACGAATTGTTTGTTTTTCTTGAGGAGGTCGGTCAGTGCCTTGGCTATCTTGGAAAAGCCCTCGATGAATCGGCGGTAATAACCCGCCAATCCAAGGAAGCTTCGGATATCTTTGACGGATTTGGGAGTTGGACAATCCAGGATTGCCTGGATCTTGCCTGGTATTACCGCTACCCCCGCAGCTGACACCACATGACCGAGGAAACTGAGCTCTTTTAGCCAAAACTCACACTTGGAGAACTTGGCATAGAGGCGGTGGTCTTGAAGCTTGGTCAGGACAAGTCGAAGATGCTCAGCATGTTCGTCTTCGGTTTTCGAGTAGACAAGGATGTCATCGATGTAGATAATGACAAACTTATCAAGGTACTCGTGGAAGATGGAGTTCAACAGCCTCATGAATGTAGCCGGAGCATTTGTGAGGCCGAAGGACATGACGGTGTACTCATACAGGCCATAGCGAGTAGTGAAAGCCGTCTTCAGAATATCCTCCTTTCGGATTTTAATTTGATGGTAGCCCGACCTCAGATCCATCTTGGAGAATACCGTTGCACCAGCTAGATGATCGAACAGGTCAATCATTCGAGGAATAGGATACTTGTTCTTGATGGTAACCGCGTTTAGAGGGCGGTAATCAACAACCAAACGAGAAACATTTGTATCTCTCTTCTTGACAAAGATGACCGGGCAGCCCCAAGGTGAGCTACTCGGACGGATGAATTCTTTTTCCAGCAACTCATCAAGTTGCTTCTTCAATTCGGTTAGCTCTTCCGTCGGCATACGGTAGAGCCTTTTGGAAATTGGGGCGGTTCCCGGAACCAACTCGATCACAAACTCCACGCTGTGATCAGGTGGCATGCCGGGCAATTCCTCCGGAAAAACATCGGGGAAATCACACACCACCGCAACTTCATGCATTTCTGGCGGTGTGGTTCCTTCCAGGAAACATAAGCTGATCTCCGGTGAGAGTGGAGTGGCAGCTGAGGGAATTGCAGAAGTTGGGGACCAGTAACGCACTTCCCCATAGCTTGGTGGAACACTGTGACAGTCTTGGCAGCACAATCCAGGTTGGCCTGATATTTGACTAGCCAATCCATACCCAGAATAACATCGATTCCCTCTGACCTCAGGGCTATCAACGAGAACGGAAAGGGTACTGACCCTACGGAGATTTGAACCTCAGGAGCTATCCAATGTGTACGCCAACTAGAGCCTGGGGTCTTGACCACTAACGGAGAATCCATATTTGCAAACGGTATTTGATGGTTGTGTGCATATGAGATGGATATGAACGAATGCGAGGCTCCAGAATCAAATAATACTGAAGCTGGATATGTATTGATTCGGAGCGTACCCATAAGGACTCCGGGGTCCTTCTCAACACCTTCCGCCGAGACGTGGTTCAGATGGCCACGGCTGACGGTGGTAGCCTTGGCGGCTGGAGTGGAGGGTGCTGGTGCGGGTGCTGAGGGAGCCGGTGCCTTCTGGGGACACTCCCTAGAGTAGTGCCCCAGCTGGCCACAAGCGAAGCAAGTGAGCCCCGGCGGTGCAGGCAGCCGAGGTCGAAAACCGCCTCCAGCCGCACCCAAGGTCGAAGTAGCTGGGCGAGGCGGAGGTGGCAAGTACCCGGTGGGCTTCGGCGCGAAGGGCGCCTTTGGCACAGCGCTGAAAGGCACGAAGACCTTGCGCTTCTTGCCCTCAGAGGAGGAGGAGCTCTGGTGGTCGGTGGAAGCTGGCCTCTTGGAAGCCTCCAGCTCCTTCCTACCCTGCTCCATGGTGAGAGCCTGATTGTAGAGCTCCTGGTAGGAGGTGAACTTGAAGGGTAGGAGCTCGTATCGGAGACGAGGTGCGAGCCCCTTGCGGAAGAGGTATTGCTTGTCCTCATCATTCGTCACGTCCCGAGGGGCGTAACGGGAGAGATGGTTGAACTCCCGTCCATAGGTCCGGACGTCCATGCGTCCCTGGGTTAAGTCCAGGAACTCCCTCCTCTTGAGCTCGAGGATAGGCTTGGGGATGTACGCCGCACGGAAAGCGGCGCGGAACTCCTCCCAAGTGACAACATGGCCCGCGGCAACCATTGCCACGTGGCTCTCCCACCAGGAGCCGGCGGCTCCCTCCAACAGGTAGGTGGCGAAGTTGACATGTTCCGCCGCCGGAACGTGAAGAGCGGCAAACTTGCGCTCTATAGCCCGAAGCCAATCATCCGCATCAAGCGGCTCCTTAGCCTCGGAGAAAGTGGGAGGTTGGGACCGCAAGAACTGGTTGAGGGTGGTGCAGTCCGTGTTCCTCCTGGCCCCTTGCTGGACCAGCTACTCGAGCAACAGCTCATTGCGCAGACGGTTTTGTTCGATTGCCATCATAACCTCCGCCATTGAGGGTGGCGGCGGTGGGTCAGGGTTGCTCTGTTCCCCACGACGGGTAGGAGTCATTCTGAAGATTGGGAACAAGAACATAGTTAGTAACCAAAGTTCGACAGATAGGCTAGATCATTAGAGTCCTTGCAAAACTAGAGATTTAAGGTGCAACAACACCAAGACAGATTTAGACAACCACGGTGACATAACGTCATCGCGGTGATATCAAACAGATTTAAGGTCTCGAGACATAACTGGACGGTAAGAACCCAAACCCCGAGAACCTAAACATCGACACCAAGCACAAAACAAGTAGAGATAAGAATCAGAGTAGAGCGAGTTGGATGAGGAGTAAAAAGAATCCTAAGAAGGTTTTCACAACTCATTTTTAGGTTATAATTAATTTCAACTAGACTCGACATCGACCATTAGAAAGGGTTTCCTACAGGCAGTCCTGCTTTGATACCAACTTGTAGCGCCCCGACCCCAGAACTATACAGTGGAACGTTGTGTAACCGGTCATGCTACACACTTGAGGGTTACTGGGTTTACCAATCCCAGGCCAAAACTCATTGGCAGGTGTGCTCGGAATGGATCATCGGCACACAACACCTCAATCATGCCATAAGCTCAGACGTCGCTTCCATGTATAGTAAAGAGACCGAGACTTGTGGAACGAACTGGTACATTGCATGACTGTACGACACAAAACATATAGCAACTCATATAATGAGAAGAATACAAATATTACACAGCAAAAGGATCACAGATCCATCAATTCATCAAGTGGAAGCGGGTAGTGTTGTCTAACAACAAGAAGCAAATATATGGCCTAAGAGGCCTACAATAAACATCACCCAAGCCAGCTCGTTCCACGGTCCCAAACTGCCACCTGGGAACCCCAGACTAGTAGTCGACGTCCACGAAGAACCCACCTAACTGCTCGGTGTCGTCCTCCTCTGAAATACAAATATAGAGGCAGCAAAGAGAGACTGAGTACGATGTACTCGCAAGTTTAGTAGGGCGATATAGGCCCGATGCTGACGGGGGCTCTAAAGCTGTATGATGTAGCTAATTTGCATAAAGCTAGATTTTCAGGTAAAAGATGTAAAAGACACAAGGCATCGTCTATTCAGAATATTTTTCATAAAGGGGATAAGAGAGTAAACTTTTTATCTTCGGTTCTCCTCGAACCTACTTGTAGCCCTAACCACACTCTCATCTCCACCCAAAGGCACTCCCTCGAATCACCCTCGAGGAAATGAACCTTTTACACACACGTTGAGTTGCAACATTTAGCTGCCGATTTATTAATTAGCTTCAGGTTCTCTATGATCTTATCGTCTATTCCCAAGTTGTCCATAACCGTGGACATGGCTTTTCGAAAAGATTTTCCCTGCGGGGGTGTACTATTTTACCCATTGATACCGTCCGGCTCACCTGAGTGGCCCTCTTCCGGGGAAGGCCGGCGAGCGGGCGCGGTTAGACCTTTACAATGCATGAGGCTTACTCAAGGACCATCAGTGGCGGAAGGACAGGTTCAGCGCTCCCAGCGCCCTGCCCCACCGTCACATCCTAACTCCACCATCCTCATCAATTCTTTTTCCGCTCACACACACGACAAATGGAAAACTCGAACTAGAGGACCCTTGACAAGCCCCTCACAAATTATTCGGTCAGTAAGGCGCCCATACACCCACCAATGGCAGCACGCTCGTCTTGGTTCAAGAGGTAAAGAACTCGCACCTAGGGGCTAGAGTGAGGCAAAACACCATCCCCGATGGCAACTCACCCAAGCCGTCTTAGCATTTTAATTAAGCATCACATTTACCCACCATGCCCGAATCATTCCATCATCATCAACAATTACGGAATTAATAACGGACATAAAGCATTTCTTTAAGCATGGCTAAGCATAGCTAAGCATATGAATACAACCATTTTATCTTTATCTCGGCCAACAATTCAACCCTAGGTTTCATAGGTAGGGATACATGTAATTGGCTCGGGGAAGAACATGCATTCATAGGATATTCTAATATTTACCAAAAGAGACATTTGAACCGCATGCAATATTATGGTGGATAAAATAATTTGATAAGATCATAGGATGCTAGATTCCAAGAAGGTTAGGTTATCTCTTGCCTTGCTGCCCGGACGTGTAGTACTGCTCGTCGGGGTAAGTAGCGTTAGCCTCGACTCCGGAATCTATCGTTACCCAAAGAAATACAAAGAACACATAAATCACAAGAACACAAGGTGCAATGCTCAATCACATGATGACATGACAAGTTGATGCATTGATATTATCATTTAATTTATTTAACAAATTAAATGGAGTTCCAAATAATTAGCGCAATTATTTGGACACAACTCCATATTTATCTTAGTGACCACAATATTTGTAAATTACTAAATTATTAGAGAAGTGGCTCAATATGCATGAACATGACATGAAACGGGTAGGGTGTGTCATTCCGATCATTTGGTACTTTATTTGTAATTTTCGGATCACCGATGAATAAATAGCAATTTAAATATATAGGTGAATTAATTCACTTAGACATATTATGAATAACATCAAATAAAGATTTGTGATCATGAGGTGAGAAGTGCATGGTTTGATAGCATTTGACATGACGATCACTTTGATATTTTATTCATCATTTTTGGATCAATATTTTATAAGTTATGAAACATTCAAACTTAACACAGATTTCCGGAACTTCCGGTAAGTAGGCCAGTAGTACCGGTCCAGCGGTACTTCCGGTTCTACTTCCGCTTATGGTTGAAACTTCCAGTACCAAAAAGGGATAACCGGTACTTCCGGTTCCACTTCCGCTTAACAACGGAAAGGTCCAGTACCGAAAAGTGATAACCGGTACTTCCAGTTCTACTTCCGGTGTACCGGTACTACCGCTGTTACTTCCGGTCAAAGGATTTTGAGCACGGCGACGGCGGGAACGCGCGGTGACCACGCGCACGTCGTGCACGCACGCGGCCACGGGGTGGTTCCTAGGGTGCGTAACTAAGCGCATTAGATGCGCGGGACGACGGCGAACTAAGGGGTAGCGGCGCCGACACCTATTGGTCGCCGGAGCGATGGCACGACGGCGGCCGGCGGCGGTGCGAGCCGAGCTACGGCGACTCGGTGCTAGAGGGGGAGAGGAGGAGAGCGAGGAAGCTCAGGAGGATCGTGTGCTCACCAGGAGCACGAATCCGGAGACGGGGAGGCGCGGGGAGGTCGGTCGGCGGCGATGGCGTGCTCGCACGGCGGCGGACGGAGGCGGGGAAGAACGGAGCAATGGCGGCGATTCCGAACGGCTCCGGCCGATTCCTTCGGCGGAGAGGTAGAGTAGATCCCGGCGGATCTTCTCCGCCGCTTCGATTCGGACGGGGAGGCTCCAGGCGGCGGTGACTTGGCGGCGGCTCCGGCGGGACGGCGTCGGTCAGGGAGGAGCTAGGGTTAGGGCTAGGGCTCCTGCGCGTGGGGAAAAGGATGAGGAGAGAGAGAGGGGAGCAGGTGAGGGTCACGGGGCTCCACTTAACCCTAGGGGGCACTGCAGCGTGCAGGGAGCAGGTGCGGCCATGGCGACAGTGCGCGCCACTGTCGCCACAGGGACGACGGCGGCCCGGTACTTCCGGTCTGAGGACCGGTAGTTCCGGTGTTTTAAAACAAAACAGAAATGCCATTTCTGCTTGGACAGCAAAACAATTCCAGAAAAATGTGCAAAAATTCTGGGAGTTTCTCCACAAGATAAACAACTCATCACACATTTATCTAGACTTTTGAGCAAGGTGGCCTGGCTCACAAATAAACAAAAGCTTTGAACCACATTGTAAGGCCTAGAGAAAAAGGGGAAACACATTGGAGACCAAACATTTGGTTTTATGCACTTGGGGTGAACTTAGGAAGTGTGTTGGACCATAAGGTCACCTGTCATGACATGGGTCTCACCATAGTTTGCATTTCAAAGTGTAAAGGTTTTGGGAAGTTTTGGCTTCCCTCACTTCATTGTTTCCCAATGGTTGTTTGCTAACACGAGCAATTTAAAGAGATGCCATGATGCAAACATGAATGCAAAAAGTGGAAAAATTATTCGTATTTTTCAATACCAAGTTAGGGCTGTTACAGACTACTCGCAGTTGCTAGGGACTCGATTGCGTTCCCAATATTTAGTCCGGGGTCCTTTTCATAAAGTGCAGGGATATGGTTGTATTTTATATTTCTTTCAGGGTCCTTGTGTAATTTGTATCAGCACCGCTCTATATTAAAGCAGCTCTCTGGGTCCTTCTGGACCCATCTTTTGTTCAAAAAAATGTTCTCCCATGATACTACTTGACACAGAACGGCCATCAGTAATCTGGAGTTCTGGACAAATGTCTGCTGTAACATGCACATACCGTTGTCAAGGTGCATCTCCCAGAATCTCGATGGTCGTTTTATAAAGGGAAACGCTGTTATTCCTCCGGGGGATCGTGTCTCCTCCATCCTCCAGATCTACCGCACGCCACGTGCCCCCTCACCGCGTGATTAGAAAACTACGGGTCCCACTCCCCACCCCACGCGTGCACCTTATCCTTCTGCCTGCGCTCAGTTTCCTCCCCAAATCCTGCATCCCTGCGCCTCCAGATGAGAGAACGTGCTGCCGCCGTTGGCTCAAGTGCCGCTGCCGTTGGCCCACGCCGTCACCGGAGGCGAGCGCGTCGACGGCTCAAGCTCCCCTGCCGTTGGCCCAAGCCGTCACCGTAGGCGAGCGCGTCGACGGCTCAAGCGCCGCTGCCGTTGGCCCACGCCTTCACCGGAGGCGAGCGCGTCGACGGCTCAAGCGCCGCTGCCGACCTGCCGTTGGCCCACGCCCTCACTGGAGGCGAGCGCATCGACCCCGACGTCAGCGACGATGCGGAGCGGCCGGAGGTTGAGGGGGTGTAGGTCCAGGCCGAGACGGTGAGCGCGAGCACCAGGGCGGGATCCGCAAAGCTCATGGCGGAGAAGCGCTCGAGGATCCTGGGGGGTCACGGCGAGGAGCATAGACCGCGCGTCGACGGTGTCGACAAGCTCGCGCCCGAGCCACCGGAGTCGCCCTCGGCCCCGAGACGCCGCGACCTCCTCACCCTCATGGTGGCATGGAGGCGCCGCTGCGGTGGCGCTGCTACCGTCGTGGTGGCGCGGTGCTGCCATGGCACGATGGAGGTGCTGCGATGGCACGATGGAGGAGCTAGCTTCTTTTTTTCGTATGATGCATCTTCTTCTCTATGTGAGCAAATTTCGGAAAGAACTGTAGCAGAAATTTTCTTCTTTTGATGCAAATCCACAGATCAGTGGTAGCAAATTCTTGTTCATTTGATGCAATTTTTTCCAGTGATGCAAATTCTTGAAAGGTTTGTAGCAGATTTATTCCCCTTTAGTGTAAATCCACATATCAGTGGTAGCAAATTCTTGTTCGTTTGATGCAAACAATTTCTTCCAGCGATGCAAATTCTTGAAAGGTTTGTAGCTGATTTATTCTTCCTTTGATGCAAAATCACGGATCAGTGGTAGCAAATTCTTGCTCGTTTGATGCAAATTTTTAAAGCAAATTTCTTCTCCTTTTGTTACAAATCCACTTGACAGTGGTAGCAATTTTCTAAATGCAGTATTTTTATTCATCGGGTGCAAATCCTTTTAATGTTTGTAGCAGAAATTTTCTTTCCTTGATGCAAATCTACATAACAATTGTAGCATTTTTCTTTTTTATAGGATGCAATTTTCCGTTCAAGATGACGCAAATCCACACAAGGGTGGTAGCAAAAATCTCTAGGCTTTTTCTAGTTGTCCGTGGTGGCTCCACCGTTGCTGCTGCAAGCCGCAGAGCAGTCGCCAGGTGCTACCAAAGGCTTCGAGCGGCCGGCGACGTCTACTCTGGTGACGAGCGGCGCTCACAGAGGAGCGGCACGGGTGCGGTGCCGTCTTCTCCAGCGACGGGCGGGCTTCGAGCGGCCGGCGACATCTACTCCGGTGACGGGTGGCGCGCGCTCACGGAGGAGCGGTACGGGTTTGAAACCATGAAGTGCTTCCACGCTGCTAAAGGCAAGCCTGAAGGAGCTACTCTGTGGTTTGAAACCATGAAGTGCTTCCACGCTGCTAAAGGCAAGCCTGATGGAGAGCTTTCTCCTGAGGAGGAGAATGCTTTTCAGGAAGCCGATATCCTCCTGAGATGGGCTATTCTCAGCATTCTTGGCGAGAAAATCATAGAACCGTATTTGTCCATCACTACGGGCAAGGGTATGTGGGATGCTCTCGAGGCCAAATTTGGGGTCCCGGACGCAAGTAGTGAATTGTATGTCATGGAGCAGTTCTATGACTACAAGATGACTGGTGACCGCTCCATTGTCGAGCAGGCTCATGAGATACAGTCCATTGCTAAGGAACTTGAGCAGTTCACGTGCGTCTTACCGGACAAGTTCATTGCCGGAGGCATCATTGCCAAGCTTCCTCCCTCGTGGAGGAATTTTGCTACTTCCCTGAAGCATAAGAGACAAGAGTTTTCAGTTGTAGATCTCATTGGGTCTCTTGATGTGGAAGAGAAGGCGAGAGCAAAGGACGCACGCGCTCGAGGTGTCGAGGGAGGTTCTACTGCCAACTTCGTTCAGAAGAAGAACTCCTACCCCCACAAGGCCAAGAACAAGCATGAGGGAAAAGGCAAGTTTGATGCAAAGAACAAGCCCTCACAGTCTACCAACTTCAAGAAGAAGACCGGTAAGAAGAAAGGATCCTGCCATGTTTGCGGTGACCCCAATCACTGGGTTCCTAGTTGCCCAAATCGCTATGACAAGCTTCAGCAAGGAAAGAGCAGCAACACCGCTAATGTTGTCATCGGCGATGTTGAGATGAAATATTTCCCACTGTCTTTTCTGTATGTCATTCTCCTGAATGGTGGATTGACACGGGTGCAAATGTACATGTTTGTGCTGACATCTCAATGTTTTCTTCTTACCAGGTCACAGGGACTTCCTCCGTGCTGATGGGGAACAGGTCACATGCTTCTGTTCATGGTGTTGGTACGGTCGATCTGAAGTTTACTTCGGGGAAGATCGTGCGCCTGAAGAACGTTCATCATGTGCCCGCCATAAATAAGAATCTTGTTAGCGGATCTCTTCGGTGTCGAGATGGCTACAAGTTATCTTTTGAGTCCAACAAATTTGTAGTGTCGAAGTTTGGAACCTTTGTTGGTAAAGGCTATGAGTGCGGAGGCTTGTTCCGCCTATCTTTGTTAGACATTTGTAATAATGTTGTTAATCATATTTGCACAACCAGTGAATCAAATGTGTGGCATTCACGTCTTTGTCATATTAATTTTAGTTGTATGACGCGGCTGGCCAAAATGAGTTTAATACCTAATTTCACTACTGATAAAGGCTCTAAGTGTCAAGTATGTGTGCAAGCAAAGCAACCACCATATGACTGCGGAGGCAAGAGATTTGGCACCACTAGAGCTTATACATTCAGATCTTTGTGAGATGAATGGCTTGTTGACAAAAGGTGGAAAGAAATATTTCATGACGTTGATCGATGACTCCACTAGATATTGTTAAGTGTATCTCCTTAAATCAAAAGATGAAGCTTTACATTTCTTCAAAATCTGTAAAGCTGAAGCAGAAAACCAACTCGATCGAAAGATCAAGAGACTTAGGTCTGATCGTGGTGGAGAGTATTTTTTCAATGAATTTGATTCTTTTTGTGCGGAACATGGTATAATCCATGAGAGGACGCCTCCCTACTCACCCCAATCAAACAGGGTGGCCGTGTGGGGGCGCGGTGTGGTGTCAGTAGGGTGGCAGACGACGACTGGGGGTGAGGGAGCGAGAGGGTGAGAGGGAGGCGAGCTGGGGTGCTCAGGTGGCCAAGATCCTCCACGAACTGGTCGGCCCTGGCCAGTAAATGAGAGGGAATTGGTTGGGGCAGGGTGAGGGTGAACCAGAGAGGTAAAAAGGGTCAGGCTTCAGCAGTTTTACCACTGGTGTTGAGTTCAATTCGAAAGTGGTTGATTTGTGCCCACAAGGTGTTCGGCAGAATGCCTACTTGAACATTTTAATTTGTTTTCATTATTTTGAGTTCATATTTGGCTTTGGAAGGGTGTTATAATGTCCTCCTAATTTTCCTGGATTTTTGGTGAAAAGAAAAAGAGGGTTTCCTTTATTACCCAAAATTAAAGAGAGAAAAGAATTTGAGTTCTTTAACTAATTCTCACTTTAAGGAAAATATTTTAGAGTAGTGATTTAAAAGGTGAGGTGGGAGGCTAAACCATCCCCCTTATTGGTTTTGCATAAAAGAAATATTTTTCTTAAATAATTTAGTAAGGAAGGATAAAGGTGAGGGAGAAAGGATCTCCCTCTCTTTAAAATTAGGGTTTTTAGGTAGCTAAGGATGTTACTTTATTTTCTATTTAATCCACATACCACTTATGATCCCGTTGGGGTCACTAAGATTTGTTACTTGGCCTTAGTTAATTGGTTAAGTGTTTCAAAGATATTTAACTAGGCAAACAATTAAAATATCAAACAAGCATCACATGAAATAATAGAAGACAAAACAGTCATCACATGAAATAATAGAAAGGTTTTTGTTGGTTCTGAAATTTTCACTCCTCATAAAAGGGTTTTCTCTGGTTACAAAAATTGGGATGTGACAGCTACCAAGGGGTGGCTTGCCCCCCAAGGCACCTCCCTTCTAGGGCCGGCGGCCAAGGGGAGGCTTGCCCCCCAAGGCACCCCCTTTAGGGTTTGCCCCCTTCTCCTTATTGTGGCCGGATTGGCCCATGTGGGCTGGTGCGGCTGGCCCAAGTTGGCTGCTGCACCACCACATTGGCCCATGTGGGTCCACACCCAGGTGGGCCCCACTTCTAGACACTTCTAGAACCTTCCAGAAAAATCTGGAACCCTTCCAGAAAATTCCGGAACTTTTCCGATACCTCCGGAAACCACTTTCCTTATATGAATCTTATTCTCCGGACTCTTCCGAAACTCCTCGTGACGTCTAGGATCTCATCCGAGACTCCGAATCACCATTCGTCCATTTCATCAATTATCTCATCGCTAAACCCTAGCTACATCGGAGCGTTAAGTGTGTGACCCTACGGGTTCGAGAACATGCAGACATGATCAGATCAATAATCAATAGCGGGACTGGGATGCCCATATTGACTCCTACATATTCAACGAAGTTCCTTATCGATTGAACCACGATGCCAGAGATTCTTAATCTCGTATACGATTCCCTTTGTCTCACCGATATTTAACTTGCCCGAGATTTGATCGTCGATATCTTCATATCTAGTTTCATCTCGTTACCTGGCAAGTTATCTTTACTCGTCCATAATATAGGATCTCCGTGATTAACACTTAATCACATGGTTGCAACCTTTTCTTATGCTATATTACCGAGAGGGCACAAAGATATCTTTTCCGTCACAAGGAAGGACAAATCCCACTCTTGATTCATGTCACCCAACAATTACCATTGGAGATACCTGAAAGCCACCTTTATAATCACCCAGTTACGAAGTGACGTTTGATGTCCACAAAGCATTCCTCCGGTAAACGGGAGTGACATAATCTCATTGTCTAAGGAAACTATACTTGGCATACTAAAAGTATTGGCAATGAAACTGTGTGACACGATCAATTGCAACTCTTTATTATCGGGTCTTGTCCATCACATCATTACTCCTAATGATATGACTCTGTTATCAAGTGACTATAACAAGTCCATGGTTAGGAAACTCTAACCATCTCTTGACTAACGAACTAGTCCGATAGAGGCTCACTAGGGACATTTGGTTGTTTATATTCCACACATGTATTATGTTTCCAATTAATACAATTATAGCATGGATAATAAACTATTATCATAAACATGAATATGCTAATAAACCATTTTATTATTGCCTCTAGGGCATATTCCCAACAGTTAAGAGTGAGTAATTTGTCATGTAGACATGAGCATGTTTTGCATTGTTTATAACATGGTATGGTGAAGTGAGGTCCTCCTCCAAAAGATTTATTTGGGTTGACTTGGAACATGTTCACACATGTCAAAAGACTAAAAATACAGTCTGTTATGCCTTGACGGTTCATTGTGCTTATAATTGTAGTATCACTCTTATGCCCTATTCATTGATTAATTTTGTCGCAAAGCTTGATTATGATAGTAGTGCTCTCGATTGGTCGCTTCCCAGTCTTTTGCTAGCCTTCACCTGTACTGAGTGGGAACTCTACTCGTGCATCCAATACCCTGAGCCAAAAAGTATTCCATGAGAGTCCACTATATCTTCCTACATGTGGTATTTCCTTGCCACTCCAAGTAAATTTGTCATGTGCTACCTTTAAATTATTCAAAATGCTCCTTTTTGTGTCTCTGTTTTTAGCTCATGAGGAAGCAGTAGAGAGCTAGATATAACTTGTGACAAGCAAGGTCATTTCCCCCCTTTCACCCGGTGCTGATGGATTACGTCCTTGATGACGGAATTGATGAGAGTGTTTCTCCCTCAACTACGCCAACAAGCACTCTTGATACCCTGAAAGGAAAATAATATATGGGATAGGTTGAGCCTCCAAGTGCAGAGTATGTAGAAGTGGAAGTTTTTTCCCCACGAGGGTGACTCGAGGATTTAATATCGAACTCTCGGGGAATCAGTAGTGGGGATTTTATCTCCTTGTCCTTCTCTAGATTTCCTGCAAACAAAGTAGATTGCTTTGTGCCCTCAACCTCACCAAGTGGTTGTCAAGCACAAGGTGTGAGAATGATATTAAGATAATAATGAATGCAAAACAGTAAATAAATATGCAATGGTGGTAAGTAGTAATGCAAGGATGATAGTAATGATGATGGATGATATTTTTGAGGTTTTTATATGTGTATGCAATGAATAAAAGTGTTTTTGTATTTTCTGATTTTAAAATGGCTGAATATAGAAAATGCTTAAAAGTGGTTGGAAAGTTGTTTCTTATGATTAAAAATGGACCGGGGTTCATGGTTTCACACATGCACTCTCTCTTTAATATAGTGTGGCAAATAAGTAGACATAGGATTAACATATGAGATTGCAAACAAGTTTAATGACATGTTACTAATTATATGGGCATCACGTCCTAACATAGAGACCTTTTGATTATTAGTCTCACTTATACTCCACCAAGATGCGAACTAAATCATAACATCTCAGTAATTAAGATGACTCAGAGTATAGCCTTAAAATTAATGACATGAAGTGAAAATAAGAACATGCTGGATCTAGTCATAGGTAGAGGCTTGTCACTCCTCATACCTTGCAACATGGTATTTTGGTTTATCCCTAGTGAGGCAACAAAGTAAGGTAAACACCCAATGGATCGCGATATTAAGTTGTCAGCTTATCACATCACCACCCCCGTTACTCCAACTAATGCACACGTTCCCCCTCACACGCTCTCATAAACATGCTTGATCAAAACAAGGATACAAGAACGGGGTTCATAATATGCATCTACTTTCATAACTGAAATAAACATTGCAATCTCAACATATATTAACTCATAAAAAGATCCACCACAAAGGTAATACAACGATGACCGTAATCATGTTCAGCAGCTCATACGGTGCTAATTAGTGAAGCTCAAGAGAGAGAGATACATATGCTACTGCCACAAACCCATAGTCCAGAGGTGGACTACTCCCTCTTCATCATGGGGACGGTGGAGATGTCGTTGGGGAAGAAGGAGACCTCTCCGGCAGCGCTCCGCCGGAGTTTCCCCCCTCCAATCTGCAGCCTCCTGGTCTCTGTTTCTTGTTTCTCTCGTGTGGCGGCCCTCTCTCCGAAAAACGTCGGGGGGCTCTTTATATAGGCGTTTTTAGGTCACGAGGAAGCTTCAGGAAGAAGGATCGTCGCAAACGGGGCCACGAGGGCCAAATGAGGTGGGTCCACGCGGCCCCTGTACCTGGCCGCGTGGGGCACCCTCTTTCGCCCCTTCGGCCTCAGTTTGCTTGCTTCCTTCACTCCTAGGTCTTCCTCCTTCCAAAACAATGATCCCCGTAAATTTGCAGCTCATTATGACGTCGTTAAGGCCCTGAAATAAGTAAGGAAAGAAATAGGGGTTTTCTGCCTGCGCAGGATTAATTCCATAAGAAGGGGAAATCATTATTAATTACCAAAAATCATTAAATAACAATAATATACCACTTATATGATGCAAATATGAATGGAATACAAATATTATAGTGCAAAGTTTATGTATGCATTTTACATGCATCAGTCCTCACCTGAATCAACCCGAGAGCAGCTTAAGCAAAATATAAATATAACTCACCATTCTCCTCCGCGCAATGAAAATCTGAGAAATCAGCTCTAAACATTGGACAGTGGTGAAACCAAGGAGAAAGAGGAGCATACTCGCTCCTCTAAAAACCAGCTGCTCTCACAAGTCTAAAAGCCTTGCTTGTTATGGGGGACTAGATAGCTTCTCTGTTGTGAAATCGTTGACGAAAGCATGCATCTCTCAAAATTGTTTTACTTCTGTTTTATAAAAATAAAAAGCTCTAGCACATGACTAATCCCTGCTTCCCTCTGCGAAGGGCCTTTCTTTTATATTTATGTTGAGTCGTCACCCTTCTTTGAGCACCATCTTATAGAGCATTGCTGTCATTCTGAGTATAATGTGCTTTGTCCCAAAGTTTTAATAATTTAAGCATGTTTTAGATATTCTCTCGGTTCTGAAGACTTTACATATAGTCTCCGTTTAATATCCCAAGAGGTGCCCGGCATTTATGTTTTGCCCTACAAAAGGGGCAAGCGAGAGATCACTTTACCATGTCTAGTTATATGCATTGCATCGGTGCTATTTGTTGCATGTTTAAATTATTACTTGTTAGCATTTTGTATGTTTTGCATGAGTCTCCATGATTTCTCAAGTTCTATTGTTTTTGCAACATCTTTCGTATGCTTATTAAAATACTGATCATGGTTTAAACTTCTATGCTTTAAATGACGCAAATGTGTTTGTCAAAGTTTCTTTTATCGCATCCAGTTTGTCAACTGAATTGCTTGAGGACAAGCAATAAGCTAAGCTTGGGGGAGTTGATACGTCGCAAACGTATCTACATTTCCAAACACTTTGCTATTGTTTTGCCTTTGATTTTTAATGAATTGTTTCGAACTAACCCGAACTGACGCTGTTTTCAGCAGAATTGCATTTGGTGTCTTTCTTTCGTGCAGGGTTGAAAAGTTCGCGGAAAATTTCAGAAAAATTATAAAAAGGATTTTTGGGGAGAAATTGCCACGAAGTCAGAAGACCCCAAGGGGGGGCCACCCCAGGAGCAGGGGCGGGTCCCACCCGCGGGTGGGTCCTAGGCCGCGGCCGGGGGCCGCCCCTGCCCCTGGAGCGTCGCCTCTCGCCCCCCCTTCGCATATAAACTCCGTTTGACCTAAAAACGTCGAGACTGTAACATCCTGATTTTCACGGGTTTAATTTTTTTTCCTACAAAGGATGTTGCAACAAAATATTAAAATAATTATTTTATTGGGAGGTAGTAATATTAATTTCAACATGTTTAGAATTAATTTGTGTTGAAGACGAAAGAATATTTCTTATTGGATTTGATTTCTATTTGCCAATTTCTTATTGGTTTATCTGGTTCTCTTATTGAGTTTTGGCCTGTAGACACACACGTCACACGTGCATGCATTGCCTTAGCCATGCATGGCACATGCACGTACATGCCATGACTTTGGTCTGGCTCCTGTACCTAGCTAGTAGTACACGCACCGATCGATTCTTCTTTCTTTTTCTTTCCTTGAACCAGCCGAACCAGCAGAGCAGGCCAGCCAAGCGGGCTCTTGCTCGACTCACACGCACACACGGGAGAGAGTCCCAGCGCAGCTAGCGAAGCGTCGCTGCTTCGTCTTCGTCTCTCTACACGCATGCACAATGGCAGTAAACAGAAACGGCAGCTCACACCAGAAACTGCTGTCGCTGCCGCATCAAATCCTCTTTACTCCGGCGATGATTTTTCCGATTCGTTTGTACTCACCTGCCCTATATCAAGCACCCAGGTCGCCTCCATCCTCTTCTTTTTTCATCTTCCGCCACCACCCGAGCCATAGGCTCGCACCACAATCCACTCTCACCGGAGCTCCGCCTTGGGGCGGCGCTCGCGTTCCCAGCAGCTCCGACCACGAAAGGTCGAGCTGCTGCGCCACCAAGACCGCGCGGAGGAGAAGGACGGACCCAGGAACCAGAAGGTCTAGCTGCTGATCACCCAGGACGTACGACGCCACTTTTCTAGCTCGGTTCATCAACTTCCCAGGACGATTTCAGTGAGCTTGGTGAGAACCACCGCACGTCCTTGCACACACGTTATTCCTAGAGTTTCTTTTTGACGCACGCACCACGTCCAGGTCATGAACCGAATACCATCTGGTGGCATTAGGTCCAAGCCTTTGTTCCACACGTTGTTTGATCTCGTGATGAACATGCAAAGTATGCCATACCATCATAGCAGCCCAGCCATAGGGTTAGATATCGAATATTATCTATGATATTTTACGAAATTACTTTAAAAGCTTGTATGCATTCAACTCAAATTCAATAGTACTTGAATTTGATGCATTAGTTTGAGCATGTAGATTTATTCCTGTTATTCTTATATGCCTAGAGTACCGTTTGCTTGTATTCTACTTTGTAGGATTTGTCTAGCTTGGCCGTAGCATGCGTATGTGCTTAGAGATGCCATGTTTAGCCTTTGATTGAATTAGTATAAGTTATTTATACTTTATTGATATGATTAGCTACTGTTTTGGATAGTTTGCTTACTGCTGGTTGAATCATCCATGTTGTTCCTACTTTTTATTTAGTGTTTATCATGCTAGAGAAATGGTAGTCCTTGTCTTATCTCATGTTTGATTGCCTTCTAGAGTAGATGCTTACTTATAGGTTAATTACTTGGTGTGCATCTTTGCTAGATGTTACCTTAATTCCATGTTATTATTCTTTTTGTCTTATTTAGTTCTTCTTGTGTTAATCTTGCTAGCATGGTTGTACCTTAATATTTGAATGTAGCCTATGAATTGTTTGTGCATTGCATATTAGAGCTATGCCACTATATATTGGCTACACATTTATATTTTATAAAAGGGTTTTGTTAGACAAAATGTATCGCTTACCATGCCTTAGTTAACCCCAGTCCCAAGCACGTCTTTCCGTTCTCCTTTTTCGCTAGGTGTTATGTCGAATGGCCAACACACTCTTTATTTGAATCTTATTCGTGTGTTTATTCGGACTTGGTATTTATTCGTGTTCCTTGTTATGACGAGTAGGGAGTGACGGGTTTGAGGAGAACCACGACTACGAGGAAGATCATCACCAGGACAACGAAGGCATGCCCCCTCTCATGTTTTATCCTATGTTTTTAAAAGAGCATTATTTATTGTTTTACAATTATGCATGCTATTTTATTCAAATTACTGGCGTGTCGATTGACACACCAGCCTGATCCTCTTGTCGCCATATACCTGATACCCTGAGTAGAGATTATATAGTAATCCTGTTAGAGTAGAACTGCTTAGCCATGCTTAATATTCACTAGGCTATCCTTTATCTTGCCTCTTTGGAGGAATTGGTTGACCCTTGGGTCACAAACACCCTTTTGAACTTGTTGAGCTCGTTGAGCTAGGCTAATTAGCCGTTGTTGCTTCCTCTACTCTCTCTTCTACTCTGGGTGAAACTTACCATCTAAACATGGCGCGGGCGACTGCTGGATCAACTATTGAAGGAGCGATTGGCTGCCCTTCACAAGCTGAAGGGGGCAATCCGTCGTCCGTGCCGCATAAGGGCCTAATAAGTCTTGGATTTGAAGATTGTGACTACCGGTACGAACACATGCTATATGGGCTCTGGCTTGGTTAAGTAAGTTAGTCAGCCTTTGGTGTCAATGTCGCCGTACCGCAGATGAGGTGTCTGCCTACGGGAGAACCTTCGGCACAGATGGGGGGACCGGTTTGGGGACATACTCTCAGTTCCGGTGCCAGACCCGGTGGGCATGTCACATCTTTGGGGGATCTAGCTGAAAAACCTCGTCATGAACTCCCTATTGCTATGCTAGCGACGGCTGGTTGTAATTAGGCGAGTTTGTGACATGTGGGGAAAGTGTACCACCTCTGCAGAGTGTAAAACTATTCGAATAGCCGTGTCCACGGTCATGGATGACACATGAATCTTTCTTGACATACGGGAACCTGTTTTGCTACTTCCCTCTTTGCCTCTATCCTGAAATCCTTTGGGGAATGTGAGGTGTCGAGGACACTCACTTTGATGAAACACTACATTGAACACAAAACATCGTTTTCGTCTAAAATGTGTTTTATCAAAACTATTGTATTATTGCAAATAAAATTGGCTTTTATGCAAAAGAACCATACAGCCCTTTGAAGCCACATGTAGCTATTATAGGTCTTGCATGGGGGGCATGTTGAGTACGTTATGTACTCATGGCATTACTTTGTTGATTATTCAGAGTACTATGAAGAAGGAGACAACTACGACTACTACGACGACGCTGAGGAGTGAGGCCTCGTGGACTACATCGACTGCCTGTGGCTGAGATGGAGTCACTTCGCTTTTATATTTCTGCTGAGCTCTCTGGTTGTAATAAAATGTCACAAGACAGTGTACTTTGTGGCTATTCAAACTTTGTAATAAAATATTTTTGAACGTTCTGCAATGATATTCATTTCGCTGTGTTGTCAACATTGATCTTGGGATTGACATGATTACACAGGGGGTCTGGAAGTAAAATTCCGGTCCTCACAGAGACCCCAATCACCTTTTGCAGAAACCTTACGGAGCTCCGCCGCCATCGCGAAACCTAAATTCGGGGTCCAGGATCGCTGTTCCGGCACCCTGATGGAGTGGAGATCGCCGCCATTGTCGCCGCCAACGCCTCTCCATCAACCATCCATGACATTTCCCACCATGTGAGTAGTTCCCTGCTGTAGGCAAGGGGGTGGAAGGGATTGAATAAGATTGCTCATGTAATTCATTGCCAAATTATTAGGGCATGATGCCTAGTATCCTCTATTTGTGTTAATCATCATTGGTACAATTAGTTATGCTTAACGCTTGTCACTTTGGGCCCGGGTGCCATGATTTCAGATCTGAACACTTTATGTTTTGATGAATATAATTGATGTTTTGGGTCCTATCTACTAGTTGTATGCACTTGTTGTCAACCGTAAACGGAGACCCCGAGTGACAGAAACGGGGACATCGATGGGAATGGTTGGTAACTCGAGGGTTACATGTATTCATTGTGTGTTAATGCTTTGCTCCGGTGTTCTATTAAAAGGAACACCTTAATTGCCATTTGTCCCTTAATTGGCCCGGCTGAAACCGGATGGCAGGACAAAAGATGACGTGCAAGTTGCTGCAAGCACGTATGGCTAAATTAGGAATACATGCCTATGATTGTTTAATACTTGGATGCTATATTTATTTGCTTTGTGCCTAGTTATGTTTATTTCATGAGCTATCTTATTCATGCAACGCCCGTCTATCTGTCCCTATGCATATGGTGTTTTTAATCTTGCTGTCTACAATCAATATTTCTGATGTCACCATTGCTGCCTTTACTTTATTACTGCTGTTACTGTTCTACTGCTGCCATCAAATTACTGTTACTACTGATAAATTGCTTCGAGAGAAATCCTTTTCAGGTGTGGTTGAATTGACAACTCAACTGCTAAGGCTTATAAATATTCTTTGGGTCCTCTTGTGTCAAATCAATAAATTAGGGTTATACTACCCGCGAAGACTGTTGCGATACCCTACACTTGTGGGTCATCATAACTCTATCTTGAACTTGTCTTGGATGTTCTTCTGCAATTCCTTTGTACCAACTTGATGGTTTTCTGTCACCCACTTATTTACTTCTTCTGCCACCCATCTTAACTTAGCTCTACTGATTGTTTCCTTCCTAAGGGTTGATTCCTGGCATGTGTGGACTTTGACCTGAATATTCGTGCTATTTCGCATTTTAAATGCGTGCATCCTCCATGGACAATCATTAGTCGAACAGTGCACTCTATAACGTACTTAATCGCTCTTGTCAACTTCGAACGTATGTTCTGCCTTGATGCAGTACGTCACAAGTGCATTTCTACACTCACTCATGGATGCAAAAATAGAACCTTCTTCTATCTGAGGGTTCTCATGATCCCATTCAACAGCTGCAAGGTCTTTCGTCCTCACCCATCGCGTCATCCACCACAGGGACGTCATTGTCAGCCTCATCTTGGTTTTCAGCCCGAGATGCCCGTCATAAATTCTAAACAACATCAGAATATAGCCTCTCTTCATCATCGCCAGAATTGTAGGCATCAGGCTCCACTTCAAGGGGGACCCTTCTGTCGGTGCCCACGCTTGTCGAGCCACCACGTCGCCGTGCACTAACTGAACTGTTCTAGCTATAGCTGCCATTACGATGACATGGTTCTACCCGAGTAGGTGCACCCTCCATCCTAGATCCAAGTGCCAGCACAACCACATCATTTTGCAGCCTCACATGAAATTTCTCTTTATCCTTATGCTTAGCAAACATGGTAGCAATCTCTGCATCATTACTAACTTTCACCTATTTATTTCCCCCATCGTAGTATTTGAATTCCATTTCATCATGCAAACCCCAAGGATATGGGCTGTAAAAGAACGAGATGTCGCCTAGAGGGGGGGGGTGAATAGGTGATTTAAAACTTTTACGATTAGGGCTTGAATAAATGCGGAATAAAACTAACGTTTAATTTATCAAGCACAAAACCTAATATACTAGGTTCACCTATGTGCACCAACAACTTATGCTAGGCAAGTTAACAACAAGGATAGCAAGATACATATTACTTCAAGCTCGACGGCTATCACAAAGTAAACGCATAAGTAAAGGGGTTTGGTTATAGAGATAACCGAGACAAGTGGAGACGGAGGTTTGTTTCCCGTAGTTCCTTCCCAATGGAAGTACGTCTACGTTGGAGGGGTGTGGAGCCTCCTTGGCACTCCTACAAGCACGTCCGTGCTCACCCTATTCTCCGTGAGCTCCTCCCGTGGGGAATACCTGATGGGGGATTTGCTCATTCACTATGAGGTCTTCTTGAGGGCATTGACCAAACCCATACAATTTTCCCGTGGCTAACTCCATAACCAATGGAGGCTCCTGAAGCATGCCCGAAGCTTCACAACTCGAAAATCTTCGCGGCACCCACTAACCGTCTAGGGTACACAACGCACCCAAGAGGCACAATCTCTTGGGAGCCCTATGCACCCAAGAGTAACAAGCTTGTCAAACTTCAATCCCACGTATCACCGTGGGGAACTCAAACCGATGCACCTAATGCAATGGCAAGAACACACAAAGTGGTCAAAGTCCTTCACTCTCAAATCCCAGCAAAGCAACTAATGCTATAGAGGGAGATGAGAGGAAGAACAAGGAAACCAACAAATGAATCCTAAGATCTAGATCCAATAGGTTCCCCTCACTTAGAGGAGATATGAATTGGTGGAAAAGTAGATCTAGATCTCCTCTCTCTTTTCCCTCAAGAAGGAGCAAGAATCATTGGAGGAATTGAGAGATACTCCCTCCGTTCCTAAATATAAGATGTTTAAGCATTTTTTCTTTCCTTTCGTATCTAGACATGTTTTAGTGTAAGATTCGTTTGAACCTTGCACTAAAACATGTCTAGATATGGAAGGAAAGAAGAGATGCTTAAACATCTTATATTTAGGAACAGAGGGAGTAGCAAGCTCAAAGAAGGTCAACAATGGAGGGGAAACACGAGCTCAAGAGTTGGGGGCCATTGGGTAAGAGCAATTCCAGCCGTTGGCCCCCTGACTGAATTGTCGGCGATTTTTTGGGCCTGCTGGGGTGCCGGTGGAAAAAAACGGCGTGGGGGCAGTCTGATTCCCAGCCGTGTCGCCTCCCAACCCAGCGTTTTCCGGCGTTTTCCGGCGTTTAATCGTTTTCCGGTGTTTTCCCCCATAGACCCCCATTTTACTAGTAAAATCCATTATTTTAAAGCAAATTTATCATTTGTATCAAATAATTTGACAGAAAAATTATTACAAATTGTTTAACAAATTACATAAAACCTAGACCTCGCCTTTGCGCCTCCACAGGTGCTCCACCAGATCTTGCTGCAATTGCAGATCGGGTGGAGGCGGCTGGGGGGGAGGGGATACGACAGAGGGTGTCGTCGTGGTGGTTTGGCGGTGATTTTGGTGGCGAGCTCGCGGCGGAAGGGAGGAGTCGGTGCCGGCGACGGGGAGAAGGAGAGGAGGAAAGGACGACAGGGGTGGCCCGCGCGGTTTTCCCCTTTCGCCGGCGCCCCCAGGCCAAACCCAGCGCGCTGGGTTCGGCCTGGGACGCCGGATAAAATTTGGCCCAAATCCGGCGAAAAACGAGGCCTTGGGGGGGTCCTGGGGGCGCGACTACGGGGAAAATGGACCGCGGGCGTCGAAAAGTTGTCCTGGGGGGGGCTTCGTGGGGGGACAACTGGAGTTGCTCTAAGAAGGCCCCCTTAAATAGGTCCCCAAAAATCAAACTGTTAGCTCCAAACTCGTACAGGAGTGGTACTACCTCCCCGAGCAGCGGTACTACCTCTCTAGATGATTCTAGGAGCCAAAACACGCCCAGGGGTGGTACTACCTCTCCCGGGAGCGGTAGTACTGCCCAGATTGTTTTTTGTGGCGTTCGGTACTGTATCGGGCGGTACCGGGGTAGTACTACCGCTGGACAAGAAACTGCAGAATAACTGGTACGAGAAAAATCATAACTTAATCATCCAGACTCCATTTTTGATGATCTTGGTCTTGTTTTGAAGCTAACAACAATCTCTAGATATACATACAGAGAAACATCAAAAAACAATAAAGGAGATCTATTATATATTAAATGTACATGATGGGCTCACCAGAAAAAAGAGAATTACTCTAAAAAATCCCACAAACATCAGAAACATCCGGCCATTTATTTAATAGACGACAAATCTTTATCCATTAGATTGGTCTTAAGTAAAAAATTACCCACCATTGCCATCACAATAGAAATAATGTGTCCCCCTCACCGTTAAGTTTTCTTCTTTCTCCACGCCATGTAGTCCTTGACATACAAACTTCACGAATTTTTTGGTGCCCTAGCGCCGACAAGTCGTCTTCAACGCTTGGCTTGCCCTAGCGTCGCTGCTGCCTGCCTCTGTGACATCCGAGTCTCATGTCGTTCCTATAACTATTTTGCAGAGATCCTTCCTCTATCTTCATGCGGGCGTCGATCGAGGCATGCAGTGGGAAGATGACCCTCGTCGGCGCCTCCCAGCGCCTAGGCAAGGTACCGCCGACAGCGTTGCTTGATTAGCATGACGCAGATCCCCAATTTGATTCCTGAGATTCTATAAGCTATTACTACTATACGTGAAACGCCTGTGTGAAACCCTAAACTATTTTCTAATCTCTCATGCCCGTAGATTGCAGGAGAACGGGTCGTGGATGGGCTAAGATCTTCGTCGATGCCTGAGATCATGCTCTCCTCGGTCGGCACCAAATTGGAGATGGCACCGTCTAGCGCTGCTATGAGCGACGCAGTTGGCAACACCATGTGGGTCTACCGACTTCCAGGCATGACCGCATGAGTGCATCTATTAGGTGACCAAAGATCAAGAATCGGAGATCTGTTCCAAATCAACTACGTGCAAGCCACTGGCAACCAGGTGTAATATGAACGATGCGTACGTGTATCTTATATTTACTAATTGGAGGCACCAATGAAAGCACCACGTTAATCCTCAACAACTCAGAAAATTAACCATCTGATTTACCTAATATTTATCTACAGCCGTGGGATGAAGTAGATAGAGTCCTCACGTTCCATCCCACCTGATACAACCTTCAGGCGTCCTCTCCCTCATGCACAACCTAATCCTCCGTGAGCCGCCGAACAAAACTGCTACCCCATAGAATCTAGCACCTCGCCTCTCCAGCCCCACGTGAGCATGGTCGATCCGATTCATGCTGCCGTTTTTCCTCATCCTAGCCCTTTCTATACTTCGAACACCATTGAAGGCTGAAGCTGCGATTGATCGGAAGAGAAGGCAAGATGCACAAAATTCACACTTCACATCCTCCTTCACCGTCAGGAATAGGACTCTCCATAGACAGTTGTCCTTTGGCCAAGGCTCACTTCATGTTGAAGCTGTGTAGGCCAAGATGTCAGCATCCCCATCTGACAAGAAGACGTTGTCGATGACTTGGGCCGCGCTATGGACAATGATGGGCCGCAGAAGAGGGAAGCAAGGACCAAGAGGCTACCGGCCCATTTGGCTGATCCTGTGTGGGTGCGTTAGAGAGTGTGGCTATAATTACTCGCTGGCCTATAGCGAGAGAGTTGGCTTGGAAGGATAGGAAGGAAACATGAACTGGACACGGCATGGTGGTTGAGGGAGGAGGGGCGGAACTACCACCACCATGAAAATACTCCTTGTTCATCTAGATCCACCTTCTCAGTAGCATAATCCTCACAATTGGTATCAGATTCGTTCGATCTGGCGCTTCCCGTACATCGGTTCGACATTCGGTTCAAATCGGTGCGGTGTGCGGCGATCATGGTAGAGCTCACTCCGGAGGCGCGATCCGTCTACGATCTCGTCCATGGCGAACTCGATGGGTTCCTGGATCGGAAGCTCGACGCCTTCACGAACAAGATCAACAAAACCATCAACACCAAGCTCGACGCCATGACCTCCTCGTTTAGTACACAGCTCAATGATCTGCGTGACGAGCTCAGCTTTGGCGTGGAGGGCGGGGGCCCAGGCGACGGGACGGATGGTTTGGTGCCTCAGCAGCGTGCTCCACCGCCAATTCTTTTCGCGGGGCTTCCGTCGTCGTCTCATGTCGCGACCACGCCGTCGGCCTCGGGGTTCGTCTCAACCTCCTCCGACAAACGCCCAGTTGGGCCCGGTGTTGACAAGTTGTACTGGGGGAAGGGATATGAGACGTATATCCCTCCTCCGGCAAGAGGTACGCGACCAGATTCATCCCCCACCCCTTATGCTCGTCCGATCGATTCCACTCCAAATTCGGATACTGCTGATGTGTTTGGAGTCGGCCCACGTGTGGAATTGCCTAGATTTGATTGTTCGAATCCGCGTCTCTGGCAAGATAGATGTGAAGATTATTTTCAGTTTTGGGCAACGGCACCGTCGGTGTGGATTCAGTATGCATCGGCTAAGTTTGATGGTGCTGCGGCTCGTTGGCTGGAGTCTGCACGCCTCTGTATTCCCAACGTGACATGGACGGAATTCTGTCATCACCTCCATACCAGGTTTGGCCGTAATCAACACCGTTCCTTAGTACGCAAGTTGATTCAGATCAGACAGATCACCACTGTATTGGATTATGTGGAGCATTTTTCTGAACTGTTGATAATCCCTAAGAGCAAGGAATCACTGTAGCACAATTCGATAAGTATTTGAGTGTCAAACCCACGAGGAGCTAAAGGTAAACTATCTATTCTCTAAAGCCCTATAACCCTCTTATATGGCTTTTTATGCAAAGCAATAAATTTGAGTAAGAAAGGAACTAACTAATGGAACTGTCGTGGGGTTTTCACGGCAAGTCCTTCCTCTGGGAAGGTGAGTTCTGGGGCCATTGATGATCGAAGTACGTAGGAGAGGTTAATCTCGCCTAGGGACACAGATTTTACCCAGGTTCGGCCCCTCTTGGTTAGAGGTAAAGACCTACTTCCTGCTTCTCTTTATTGCTCTAGATCTGATCTCGATTACAAGGTTCCGACTCCTATCTGGGGAGTCGGCAACTATGGGTCTGGTGTTTCTAGATTGCTTAGCCCTCGATCTAAGGTCCAGGACCCTGCTTATAAAGGTGGCCGGGCCTCTGGACTTACAACCTACACCGAGTCATACTAGAACACAGAGTCCTACTCTACGTCTTGGCCTTCCAAGTTAGGGCTCCGGGTTGTGCTTGGACTCCTTCCTGACGGGTCCCCTTTTCCATCATGGGCTTTGGTCGGTTTGTCTCCAGCCCAACCCATGCGGCTTGCTGCATGACTCGGCTTTGGCCTTCTTGGTCTTGGCGGGTCTACTTTACGGGTCCATGGGCCTACCTATAAAGTATCCCCCCATCAGTAGCCCCCGAATTTATCTTGGGTGTAGCTCTGTGGCTTCCTCTGACTTCTTGGGTCGACTCCTTGGTTCGACTTCTCCAATTTGAGTCTCAAGCTCAGAAGTTGCCTGCTGCTAACTCCAAGGTGAATTCCTGCATAAAAACATAACACACATATAAAATGAGTCTATCCTCACCCCTTGTTCGAGTCACCACTCTTGCCTTTGCACTAGCTAGCCGAGTTTGTTATGACTCTTGTGAACAAGGACTGAGGAACTTGACTCTTATTAACTCTCACTGTCACAGGACTCGCCATTCTGAGGCAAGCCGGCTCCTTCCACTTCTGTGACTTTACCTTTTCCAATTATCCCTTTTTATTTCCTGTCTGGCTTTTATCCACTGAACCGTTTTCCACTTATCTGTAGTGGACCGTTACTGTAACCTTCTAGGGTTTTCCCCCTCTTATAAATCGCGAAGGGTAGGGACCAGTGCCCTCACTTGCCCCTTTCGCCTCCAAAAATTCTCTTTCTCCTTTGCTCCTTTCTTCCCGCGCTCAGCACACCCCGCACGCTCGCCATGGCTCCCAAGCGCGCCAAGACTACTTCCAAAGGCAAGGCCTCCGCATCAGGCAGGACGATCGACATTGCCGCCGCGGCTGCCGCCGCCGCCAAACCTTCATCGAAGCGATCGATCTCCACCGATTGGGGAGGATCTACAGTTACAGCCGAGCAATTGAAGACGCATCGGCTCTCCGGCCTTATTCCTTCCAATGCAAAAGCTCGGGCCCCAGGGGATGAGGTGGTGCCTGCTCCCGCTAAGGACGAGGTGGTGGTTTTCACGGAACATCTATTCCGCGGGTTTACGCCCCCTGGTAACCTCTTCTTCCGCCAACTCCTTGATCTTTATCAGCTACGGATTCACGACTTGGCTCCCAATTCTATCCTTACTTTGTCTAATTTCGTCACTTTGTGTGAGGATTACCTCCAAATCAAGCCCGATCTTAACCTCTGGCTTGAACTTTTCTATTGCAACCCCCAGCCCGAAACCTCTGGGGGCCCTCTCCTTCAATGCGGCGCTGTCGCTCTTCAGCGCCGCCTCCACTCTGTCTTCCCAAAGCCTGTCTTCCCCAAACGTGTCAAGGACTGGCACAAAACTTTCTTCTACTGCAAGGATACCTCTCCTGCAGGTGAACCTCGACTCCCTCTATTCTCTGAGGACCGCCTCCAGGCGACTCCCCTTATGAAGGCTAGATGCTCAGAGGCCGCCCGGCCAAGAGTCGAGTCTTTGATCTCTAGGATTCGGGCCCTTCTATCCCACAACCTGGAGAATATGGACCTAGTCCGCTGCTGGAAAACCTGGAGAATTCAACCGCTTAGTCCTAGGACTCGGCTCATTTGCTCATATACTCGGTGTGTCACTGATGATCTCAGAATAACTGACAAACTATCTAATGGTCCTGAACTTGGTCGACTGATCAAGAAGTTGACTGGGAAGCCGGTGAAGGATCAGGCACACTTTGGGCTCCAGCCCTTCTGCTCCACCAATCCGGCTCCTGACGTAAGCTTTACCCTTTACCACCTTTCCGACTTGCTTCTACCTGTATTGCTTGTTAACTCATTTTCTCTAACTCTTTTGCAGCTCACCGACTCCTTCTGGAAGCCAGCCTCTGGAGCTGGCACTGAGAATAGAACTGAGGCTGAAGTTGAGGTTGAAGAAGAGAACCCTGTCACAGAGCAAACCACTGTGGCAGAAGATGCCGAGGATGACGAGGACGAGGAGTCCTCTGAAGAGGCTCCTGTTAACCAGGATGGTGATGATGAAGATGAGGAGTCCTCACCAGCGGCTCCCATTGCAGAGGACGTTGGTGAGGATGAGTCCTCCCCGGAGGCTCCTGTTACTGAGCAGGCTCAAGCGGCTTCTGGTACTGCGGCTGCTCAGCCAACCTCATCTGAGGAGTCCTTAGCTCAAAGTCACTCCTCTTCCTCCCCAGCTTCACATAATACCGGGTCTCGAGAGGCTGTTCCCAAGGTACCCCTTTCCCGAGTCCTTGGATCAACTCGCCCGTCTACTAAGCCTGAAGAACGTGTGCAGAACGTCATTGCTGCTAGGAAGAGTAAGCTACGCTCTGATGGGCCTACAGATGCTCCTGAGCCACTGCCAGTTTCACACCAACGGAAGTCGGCTTCTCCTCCTAGCAAAGGCGAATCCTACCACTCCGGCATGTCAATGCCTTCTTCAGACTCTCAGGCCTCCTTGGACCTGGAAACTAATGCTGGGTAAGACTCCTCTGTTTACTGTGTTTGTATTCAAACGAATTCTGCATTTCCTTTTCACTAGATTTATTGCTGACTTCTGTCCTTGCAAATTTCAGGGCTCGGCCTTGTGTCAAGGTAACCAAGCTCCCAGGCATGACTGATGTCACCTCTACTCGTGGACCTGTCCCTCCTTTGACTTCTCAAACCACAAGTACGAGGACAGGTCCCTCAACTCCTGCATCTGCTGGTGCAACAATAGCTCCCACTGCTCTTGAGTCCCCGTCAAGGACTCGGGAGGCGACTCCACTGGTGGCCCAGCCTAGCTCTGGAACTGTGACCCCTGAGGTCATGCCTCAAGCTCCTCCGGCTCCTCCGAAGGCGACTCCTACAACTCAATCAAACGACAAGCCGGCCAAGTCTTCTATTGACTACAGTCGACTTCAAGTGTCTAATAACATGTCTTTCTCTGAGGCTTATGCTCAAGCGATCGACCTGAACGATCAATCCGCCAGGCTAAAGGATGATGAGCAAGTGGCTCTTAGGTCCCTTCACATGATTCATAACGTAAGCTTTTTGACTTCTAGCCTTTATGTTTTATAGCATCCTCCTATTGCAGTAGCCCCCAAGCACCTGTCTGTGGTGACTTGTGACTAAGATAGGTGCTTTGCTTTGAAATTGAACTCAATTGCTGTGTAGACAAAATTTGCACACTGTAGCCCCCAAGCACTGAGTCCTTAGCTCTACTAGGACTCGGGGCTGCTGATTTGCTATCTATCGGGTCCTTAGACACAAAAACTTTTCCACGAGTAGTCCCCAAGCGCCGAGTTGTCAGCCTGCGACGACTTGGAGCTACAAATACATGTAGTTAACTGGAACTTAACTTATAGAAGAAAATTTTTGCTCTGCGAGTAGCCCCCAAGCTCCAGGTTGTTGACTTGTGACGACTTGGAGCTGATGACTTGTTGACTATGACCCATGCTTGCTGGTTGTAAAAGAAAAAAAAATTGACTCCTGAGTAGCCCCCAAGCGCCAAGTTGTTAACTTGTGACGACTTGGAGCTCATGAGTTCTCTGCTTGACTTGTAAAGCTGACTTGTAAATTCTGACTTATCAATCCTGAGTTGCAAACTATGACTTGTCAATTCTGACTTGCAAAAATTTGACTTGTGATTACAGTGCCTTATCTCCAAAATGAAGAGGGATATGAAGGAGCTGGAGGACCAGACTGCAGCTAGCGCCAGTTCTGCTCAAGCTGAGAAAGAACACTTTCTTCAATTGGAGAAGGAACTAAAAACCTTATCTGCTCAACTGGAGCAGGTGAAGAAAGAATCTGCAGATGCTAAGTGGGTTGCCCAGAAGGCACACAATGATCTGAAAGCCGTCTTTGACACCTGCCGCAAAGGCATTGGGGCTATGTGCCAGCATATATTTGGTAAGTTTGCACCGTTTTCTTACTCCTTCTTTGCACTTTTCTGCACTACTTTTAGTCTGACAATAACTGATTTCCTTCTGCAGGGGCTGACTCCCAAAACTCAAACTGCCCACTAGCAAACAATTGCATGAGATGCTTGACCACTGTCATGGGCTGCAAGAGGGAGCCCGCGCAGTGGTGAAGTACTTGAATCAGAAGGGCAAGTGCCCCAAAGAACCTGAGCGTCTAGTAGACGAGTTGTCTAGGGAACCAGGGTACATGCGGCTGTGGAAGCAATCGTCTTTGAGGAGAGCATCCATCCGAATCCTTGCACTAGCTCACAGTTATTATCCCACTGTCTTGGAGCCGGCACTGCTTACTATGGGAAAGCCAGAACAACATGAAGATGGCAGACCCTTTACCCAAGACGACTTCAAGACTGAGGAAAAGCTGGTGCGGCCATATGCTTGTGAAATTGCCAACAAGATGGACCCTAAGGTATGGGTTCATCACTATGACTTGGAGAACAAAAGGGTTGCTCCAGAGACTCCCGAAGTTGTAAAATTTGGCCGCCCCTCACAGGACCCAGCTGGTGTCCCATCCTCTTCTGCTGGGTCGAGTTCCTCATCGCCGGCGGCTCCTGTTCCTGGTGCCGAGCCTAGTTTGAAGACTCCTGCTGCGCCTACTCCTTCAAGAGCTATCTGTCGTGGGGTTGTCATGGAAAGTTCTTCCTCAGGGAAGATGAGTTCTGGGGCCATTGGCGATCGAAGTACGTGGGAACGGTTAATCTCGCCGGGGAACAAGGATTTACCCAGGTTTGGCCCCTCTGATTAGAGGTAAAGACCTACTTCCTGCTTCTATGTTATTGCTCTTGATTGTATCTCGATTACAAGGACCCGGCTCCCACAACTCAGGAGCCGGCGACTTCTCTCTGGTGGCTAGGGTTTCTCTCTATTGATTCAACTCACCTCTCTAAGGTCCAGGACCCTGCTTATAAAGGCTGCCGGGTCCCTGGACTTACAGCTTACACCGAGTCACACTAGAACACGGAGTCCTACTCTACGTCTTGGTCTTCCAAGTTAGACTCCGGGTTGTACTTGGACTCCTTCATCGGGTGAGCCTCTTTCTCCACACGGGCCTTGGTCGGCTTGTCTCCAGCCCAGCCCATGTGACTTGTCTCGTGACTCGGCGTTGCCTTCTTGGTCTTGGCGGGTCTACTTTCCGGGTCCATGGGCCTACCTATAAAGTATCCCCCCATCAGTAGCCCCCGAATTTATCTTGGGCGCAGCTTGGCGGCTTCCTCTGACTTGTTGGTTCGACTCCCTGGGTCGACTCCTTCCACTTGAGCCACAGGCTCCAAAGTCGCTTGCTGCTAGCTCCAAGATGAATTCCTGCATAAAAACATAAGACATACAAAAGATGAATCTATCCTCATTCCTTGTTCAAGTCACCACCCTTGCCCTTGCACAAGCTGGCCGGGCTTGTTGTGACTCTTGCGAACAAGGACTAGATAACTTGACTTTCACTGCCACAGGACTCGCCATTCTGGGACAAGCCGGCTCCTTCAATTTCTGTGACTTTAACTTTTCTCTGCTATGTACTTTCTGTCTGTTAACCACTAAACCGCTAGTAGTGAAACGTTATCCACAGTTTACTGTGGACCTGCACCGTAACTCTCTAGGGTTTTACCCTCTTTATAAATACCGAAGGGTTAGGTCTTAAACCTCACTTGCCCCCTTCAGCTCAAAACCTCTCCTTTTCTCTTCGCGCCCATCTCTTCCCGCGCCCAGCACGCACCGCCCGCACGACATGGCTCCCAAGCGCGCAAAGACCACATCCAAGGCCAAGGCATCCTCGTCGAGCAGGACGGTGGACATCGCCGCCGCGGCCGCCGCCGCCGCAAAATCCTCTTCCAAGCGATCAATTTCCGCCGATTGGGGTGGATCTGTGGTCACGGCGGAGCAATTGAAGACTCATAGGCTCTCAGGTTTGATTCCTTCTAGCGCTCAAGCTCGGGCCCCAGGGGATGAGGTTGTTCCCTCTCCCGCTAAGGGCGAAGTAGTTGTCTTCGTGGAGCACCTGTTCCGCGGATTTTCTCCCCCCGGCGATCTTTTCTTCCGCCAGCTCCTCGAACTCTATGAGCTGCGGATTCATGATCTGGCTCCTAATTCCATTCTCAACCCTTTCCAACTTTGTGACCTTGTGTGAGGACTATCTCCAAATCAAGCCCGATATCAATCTCTGGCTTGAACTTTTCTACTGCAACCCTCAGCCCGAAACCTCTGGGTCCCTCTTCTCCAATGTGGCGCCGTCGCTCTTCAACGGCGCCTCAACTCTGTCTTTCCTAAACCAGTCTTTCCCAATCGCATCAAGGATTGGCAAAAAACCTTCTTCTATTGCAAGGACACCTCCCCTGCAAATGAACCCAAACTTCCCTTGTTCTCTGAGGACCGCCTTCGGGCGACTCCTCTGATGAAAGCTAGGTGCCCCGAGGCCGCCCGGCCAGGAGTCGAGTCTCTGATCACTCGAATCCGGCCCTCTTTATCTCACAACTTGGAAAATATGGATCTGGTCCGCTGCTGGAACGACTTGGAGAATCCAGCCTCTGAGTCCGAGGACTCGGCTGATCTGTTCATATACTAGATGCGCTGGTGATGACCTCCGAGTTACGGAGCAGCTGTCTGATGGACCCGAACTTGGTCGACTTATCAAAAAGTTGACTGGGAAACCTGATGGGGGGATACTTTACAGGTAGGCCCTGGACCCGGAAAGTAGACCCGCCAAGACCAAGAAGGCCAAAGCCGGGTCACGTATCAAGTCGCATGGGCTGGGCTGGAGACAAGCCGGCCAAGGCCCATAATGAAGAAGGACCCGTCCGGAAGGAGTCCAAGTACAAACCCGGAGTCTAAACTTGGAAGACCAAGACGTAGAGTAGGACTCCGTGTTCTAGTGTGACTCGGTGTAAATTGTAAGTCCAGAGACCTGGCAGCCTTTATAAGCGGGGTCCTGGACCTTAGATCAGGAGAGCTCTAAGTCCAACCAGTAGAGAGAGACCCTAGCCACCAGAGAGAAGTCGCCGGCTCCTAAGTTGTGGGAGCCGGGTCCTTGTAATCGAGATACATAAAGAGCAATAACATAGAAGCAGGAAGTAGGTCTTTACCTCGAATCAGAGGGGCCGAACCTGGGTAAATCCTTGTTGTCGAGAATAGGCCCAGGAACCGGGCGTATCTCACGGGGTAGAATCGAGCAAGGGGCTGAACACGAGAGTCAAACAACCTCTAACGTTCCACGGCGACGTTGCTCGTCGGGCTCGTCGGAGGAGAACACTGCAGAGAGGGGACGCACATATTACCCAGGTTCAGGGCCCTCTTGTGGAGGTAAAGCCCCTACGTCCTGCTTGGCTGTATTGCTTGTAGAGGTTTTTCAGTACAGGGAGAGCCTGTGGAGCTCGAGGTGGCTACAATGGCTAAAAACCCTAACTGAACCAGGGGGTGAACTTAGATCTAGAATCCAACCAGGAATCGAACCCTTGGCACGGGAGTGCCCTCCCTCCTTTTATAGTCGTCTTGGTCCTCTTCCGCCCAAACATTTGGGCGGGAAGGGCTGCCACATCCCGACGAAGGAGGAGGCACGGTGCACCATAAAGGTGAAGTCCACCATAAAGGTAGAGCCCATGGACGCGGTCCACGGCAGGGGGAGCAGCGTTCACCAAAGCTGAAAAGAGGCACCGTCCGGCCAGGACGGTGGGCTGGCGCAGCTGGCGTGGAACGGGTCCGCCATGACGTCGCCGTTGGAGCGTAGCTGCAGGCGGTCTCCTTATCACCAAAGTGGCAAGCCTCGTTGTCCGCTTTGCTTGGTGCTGCTTTGTTGACCCCTTTATTCATCGGAACGGCAACTGGGGCGCTGGCGTCATCACGCCTTGGCGCGCCAGTGACTCTGCGGGAGCGCAGAGGCCCATGTGCGCTCTGCCGCGGGGGCAGAGCTGGCTTCAAGAGGAAGGAAAGCCTCCCGAGGCGAAAAAGCCTCGGCAAGCTTCGCAGCTTAGTCCTTAGCCGAAATCCTGGTGGCGCCGTGAGGCACCTTCTTGTGGAGAGATCCCCTGTCGAGACCCGACAGGCTTGGAGAGCCTCTACAGGCTGAGAGCCTGGTCCTTAGCGGAAATCAGACCAAAGAGTCCCTTGGCCTTGGCAGGCCGGCCCGTGGTACCCTGGTTTCCACTGTGCCGACAGTAGCCCCCGGGCCCACGATGGGCACGCCGGAGTTGCCGACGGAGGCGAAGCGTCGAGGGCCCAACAGAGCCGGCCAGGGCCGCGACACGTGGAGCGCGACAGTTGCGCCTGCGGCCACGATCTCCCTCGGCTTCAACGGGCGTCGTGGTGGACCCGCCACGACCAGGCGCCCGGTCAATAAAGTCTGGGCGCGCAGACCTGCGCCCGTCACTTCTCCCATTGCTCCGCCGCCCACTTCTTCTTCCAACGATTCCTTCTCCCCAGAGCGCTCCTTCTCCACGGTTTTCTTCTTCCTCTCCGGCGAGCGATGGCACCCAAGAGAGCGGACACCGACGCGAAGGGCAAGGCCACGGTGCAGGCCGGTTCGTCGGCCGGCGCGTCGGCGGCGCGTTGCGCGGTGCGGCCCTTACGGCGGCGATGCCGCCGACCCGTCTCCGCGGCGGCGATAGCCAAGGTGCGTCACCTGGTGGCGGCGGGCTCCAACGAGCAAGGGGCCACTGAGATGAGGCCAAGCGGCAGCAGGCTCGCCGACGAGTTCTACCCCATCTTCCTCCACACTCTCTATGCTGGCCTCGTGCCGCCATTCTCTGATTTCCTTCTGGCGATACTG
>QRDG01001100.1:0-23804 GCA_012064385.1 Puccinellia tenuiflora
CCGCGGCAGAAATTGGGCACTTTCTGTGCCGCGGCAGAGAGTTCATTTTGGTTAGGGTTTACTAATTCTCTGCCGCGGCAGAAATTTGGGCACTTTCTGTGCCGCGGCAGAGAATTCATTTTGTTTTATTTTATTCATTTATTTTCTTCATTCAAAATAGTTTTCGTATATTTCTACGCTACCACATACCGTACACGATCGAGCATACAAATATATACAAATTTGATAGTTACATGGAGATCACAATTACCGGGACTAAGCCCGTCTATTCGATTACACGGCCCGGCTGAAAGGGGATCGTATGAGCACCTAGAGGGGGGGGGGGTGAATAGGTGCTACCCAATTTTTAATTCTTTTTCAATTTAGGCTTGACACAAAAGATAAATTCTCTAGATATGCAACTACGGTGAATTTATCTATATGACAAGCAAACTAAACAACTAGACAATTAACGAANGTAGGACCTTTTCCCGCAGTCTCTCAAACTATATAAGAAAAGGAGATCAATATGAACATCAATCATGATAACAAAAAGTGAGGTAATAAAATAATGTTGTGAACGTATTTCTTACGTCGACTCTATAATCTTTGTGCTTAGTGGTAAACGTGCGAATAAACTCGCAAACGTAGTATCCACATAGATGCGTCCCCGATGGCTGCCTCGCGCACTTTACGAGAATAGAATTCAATCAAAATAATAATCTAGCATCAAAATAATAACTGTATTGAAACTAGAAGTAAAGAGATGCGCGGTCATATCTCGTACTACTTACCGAGACCGGAGTAAACGTCAGCTTCTCACTAAAGGAACCCTTCACCACACTCTTGAATCGGTTCCAAACCCTGCCCGGCAAAGAAAATGAATTAATGAATGAGTTAATTCATTACCTGATATCTCATGAAATCAACGAAAGAGACCGACATAGCGCGAATATTACCTCTGGAGCATGTCCTACATGTTGCAGAACTCTTCCAGGTTTCTCTTTAATGGGTCCATGACATCAACTATTCCCTTATCAACTCGTATGTCTAGCAGAATCCAGTGAAAGCTGCACCCGTTTATATATATGTCAGTAACTCATCAATTACACTTAACATCGAGTAAGTAAAATTAGTGTGTACAAGACAGTAACACTCTTACTCGAAGTTGTAAGGAACAATATGTGGTCACAGTAATGTTGCTCCGTAGAAACCTTAGAAGGTTTCCCCGCCGTCTCGTCGGGTTTCGTCGTTAGCGTTTCTATATGTACTTTATCTGGGTCAATGAACCCAACACTATAGACCTTTCTTTTACAAGACAGCAACTTCATTCTGCATAATATAGAGTACAAAAGGATAATATATAATGAGAATAATTACAAATGCAATGAACTGAACAAGTTATATGTAGACAATGGAATTCAACAACTTACAGACAATAGCAACTCATGAGAGATTTGTCGAGGGGCGTCCAATTGAATAATTGGAAGAGTTCTGAAAAGTCAACATGGACCTCTTCGTCTCGGAAGAAGTACTCTACTGGGATTTTCGCCACGATCATTATTCTGTCCCGCTTTACCACTCTCAAGTACCATTGATGCAAATTTCGCATTTGTGTTGGCAGTTGTTTCAACTTCTGTTCGCTGGCCAAAGGCTTCCCTGGGACATATGTAGGGGCTACATCAGCCATGGGTAACTTGTCGTCTTGGGAACCTAACAGTTCAGCAACAGTCACACCCATAGCGGCCGCCAACTTTGCATCTTCTACCAAATCCTGCTGCTGTGTCTGAGGAACGTCTTTGGATAACACCTTGAGGGGTGGGATCGATTGTTTGGCCTGTTCTCCGTGCTGGGGAACGTCCCTTCGTTTCCCGCTTGCACTTTTACTTGCTTTGCTCCCGCTTGCACTTTCACTTGCTTTGCTCCCGCTTGCACTTTTACTTGATTGTTCTTCTCTGCTTCCTTCCGAAGTGTGCGTGCATAGTCATCTGGCTTATGGTGCAACTCATATTGCGATGGTGTGTTCAGAAAATCAACTCCCCACGCTTTTTGCTTCTCAGTGTATACCGGGGTGGGCTCTGTTTTCTTCTTTGCAAAATGCGCATCTTTTTCAGCCTTTGCGATCGCTGCGATTCCTCGTCAGTACGATTGTAAGTTCTGATGGGAAGATTCTTATGAGGTACTCTTGGGAGGGGCGACCTTTTTCGTTTTCGTCTGCTACGTCGTTTAGTACTCAGCGACGAAGCACGCTTCCGCTTATTGTCCTTAGCTAGCAAAGGCGGCGGCGAAGACGGTCGGCCCAAGTCCGGCGACGGAGATCGAGATGGACTCGCGCTGTGTTGATCATAGTCTTGGGGTGGGCTTCTTGTAGGTGATGGTGACCTGCGACGACTCGGAGGCGGTGTTGGACTTGGCGTCGAGCCTGGAAGCTTGATGTTGTTCTTGTCCCATAGAATGATACCACCCAGTACTTCTCCGAGTGTCTTCTCACCTTCAGGTCCATGGATGTCAAGCTCCATTGAGTCAAACCCCTTTACGATTTCATCCACCCCGACTTTAGCATAGCCAGCTAGAATCTCACGGCCATGCCAACGTGCCTCAGGTGGACAAGGTAAAGCAGTTCCGACCGCCACCTTCAGGGATATGTTCTTCACCTTCTGATGGAGCCTCACAAGGTATCTGCTCCTTGATTCCATCCACGGGGTAGCCGGGACCGCCATCTATCATCCGTGCACCGTCAGATGGGACCTCCGATTCAGCCACGCTGCTTCTCCGCAGAGATGGGCCGGCGGTAATATCGAGTGCAGGATCTTGCAGGCGCTCTCCTCTAAGTTCGTCAATCTGCTGGCTGCTGCTTGTCAATTCTTGCTAGCACTGGTTGAACTTGTCTTCCTCCTCCTCCTCCTCCCGTCGATTCTTGCTCTCGATCGGCTTCTATAAGTATCTTTGTCTTGGGAAACCCAATCTCCCAGGGATAACTAGGGCCAAAGCCTCGTGTTCGTCCTCCTTTTTCTAGATTCCCGAGGACCTTTGTCAGCAAGTCTTTCTCTCTATCAGCACGGAACTTTGTTTTCCCCTCTTTAATTTCTTTCACCACTTTCAGCCATGTCTCCCTGGGTACCCTTATCCCCTCACTGCAAATAAGATCCCCAGTCTCCATGTCATACTCACTCCCATGCGCAAGGAAAAAATTTCGTGCCCTCTGTTCCCATTCGTCGCGAATTGGTTCTGGAACGATCCCTTTAGCAAGCAGTGCTTCCTCTATTTTATCCCACTTTGGCATGGCAGTCGCATAGCCCCCTGTCCCGAGCTTATGGTGATATTTCTTTTTCGCAGCATTTGTCTTGGCTCGTGTTGACTTTTCCGTAGCATCTTCTGGCTTCTTGTACTTCACAAATGCATCCCAGTAAGCCTTCTGCTTCACTAGATAGCCCTCGAATTTTGGAGCACTATTGGCCTTCTGATACTCTTGCCATAATGTTTTCTTCCACTGCCGGAATAGTTCGGCCATCTTCTTAAGAGTGAACACCTTGACTTTGCCCCTCAATGCAGCTGTGTCATCCTCTTCCTCACATTCTGGGAGGGTGAAATGTGCCATGAGGTCATTCCAAAGACTATCTTTGTACCTTTCGGCGACATACTCATTATCTTCCACCCCTTTGGGCTTATTCCACTCTCGAACGGTGATGGGGACGCGATCCCTAACCATAACTCCGCATTGTTTTACAAATTTCTTTGCAACCTTTATGGGTTCCAACGGTTCGCCCACTGGTGATATCTTCGTAATTGTATAATGCGCAGATGCGGCCAACTTTTTGGCCGGGCCTCGTTTGGAACATTTGCTCGATGTGGAGGCCTAAGAGAAGAAACATTCGTCAATTCATATATATACAACTCAATTAATGCATCTACTGACCATCGGACTTCATATATATACCTTGCCGGACTTCGTTAAGGGTCCATCATCGGAGCCGTCGCCTTCTCCATCATCAGAGGCGTCAGCTTCCCCCTCATTTTGGTCGACCTCTTCACCCTCACCGGATGGGTTCAGATACATCGAGGGAGATTCGGGTGGATCAGCACCGGTGGCGTTGTGCATTATGTCCTCGAGAATTTCTTCTTGTCTTAGGTGGATCCATAGTTTCTGCAAAATGCACACAATATCATTATCGCATAAAATATTGCTACTAGTACATAAAAATACTACTAAAATAATACTACATACAAATAGTACATAGCTCACAATACATCTAGAATAATCCAGTTACATAGCTCGGGTCCATTATTTTTTAAACATCGTCAATAATATCACTAATACATAGCTCACAGGGTCATAGCTCACATGGATTTAAGTTAGCAAAATTTCACCTAGTCCGATCCGTGGGGTGCTGCGCTTAGCAAAATTTCTAAAGTACTAATTTAACTTAGCAAAATTTGTAAAGTACCAATTTAACTTAGCAAAATTTCTATTTCTACACTAAAAAAGTAATACGAATTTAAGTTAGCAAAATTTCTAAAGTACCAATTTAACTTAGCAACATTTGTAAAGTACCAATTTAAATTAGCAAAATTTGTAAAATACCAATCTAACTAATCTAAAATTTAACCTAAAATTAAACTACCCTAAAAATCGACCTAAAATTAAACTACCCTAAAATTAGCAAAATTTGTAAATACCAATCTAACTAATCTAAAATTTAACCTAAAATTAAAATACCCTAAAAATCTACCTAAAATTAGAGGAAGGCTCGGGCGGAGGACATACGGCGGCAGGCTCGGGCGCGGAGGAAGGCTTGACCGGCGGGCGTGGAGGACGGCGGGCCCAGGCGGCGGAGGAGGCGACGACGGCGGGCTCGGGCGGCGGAGGACGGCGGGCCCAGGCGGCGGAGGAGGCGACGGCGGCGGGCGCGGAGGACGGCGGGCTCGGGCGGCAGAGGAGGCGACGGCGATGGGCGCGGAGAGGAAGGCTCGGGCGGCGGTAGCTCGGGTGACGGGCGCGTGGCGGCGGAGGCGAAGGGCGCGCGACGGAGGAGAGAGGTGGGCGTGGCGGAGGAGAGCGGCCGGCGGCAGGAGGCGACGGTGGCGGTGGAAAATTTCGGCAGCCTGACGGCGCTATGTCACAAATGGCCTCCGGTGTCGCGGTCTGAGCCACGCACCGGGAGACGCAGCTTTTATATACACCCCCCTTTAGTCGCGGGGCGTAGAACCGACCGGGACAAAAGGGGGGACGTTAGTCGCGGGTTGAGCCACACCCCGCGACTAAAGGGGGGGTGGGGGGCGGTTTCAGATCGCGCGCGCATCGCAGGCTTTAGTCGCGGCTGGTGGTACGGGCCGCGACTATGGGCCCAAAATTTGCGCGCGCTGGGCCAAAAAATGTGCTCCCGCGCTGTTTTCTCTGTTTTTTCAAATACTTACTCACAAATGGATTAACTCTACAAACATTTGAATATTTGAATAAATTTGAGAAAACTTCCAACAAGAAAAGTACTTGAATTTGAATAAGTAATCCAAAACCATTTTCTGTTTTATAAAATAATTATTGTAACTCTACAAACTATTAACAATTTTGCCATTTCAATTAAAAAATGGATTAACTAATATTTTTTTGCATATTTTTGAATCTTGGAGCCAATGACAACAGTGGATCATTTGATAATAACTAGTTCATCAACCGAATACAAATCATTTATACGGAATGACATAACTGGATAATTTGTCCTAACAATCTTAGTCATACTCCAGCCTAGGCCTATAATACTCGTCGTCGTCGTCGCTGTCATCGGACGGCGCTCGTGGCTCCCACCTCGACGGGTGAGCACGCCTGGACTGGATCTGAGGGTAGCGCAGGCGGGGGTTATCGCCGGCCGTGATGTAGTTCATAACGCCCTGGAGAGTTCGGCCAGCCCACCATAGCTGACGGCCGGCCTCGTTGAAGTCCGAAGGAGGCGGGCCGTCCCCCTCGTACCTGGCGAGTGCCCTCTCACGCCGATTGATGAAGAAGGCATCCCAAGTCAGGCGGTAGTCGGGATGCCAGCGGGGATCCATCCGCTGCTCCGACGTGAGCTCGAGTTAGTAGTGGTTCGTGATGGCCGCCCGGCGCGCCACACCATGAGGGACAGGAGGGACCGGCACACCTCCGGCGCTCAGCATCCAGCTGGCGGGTCACGACTTTTGATAGTAACTAGTTCATCGACCGAATACAAATCATTTATATGGAATGACATAACTGGATAATTTGACAACAACGAGACCCAATATTTTGCATACATATGCATGAATATCACACACATCTCCGGAAGTTGATAGTTTAGGTCGCAAGTTTTCAAAAGCAAGTAGTAACCTAAACTACGATCACAGACAAGAGAACTGCAATGGCGATCACAGACTCTGAAACTAACTTCGACCGGTTACTGAGCCGCGGGGTGCTGAGCCGCCGGCGCTGCGCATCCAAAGAGAAGGAACCCTCACAGGGTCATAGCTCACGTCAGAAGGAACCCTCTGAAGAAACGACCACCTACTGTCATACTGCCTATCCAATAGATACATGTAGCGACGGACATGCTCATCCTACTCCCTGATACGGCGACGTACCACCTCCTCGGAGGCCGGCTCCCTCTGCACCAAGCGTGGCCCACGCGACTGCCACCAAAGAAGATCCGGGTCGACGACGTCACCCGGATTCCTCACCAAGCTGCGCGTCTCGAAAGGTAGCACCTCCCAGTGCCAGCCCGGTGGAGCCCAGTCCCGCACATCGCCCCTCTGGTCCAACATGGACATCGTCGCCGACACCTAAGTCAATGGAAGAGTGATGAGTTGCAGATATGAGTTTAGATGTGATATGGAAATGGCGGCCAAGCCTACATATATATGTGATCAGGGCCTTTAGTACCGGTTCGTGTTACCAACCGGAACTAAAGAAGCACACGGATCGTGTGTTTCTTTCAAGCGCTTGTGAGCCGTTGGATCAGGGGTGTGTTTCTTTAGAGCACTTGTGAGCCGTTGGATCAGAAGCACACGGATCGTGTGTTTCCTTCGAGCGCTTGTGAGTTGTTGGATCAGGGCCTTTAGTACTGGTTCGTGTTACCAACCGGGACTAAAGAAGCACATGGATCGTGTGTTTCTTTTAAGCGCTTGTGAGCCGTTGGATCAGGGGTGTGTTTCTTTAGAGCGCTTGTGAGCCGTTGGATCAGAAGCACACGGATCGTGTGTTTCCTTCGAGCGCTTGTGAGCTGTTGGATCAGGGCCTTTAGTACCGGTTCGTGTTACCAACCGGGACTAAAGAAGCACACGGATCGTGTGTTTCTTTCAAGCGCTTGTGAGCCGTTGGATCAGGGGTGTGTTTCTTTAGAGCGCTTGTGAGCTGTTGGATCTGCACTCCCACCTCATCCATAGGTACACCTTCTAATCGCCTATAAATAGCAACGTCCCTGCAGCGAAATGGCACACAACGAGCATCTACCTTTGCCACCGAACCCAATGGTTGGATTTAGCCTACCCGCTGGCATGTTCCCTAACACAAGCCCTCGGGTAGGTTGAATCCAACCACTGGATTAGGGTGACACAATGATGAATTGCCAAGGAGGTGGGAGTGGTGGTGGTGGAAGTGGTAGCCATGCCCCTCGGTCGGATCCAAGCAGCGGCAAGGCGCTCTGATCATTCAGTTCATCGACCGAATACAAATCAAACGGTTTCACCTGCATACGCCCTACGGTGCATTTGATATGCGGGCACTCTCTAGCCACAGTAGGGTTGTATGCAGGTGATACCGTGTGTTTTGTTCTATCTAGAAATCCTTCAGTTCATCGACCGAATACAAATCATTCAGATTCCATGCATACATCCCGACAGTGCATATAGTCAAAACATACGGTTTGTATTCGCATATAGCCATTATTAGAAATCACCAACATCCCTATCTAGTGTTGTGGTTTTCTTCTGCGCCGTAGCCATGGAGCATCTTCATCATTAAGAGGATGCATGGGTCAGTTTTCACTGTGAAGGGCAGAATTTCATGAAACTTATTATAATCTTCTGACATGTCTGTCTTGTCATCCACTCCCACAATGTTTCTTTTCCCTGAAAGAACTATGTGGCGCTTTGGCTCATCGGACGATGTATTCTTTTGCTGATTTCTTTTTCTCAATTTGGTAGACATGTCCTTCACATAGAAAACCTCAGCCACATCGTTCGCTAGGACGAATGGTTCGTCCATGTATGCAAGCTTTTGAGATCCACTATTGTCATGCCGTACTTTTGGTCTACATGTACCCCGCCTCCTGTCAGCTTGACCCATTTGCACCGAAACAAAGGGACCTTAAAAGTAGGTCCATAGTCAAGTTCCCATATCTCCTCTATGTATCCATAATATGTGTCCTTCTGCCCATTGTCATCTGTTGCATCAAAGCGGACACCACTGTTTTGGTTGGTGCTCTTTTTATCTTGGGAGATCGTGTAAAATGTATTCCCATTTATCTCGTACCCTTGGAAAGTACATATAGTCGACGATGGTAACCTGGCCAACAAGTACAGCTGATCTCCAACAGTGTTGTTATTCATGAGATGTGTCTGCAACCAACTGCCGAAAGTCACCTCGTGTTCCCCTTTAATCCAGGATTCATGCTCCCCCGGGTTTTCGGCGCGTAGAATATTCTTGTGTTTCTCGATATACGGAGCAACCAAGGTGAAATTGTGTAGAACTATGTAGTATGCTTGAGTTAAAGAAAGCGCGTCCCTACATACCGTTGTTTTCCTTCCTAGTGTGCCTTTTCCAGTCAGCCTTCCTTCATACCGAGATTCAGGAACACCAATCGGCTTCAGGTCAGGAAGAAAGTCAACACAAAACTCAATGACCTCCTCTGTTCCATAGCCCTTGGAGATGCTTCCTTCTGGCCTAGCACGGTTATGAACATATTTCTTTAAGACTCCCATGAACCTCTCGAAGGGGAACATATTGTGTAGAAACACAGGACCTCTTCCATGAACCTCTTCGACTAGGTGAACTAGGAGGTGCGTCATGATATTGAAGAAGGATGGCTGGAACAACAACTTGAAGCTGACCAGACATTGGACCACATCAATCTGTAACCCTGTTAGACTTTCTGGATCGATTACCTTCTGAGAAATTGCATTGAGGAATGCGCATACCTTCACAATGGCTAGTCGAACATTTTCTGGTAGAATTCCCCTCAATGCAACCGGAAGCAACTGCGTCATAAGCACGTGGCAGTCATGAGACTTTAGGTTTTGGAATTTTTTCTCTTTCATATTTACTATTCCCTTTATATTCGACAAGAAGCCAGACGGGACCTTGATACTGAAAAGGAATTCAAAAAAGATTCCCTTCTCTTCTTTGGTAAGAGCGTAGCTGGCAGGCCCTTGAAACTGCCCTGCATGCATGCCGGCTCGTCCTTTATGACGTTGCTGGTCCTCCCGTGCTTCCGGTGTATCTTTTGACTTCCCATACAAGCCCAGGAAGACTAGAATATTCACGCAAAGATTCTTCGTCAGGTGCATCACGTCAATTGCAGAGCGGACCTCATGGACTTTCCAATATTCTAGCTCCCAAAATATAGATTTCTTCTTCCACATGGGTGCGTGTCCGTCAGCGTCATTCGGAACAGGTTCTCTTCCAGGACCCTTTCCAAAGATTACATTTAAATCCTTGACCATACCAAATACATCTGCACCACTACGGGGGACAGGCTTCGTCCGGGTTTCTTCCTTGCCATTGAAATGCTTGCTTTTTTTTCCTTAAGTGATGCCTGGGCGGAAGAAAACGACGATTGTACGGGTACACATTCTTCCTACATTTATCCAGATATATACTTTCAGTCTCATCTAAACAGTGCGTGCATGCACTGTATCCTTTGTTCGTCTGTCCTAAAATGTTACTAAGTGCAGGCCAATCATTGATGGTTACGAACAGCAACGCTCGTAGGTCAAATTCCTCCTGTTTGTGCTCATCCCACACACGTACACCTGGTTCGGCCCACAACTGTAAAAGTTCATCAACTAATGGCCTTAGATACACATCAATGTCGTTGCCGGGTTGCTTCGGGTCTTGGATCAGCACTGGCATCATAATGAACTTCCGCTTCATGCACAACCAAGGAGGAAGGTTGTAGATACATAGAGTCACGGGCCAGGTGCTGTGACTGCAGCTCTGTTCCCCAAAAGGATTCATGCCATCTGTACTTAGACCAAACTATAAGTTCCTTGCGTCACCTGTAAAGTCCGGGAACTCTCTCTCGATTTTTCTCCACTGCCGACCATCAGCCGGATGCCTCAACATCCCATCTTTCTTACGGTCTTCCATGTGCTATCGCAACAACTTGGCATGCTCTTTGTTTCTGAACAAACGTTTCAACCGTGGTATTATAGGAGCATACCACATCACCTTGGTAGGAACCCTCTTCCTGGGTGGCTCGCCCTCAACATCACCAGGGTCATCTTTTTTTATCTTATACCGCAATGTAGTGCATACCGGACATTTATCCATATTCTCGTACTTCTCACCACGGTAGAGGATGCAGTCATTAGGGCATGCATGTATCTTCTGCACGTCTAATCCTAGAGGGCAGACAAGCTTCTTTGCTTCGTACGTACTGGCGGGTAATTCGTTATTTCTTGTAAGCATCTTCTTCATTAGTACAGCAACTTTTCAAATCTCGAGTCAGTCACACCGGTCTCTGCCTTCCACTTCAGCAATTCTAGTGTGCTACCCAGCTTCTTCTGGCCATCTTCACAAGTTGGGTACAACAATTTGTTGTGGTCCTGTAACATCTGCTCGAACAGAAACCTCTCCTTTTCTGTGTCGCAGTCTCGCTTTGCATCAGAAATGACCCGACCAAGATCATCAGCGGGCTCATATGCTGCCCGTTCTTCACCTCCTTCTTCTTCATTGTCTTCCATTGTGGTATCAGCGTATTCAGGGAACATAGATCGGTAGTTGTCATCATCGTTCTCTTCTTCATCGCCGTCTTCCATCATAACCCCTCTTTCTCCGTGATAGGTCCAAACATTATAGCCGGACATGAAACCGGACCGAAGCAGGTGGCTCTAAATGACTCTTGAGGAAGTGTAATCCTTCTCATTCCGACATTCGACACACGGACAACACATAAAACCATCCCGCCGCTTGTTCGCCTCGGCCACAACGATAAAAGAACGCACGCCTTCTCTATAAGCGCCAGAGCGTCGGTCACCGTACATCCATGGGTGGCCCATCTGCATCATGCAACTATATATCAAACGCAATCACGATGCTAAAATTAGTACCGCGTGGTCTAAACGAGAAAGTAGTTGCTAACCTTTTAGGAAACTTGGAAACAAAGAGGAGGAAGCTTAAGTGTGGCTCGGACACCTCATATCATGTTTGTTTTGTGTGAACTCAAGTGGCATCGCTCTAACAGGCATTTCACCGAACACCTCTAGTGCATATGTAGAAAAAAAAACTAGCACAAACCTACACCACCTCCCACCAGGAAAAAACAAGAGAGTGTCGCTGATACCCGACCGGAGGGGGAAGAGGGGCTGCATATATATAGGGCCAGACCATTTGTCCCGGTTTGAGATACAAACCGGGACAAAAGGCCACCAAAACAGGGTCACAAGCTTTTGTCGCGGCTCGTATACCAGGCCGCGACTAATGATCACGGCAGAAATTTGGACAGTTTTCTTTGCCGCGGCAGAGAATTCATTTTCTTTTATTTATTTTCTTTTCTTCATTTCAAAATAGTTTTCGTATATTTCTACGCTACCACATACAGTACACTTTTGCATAAATATTAATGATTAAGTAATAATAATTGTTAACAAATAATAATTATTAACACAACGGGAGCACACACATCACTTATTAGCTAGTCTACTCATCAACGACATTAAGACGATCGTCATTGGTATTATAGCCACGTAGACTATCCCACTTCCGTGCAATCTCGAAGCCGAGGCGAGCGTCCAGAGCGGCATACAAGACTTGCTCGTAGCTTAATGGAACGTTGCCCCAACCGAAAATTCGTAGGTCTTCTAAGTCGTCGTCGTCCTTTCCCTTTTCCTTGTCCTTCTTGTCCTTCTTGTTGTTCTTCTTCTTCTCAAGTTTTGTCCCAATGATAGCATTGGAGAGAGCATAGAGACTCGGAGTAGGATTGCCGATTGGGTTCCGACGATCCATCTGGAGGTCGACCGCGGACGGAATAATAATTCCGTAGTAGCGCGGCATCCGCACGTCATTGTGGATAGCCACGCCGTAGAAGTTGATGGTCTCGTCACCTAAGAAATCCACGAGGAGCTGCGGCACCCCATCGGCCTTGCATATCTAGAAGACAAGAGTCTCGGACGCCACCGAGAGTTGAAGGACGGCGACGCGCTGCCTTTTCTCGGGTGGAAGATCCCTCTGTCGACCCGAGAGAGGGTCGGTGAACTCACAGTCGAGTCCAATGCACTTGATCGGTGCGGCGTCGAGGAAGAAGTTCTTCACGTCGCGGATCCACCTCTCCACACGTGATGCACGGAGGGTGACCCATACCTTGAAGTGCATATCTTCTTTGGTGAAGTAGTACAACCGAGACCGAGGTGGGCGCGTGAGTGGCTCCATTGGAATAGAAGAGAGAGGGATCGAGAGAGAGAGTTTTTGCAAGGATTTGAGAGAGATTTAGGTGTGCTTAAGGCCATGGATTACTGTATCTTTATATAGAGCGAAGAGGAAGTCCGGCGGGCAGGAGAGGGAGACCGACGGCAGCACAATCGAAACGGCGGCGCAATTCATTTCACGTATGAATCAACACCGGCGCCGGCTGATCTTCCAAAGCACAATTAAAATGGCGGCTTGATCATCTTTCAAACACGAACCATCGCGGGAGAGTACCAGGAGCGGACTTCTAGTCCCGGTTCGAGACACGACCCGCGACAAAAGGGGGGCACCTACCCGCAGCGGGGATGCAGACCACTTTTGTCCCTGTTTGTATCTCAAGCCGGGACAAAAGGTTCCTAACGAACCACGACAAATGGGTCGCCGATTTCGGGGCGACGTGGCCTGACCTTTAGTCGCGGGTTGAAACACGGCCGCGACTAAAGGCCCGGGCGAAAGGCCTGTTTTCTACTAGTGAAAAATAGCTAGCGAAGGCAAAAGGTACAATAATCTCAGCAGAAGGCCAAGCACTTACCCAGTCTTCGATTGTCAAATAAGATTGAACGTTTATGGGCCATCAAGTGGGAAACATTGGAGCTGAATTCCCCTTCATGTCATATTGAAGGATACAGGTGACAGTCTATTACAGATGGAAGAAAGACATCACAATATTTTATCAAATGGAAAATCATTCCCACATTTATAAAAAATGCACGTACAAGCAAAAAAAATGGCGGAGAAAATCCACAAAGTGTTACAAAAAAAACCTACAAATATAACAACACGTCATAAATCCAGCCGCGCAAATGCGCGGGTCACCCAGCTAGTTTAAAGTGAATGCGGTTGTCTCTAATGCATATCTCCAAAAGGATAGTGGCAGATCGGTAAGAGACATAATAGATCGCAACATATCTAATAAAGTACGATTACGATGTTCAGACACACCATTACGCTGTGGTGTTCCAGGTGGCGTGAGTTGTGAAACAATTCCACATGTCTTTAAATGCATACCAAACTCGTAACTCAAATATTCTCCTCCACGATCAGATCGAAGAAATTTTATTTTCTTGTTACGATGATTCTCTACTTCACTCTGAAATTCTTTGAACTTTTCAAACATTTCAGACTTGTGTTTCATTAAATAAATATACCCATATCTAATAAATCATCGGTGAAGGTCAAGAAATAACGATATCCACCGCATGCTGCAACACTCATTGGACCGCACACATCAGTATGTATGATTTCCAATATGTCCATTGCTTTCTCCATCGTGCCAGAGAATGGTGTTCGTGTCATCTTGCCCATGAGGCATGGTTCGCAAGTTTCAAATGATTCGAAATCAAGTGAGTCCAAAAGTCCATCAATGGAGTTTCTTCATGCGCTTTACACCAATATGACCTAAACGGCAGTGCCACAAGTATGTGGAATTATCATCATTCAGTTTACATCCGTCGGCATCAATATTATGAATATGTGTATCACTACTATCGAGATTCAATAGAAATAAACCATTCACTTCAGGTGCATGTCCATAAAAGATATTATCCATATAAATAAAAACACCATAGTTTTCTATTTAAATGAATAACCGTCTCGCAATAAACAAGATCCAGATATAATGTTCATGCTTAACACAATCACCAAATAGCAATTATTGAGGTTCAAAACTAATCCCGAAGGTAGACGTAGAGGGAGCGTGCCGACGGCAATGACTTCAACTTTTGATCCATTTCCAACGCGCATCGTCACCTCGTCCCTCACCAAGCGTCGTATATTTCGCAGCTACTGTTTCGAGTTACATATGTTAGCAACCGAACCAGTATCAAATACCCATGCACTACTACGAGCACTTGTTAAATACACATATATAACGTGTATATCACATATACCTTGTTTGACGTTGCCAGCCTTCTTATCTGCTAGATACTTTGGGCAGTTGCGCTTCCAGTGTACAGACCCCTTGGAGTAGAAGCACTCAGTATCAGACTTAGGGCATTTCTTTGACTTCTTCACAGGCGTAGCAGCTGACTTGCCGCCCTTCTTGAATTTTTCTCTCTTGCCCTTCTTCTTGAAACCGGTGGTCTTATTGACCATCAACACTTGATGCTCCTTCTTGATTTCCACCTCCGCTGTCGTTAACATTGCGAAGAGCTCAGGAAGAGTTTTCTCCATCCCTTGCATGTTGTTGGCTCCGATCCGTTCCGGAGTCGCACACACGAATACGTTTATGCGTTGCCCTCTGGAGGCAGGGTGATGCACCGCAAACTTCCGAGGGTAGCCGACTTCCAGCGCGATACGCAAGACAGTAAGCCGGCGTTCTTGAAACCAGATGTCTCGCTCACCCGGGATGGAACCCGTCGGGGCTTACGATGACGATTGGCTGACCTAAATTGATTCACTCACCCTAGATCGGTTTTCGATCAAGCACGAACGAACCCGGTTTAACGAAGCCGCCGTGATGAAATGAAGCAGGAACACGTGGGATAGGAGACAAAAATAGATGAAAGTACGATTGATTGAATTTGTGTGCTTAGGTTTACAATCGGCCATCACCCCATATTTATAGGAGCGGCTGGACTTCCCGTGCAAGTCACGGTCTATGAATTTACACAATTGGAACACGTCACGTCGAACATCAAGCCTTGGGCCCCCGGCCCACTGGATCTCCTGGTCCTGATTCCCGCCGAATCTTCAACTTGTCGAGTCCTTGGAACCCGCCGGTACATTGAGTTTCGTCGAGTCCTTAGAACCCGCCAGTGTATCAGATCCTCAATGATGAGTCCGTATGGTCATGAACTGACGCTAGCTCCCTCTTCTGACCTTGGCGGCTTGCATCTCTTGATTTATCAGGTTCCTCCTGCTCCACCTAACTCCTGCTCCATGCTCGGCTCTTCACCTATACATCATGGCAGTCGGCCAAAAACGAGTGCCAACACATGCCCCCCTGTTTTCTGGCAGAGCTTGCGTGCCAGAAAATATTTCGTAGACCGACTAAGGACGATGTTAAGCTCATCGGCCATGCAATATTCCAAGGACGATATATACGCATATCGGCCATGCGCGTAGCTTTAGGCAGCTTGCCACACACTTGGATGGAACCTTTTGAGATATCGCCCATTAAGAGCTCGGGTAAGCACGTCTCCCTCCAATGTTTCCACGAGATATGAGTTGCCGGGTACTATCCTCACGACCCGGAAAGGTCCCTCCCAACTTGGTGACCACTTGCCGAATTTTCGACTCTTAGAACCAACTGGTAATATCACTTTCCAGACCAAGTCGCCAACTGATATGTGTCAAACGTATCTATAATTTTTTAGTGATCCATGCTAATTTTGTGATGTTGTCACATGTTTCTATTATCATATCCCTTCATTTTTATGCATTTTGTTGGACTAACTTCTTGACAAGATGCCTAGTGCCAGTTCCCTGTTTTTGCTGTTTTTGTGTTTCAGAAATTTACTTCTGGAAATATTCTCGGAATTGGACCAAAATTTACGGAGATTATTTTTACGCCAAGACGAAGACGGAGACCGAAGGGCGACCTGGGGGGGCCACCCAGGGGCCACAGGCGGGTGCCTGCCGCGGCCCCCCTGGACCCGCGGGTGGGGCCCACCCCTGCCCCCTGGGCACCGCCTCGGCCCCCTCCGACGCCTATAAAATCCTAAAAACCCTAAAAATTATGGGGCGGCCATTATATTCCAGAAAAGTCATCCTGAGGCGCCGTCATCTCAAACCCTAATTCGGGGGTGATTCTGAAGCAAATCCCGGCACTCTGCCGGAGGGGAGATCGATCCCGGAGGGCTCTTCATCGCCATGCCTTCCTCCGAGATGATTTGTGAGTAGTCCCACCTTGGACCTTGGGTCCATGGCAGTAGCTAGATGGTAGTCTCTCTCTCTTGTGCTTCATGTCTTATGATCTTGTGAGCTGCCTAACATGATCAAGATCGATTATTGTAATGCTATGTGATGTTTTTGCTGGGATCTGATGGATTATAAAGTTATGATCAGATTGTGCATGATTCTTATATGTTGATTTATGTTCTTGCATGCTCTCCGATGTGCGTAGTTACTTTGGCCAAGTGATTGTGTGTATCTCCAAGAGAGAGTATTTATGCTACATAGTGGGTTCATGCCCCCTTTTGTTCCTGGGCACGAGTGACAGAAACGTGTAAGGGCGAGGGTGTGCTGTTGCTACTAAGGGTAAAACAGCGGTGTTAAAGTCTATTTTGATATTTAATATTGCTTACTTCATGCGCTTCACTTAATGCAAATGTCTGTTGCTTGCAACTTAATACCGATGGGTGACAGGCTGGATAGCGATCCCACGGTGGACTTTTTAGACAAAGATGCAGTTGGACTCAACGGTCTTTGTTCATTGTCGTGATGCCTACTTAAATATTATCATGTTCTCTTTGTCATATCTAGATTAAGTTTGTGTTATAATCTTGTCAATTGCCCAGCTGTAATTTGTTTACCCATCATATGAATGTTTTATTTACTTGAGAGACTCCATTAGTGAACCCATGGCCCCCGGTCCATCTTTTTACATTTATTGCAACCTTTATTCATCACTTTTCACCATCATTACTTCTCTGGTCCATTTTCATAATTCATCTATTTCACTATACAATTAACTGCTCTGTTTTCTGCGAGACCAGAAAGATTGACAACCTTTCCGTCGTTGGGGGCAAAGTATTTTGGTTGAGTGTGTGCAGGTCCACGTATGTTGAAGATTAAGCGCCAGAGATCTTCAACATTCACTTTGTTGTTGATTTCAAGGTCCTACTGGTTCAATAAACCTCGGTTCGTTATCGAGGGAAAACTGCTGCTTCCTACAACTCCGCCTTCGCTTGGGGCACCACCCAACTCTTCATCAGTAGTAGTCACCAACCTGAAATTGTTTCAGTTTGACCTTCTTATTGTAGAACTTGGCGACCTGCTACTTCTCCTTCTCGATTCCCTTGAGGGCTTCCAATCTCTTATTGGCTACCTCATCAATATTATCAATCATCAAGCTATAATAATTTTCAGCCGATAAGTTGTTTTGTTATGCAAACCTCAAGGCAGCGAGATTTACTTCTACTGGTAAAACGGCTTCTTGTCCATAAACCAACTCGTATGGTGTAACTTTAGTAGCTCCATGCCTTGAGATTCTATGAGCCCACAAAGCCTCTGACAACAACTCATGCCATCTCCTTGGATAATCTTCAATCTTCTTCTTGATGCGCCGAGTCGGTATCTTGTTTGTCGACTCTGCTTGTCCATTGGCTTCAGCATAGTATGGAGATGAGTTAAGCATCTTAATCCCATATGATTCGGCAAGTTGTTTGACCTCCTTCTTCATAAAATACGTGCCTTGATCTGTAGTCAATGTTTGTGGTATGCCGAACCAATGAATAATATGCTCAACTATAAACTAGATTACTTCCTTGTGGGTCATGTTCCTTAGGGGCACTGCTTCAGACCACTTGGTGAAATAGTCAGTAGCTACCAAAACAAACCGATGTCCCTTTGACGAAGCTGGATGTATCATCCCAACAAAATCAAGTTCCCACCCTCGAAAAGGCCACGGTTTGATAATTGGATTTAACAATGAAGCTGGTACTGACTGGATATCCCCAAACTTTTGACAACTCTCGCATCCCCTATAGTACCTGAAGCAGTCACTGATCATCGTCGGCCAGTAGAAGCCGGCTCATCGTAGCATCCATTTCATTTTATGGGCCGATTGATGAGTCCCGCACAAGCCATCATGCACCTCTCCCATGGCGACTCGGGATTGGTCTTCATCCAAGCACTTGAGTAGAAGACCATCAGCTGTCCGGCGATAAAGGTCCCCATCAACCAAAGTAAACTTCAAGGCATGCCGCCGAATAGCTTTATCTGTCTTCTGGCTTGGTTCCTGCAAATAAGAGATAATAGGAACTCTCCAACCAAAAACCCGGTTAGACAAAAACTCGTCAGTAGCCGACTCCTGTAAGTCGGCTGTTCGCAATTTATCATCAGTAGACGGCTCCATTGAGTCGGCTATCTTAACATTAGCATACATCGGCCATTGTTGGTTGTGAGCCATAGCACAATGATAACCTGATGCTTGCTGTGCTAACTCATTGGTAAGCCAATTGCCTTGTCTAGATACATGAGATATAGAAAATGAATCTAAAGTAGAAATCATATCTAAGCACTTATCGAGACAAGCGTTAAGTGACCCGTCTAGACATTGGCATACCTTTGAGACCTGCTGAACAATCAGTAATGAGTCACCATATATAAGCCTTGATATGCGTAACTCCTAACCCGATCAAGATCTCCAACCCGAATATTAATGCTACATATTCGGCTTTATTGTTCGTGCAATGTTCCTCAAGTTGGCAAGAAGCTTCATATATAGCACCGCGAGGAGAAATGTAAGCAACACCAATTCCTTGGCCGCTACTACATACTGAACCATCAAAGTACAATTTCCACGGCCCAACTGTTACTAGGTTTACATCCAAATCCTCCTCCTCATCAACCCGATGCTCAACTAGGAAGTCTGCAACAATCTGACCCTTCATAGATTTGAGAGGTACATAAACCAGATCATACTCCACTAGTCTGTAAGCCCATTTCCGATTCGACCACTAAGAATCGGCCGTTGCAACATGTATTTGAGGACATCAGTTTGACAGGCTACTATGCACTTGCTAGACAATAAATAATGCCGCAGCTTGGTACAAGCATAATAAAGAGATAAGCATACTTTTTCTACTGATGTGTACCTTGACTCGGTGTCTAGCAATCGCCGACTCAAATATGTAATAGTGTACTCCTTTCCTTCGGTCTCTTGGGTTAGGGCGGATCCAATAACTTTCTCTTCGGCCGCCACATAAAGAGTAAACGACTCGCCATGCTTGGGTGCCCTTAATACTGGAGGAGTCATTAGGCAAGCTTTGATCCTTTCAAATGCTTCCTGTTGCCTCGCCCCCCATGTAAACTTGTCGTTGTTTTTGGACCGAAGAATCTGAGTAAATGCATCAACTTTCCCGGATAAGTTAGTACTAAATCTCCTAAGATAGTTCACCTTACACAGAAACCTTTGCATGTCCTTCTTACTACCCGGTGCACAAAACTTCTGGATCGCTGCTATTTTATCCGGGTCAATCTCTATGCCGTTCTGATGAATAACAAAACCTAGGAACCTTCCAGCCGATACACCGAAAGCACACTTCAATGGGTTCATCTTGAGTCCATACTTCCTCATTCTTTCAAACGCCAAGCGCAAATCGGCCAAATGAGACAACTCCCCGTCCGACTTCACCACGACATCATCGATATACACCTCTAGTATGACTCCAAGAAGATCATGAAAACTAAGATTCATAGCTCTCTGATATGTGGCTCCAGCATTCTTTAACCCAAAGGTCATCACGGTCCACTCAAATAGACCAATGAATCCAGGGCATCTGAACGCAGTCTTAGCCGTATCGGCTTCCTCCATGAAGATTTGATTGTAACCCAAAGCCTCATTAATAAGCATATCGGCTATAGGCATAGGGTACTCGTCTTTAGGAGTTGCTCTATTCAGATCTCTGAAATCTATGCACACCCTGAGCTTCCCCGATCCTTTCTTCTCAGAAGGAACAATGTTGGACACCCACTCTACATATCTGCACGGCCTTATGAAGTTGGCTTTCAACAACCGGCCGATTTCTTCCTTGACACGATCATAAATCAGCGGGTTGCATTTACGAGTTGACTACTTATGTGGTCTAAAACCGGCTTTGATAGGTAAACGGTGTTCAACTAACTCCCTACTCAATCCTGGCATTTCATGGTACTCCCATGCAAAGCAGTCTACATACTCCCTGACTAATGCGACTAACGCTTGCTTGTAATTGGCTTCTAAATTTCGACTCACAAAAGTCGGCCTCGGAGTCATACCATCTCCTATGTCCACCTCTTCGAGTGGATCAGCCGACGCGAAACCTTGTCCTAACTTTTCCATGTCGTCGGGTTCTTCAATAGCTTCACACATATCGTTCTTCCCTGCCCGATATTCATCCAGACACTTCTGCAACCACTCGTTTTTAGAATCCATAAAATTAATTTCGTTGGAGCCGATTAGAACTGACCGGCTTTAAAGACACGGACACAAAACCACCCTTGGTAGCACTCAGGAAGTCGTATCCACTGAAGTCGCGTCCCGACAAACATGTGGCATTGGGGTGTTGCCAATCAACTAAAGAGTCGGCTAAAGCCACGCAAGCCGACTCATCCGCCTTGATGACTTCCACTTCATCATCTATCCATTGTATAAGCTGTTGGTGCATGCTGGATGGTACACACTCATTAGCGTGGAGCCAATCACGCCCCAACAGAACATTGTAATTACCCTACACGTTAGCAACAAAGAAGGCTGTGGCCAAAGTTTTACTCCCAATAGTTAACTCTAGATTCATGACTACTTTGGCTTCTACTCTCGGTGCCTTCAAACCCATTGAGTACCATATTGGTTTTCATCAGTTCTCCCTCGTCCAACTCTAGCTTCCTGAAAACCGAATACGGCATCAAGTGTATGACGGAGCCACCATCTACCAACATCCTGGTCACCGGCGAACCATTGATGTGTCCTCTAACATATAACGGTCTCAAATGTTGTACCGGCCTCTCCAGCTTTTAGAACACTGCGTTCTTTGGACCGAAATTGATCTGGGCGACTTCCCCATCTTCGTCAACAGCTCGAAACTCATCGGGCAAATAATATAACATGTTCACGTCCACCCTCATGCGAGTTGGCGACTCCTCATAATCCACCAACTCGTCCTCTATGTTGTCTACTGACTCGTCCGCCATCGAGTCCTCATCTGCCGCTCGAGCTTCCGACTCAACCGATTTAAGTGCTTTGTCAGCTTCTACCTCATCTTCCCAGGATGACTTGAGTGGCATGGGCGAGTCCTGTGTCAACCCCTTCTTTTCCGAATGCTTGTTGATCATCATGTTACCCGACTTCCTCACCCATACTCTGGAAGGTATCATCGGACGTTCCCTATTGAAGGACTCGTCCCTGAATCGCTCAGCTTCTTTTTCTGCTTTCTCCTGGTTCCTTAGCCTCTGCAGCTTCCTCCTCTGTATTTTGGTTATCCCCAAGGGACACCATCTAGGTTGAGTATATTTTGGATCTCGCGACATGACTCGACTAGAAACCGACTCCTGGCTGTTAACTGCAACTTCCAAACTCTTGGGTGGTACTAGCGAGCTAGATTCCACCGGCTTATCTTCAGTCAACTTCGTGAGCTTCAAGACGTGAGTCCCAATGATCAACGAGTCGCCGACGCATTTTCCTGCCATGCTCTCTGACTTGCCGACTTCAGCTTCTCTACTCTTAACATGCACACCTTCCCTGCTTCCGGGTTGTAAAAAGAACCCATCCGACTACTGTCAAACACTGATGTTCGGGTCCTTTCCGCTGGGTTGTCGACTCCTAGGCATAGCTGACTTGCCATATCAAGTCGGCTCTGATCAAATACCGACGTCCGGGTGCTTGACTCTGCCCAGGTTGGCCTCACCCGGCGCTTGAGGTCGTCCGCTGATGGCGACCTCGGACGCTTCTCATAATTTTGCTGACTCCACCTGGCATTGGCTGATCTCGCATACTTAGACATTAACATATCCAGAGTCATCTTAGCATGCTTATGCTTGATGTTGGCTTCATTGACTTTCCACCGGCCGACTTCTGGGTTCTTTGGCTTGACAAACCGCGACGGAGGTCTCGACTGCTCCTGATCTTGCCCCCAGAGTGCGGAGTTAGGAACGGTAATCTTGATAACCTCCCCACCTCCGGGTTGTCAACTCACCATAACTCTTCTCCCAATAACTTTGTCGGTTTCCTTGGCCCTGGGATCGCCAATAACAATGTTAGCTGTCGGCACAGTGGAAACCAGGGTACCACGGGCCGGCTTGCCAGGGCCCACAAGATTCTTCAGAAGATTTCGCTAAGGACCAGGCTCTCCAAGCCTGGCGAGCCTCGCGAGGATTTTTCCCTCGCGAGGGACCTTTTCTCCTCGCCAAGGGTTTTCTCCCTTGGCGAGGGACCTCTCCTCGGGAGGGCGTCTCAGACGCCACCAGCAATTCCGCTAAGGACCAAGCCGAAAGGCTCGGTGAGTGTCGTCGTGGTGAACGGCAGATGCCTAGGGATAGGCTTAAGTTTGGGGCCGATTGGACGCTAGAGGATTCGGGGAGGGATTATGTGAAGGAAAACACACGAACACACACACGAACACACACGATTTACCCAGGTTCGGGGCCCTCATGAGGAGGTAAAACCCCTACTCCTGCTTGTCTGACTATATTTGTGTATCGATCCGCATTACAAAAGTGCTCCTGGAGCTGTATTTCTGCTCTGAGCGAAGCAGCGCTAAGCTCCTGCAGAGAAAGGAGCTAGCAGAGAATGCTGGGGAGAAATGAGCTAAGAGGGCTGCTGCCTCGTGCCCCTCGTCTCCTCCCCCTGGTGCTCTTTAAATAGAGAGCCCAGGGGGACAAGCAGGAGACAAGCAGACAAACTACACTATTCTAGGTATACTATTGATGATATGACTACTGGGGTCTAATCGGCGTGCGTGACATGCGCGCACTGCAGCCACATTGCCTGCGTCCTTGTTCCTCGTTAGCTTGTCCCTTGATCTTATCTTCTGGGATGGGGTAGCTGGTTTGCTGCTTGTTGCTTGTCTCGGAGTGAAACGACTGATCCGGTCTAGCAGTGCAGTGATCCGGACGTGGAAGCGAAGCTGGCCACGCCGGCAGTACCCAACTGACATGGATGGTGTACCGACATGGATGCATCTCGGTCTGAACAGCAATTCCAGTACCACCACTCGGTCTATCCGGGCTGCCCCCGACCCAGCGCTTGGAGCCGGTCAAGCCACGATCCCTGGGCGATGATCCTTAGATTCAGTCCAGCAACGATCCCTGGATCCGGTCAAGCAACGAACGACGCTGTCCTGGATCGACTCGGTGTGTGGGATCGATGCAAGGATCCGGTTTAGCGATCTGGTCTGTAGATCCTGGCCAGCCGGGACAGGGCATCTCGGTCCAGCCGGGTTACTGAACTGTCGGCCCATTCGGATGAGGAAGACTCGGCCCAGCCGAGTGAGAACTCCGGCCCAGCCGGGTGGTGGGAGGCCGGCCAGCCGAGGTAGACAGCACTTGGCCCAGC
>QRDG01001100.1:24896-205067 GCA_012064385.1 Puccinellia tenuiflora
CACTCTCATCTCCACCAAGGCACCCCTCGAATCACCCTCGAGGAAGTGAACCTTTATCACACGTTGATTATGCAACCTTTAGCTGCCATATCAATTAGGTTAAGATTCTCTATGATCTTATCGTCTATTCCCAAGTCGTCCATAACCGTGGACACGGCTTTTCGAAAAGATTAACCCTGCAGGGGTGTACTAATTTACCCATCGGTACCGTCCGGCTCACCTAGTTGGCCCTCTTCCGGGGAAGGCCGGCGAACGGGCGCGGTTAGACCTTTACATTGCATGAGGCTTACTCAAGGACCATCAGTGTGCGGAGGACAGGATCAGCGCTCTCAGCGCCCTGCCCCGCGGCCACATTCCTAAACACCACCATCCTCATTCCTTTTTCCACCCACACAACTCACGCGCAAATGGAAAACTCGAACTAGAGACCCTTGACAAGCCCCCACAACTTATTCGGTCAAAGGGGGTTCCATATGCCCCCACCTCCGGAAGCACGCTCAGTCTTGGTTCAAGAGGTAAAGAACTCGCTCCTAGGGCTAGAGTGAGGCACAACACCATCCCCGATGGCAAACTCACCCAGCCATCTTAGCATTTTAATTAAGCATCACAATTATCCACCGTGCCCGAATCATTCCATCAACTTAAACAATTATGGAAGTATAACGGACATAAAGCATTTATCTAAGCATGGCTAAGCATAGCTAAGCATATGAATACAACCATTTTATCTTTATCTCGGCCAGCCCTTCAACCCTAGCTCTCATAGGTAGGGATACATGTGATTGGCTCGGGAAGAAACATGCATTCATAGGATTCTATATATTTACCAAAAGGGACTTTTGAACCGCATGCAATATTATGGTGGATAAAATAATTTGATAAAAGCATAGGATGCTAGATGCCAAGAAGGTTAGGTTATCTCTTGCCTTGCTGCCCGGTAGTGAAGCACTGCTCGTCGGGGTAGGTAGAGAGACCCTCGACTCCGGAATCTATCGATACCCAAAAGAAAGTACAAAACACACATAAATCACACGAACTCAAAATGCAATGCTCAATCACATGATGACATGTCCAATTGATGCAACCATATTATTATATAAATTAAAAGCAATTTAAATGAGGAGCCAAATAATTAGGTCAATTATTGGGAACCAACCCCATATTTATCTTAGTGGCCACATTCTTCATAAGTTATTGAATTATAGAGAAGTGGTCAAATATGCATGAACATGACATGAAAGGATAGGTTTCGTTCTTCCGATCATTCGATAATTTATTTGTAAATTTCGGATGGATAAGTGACAAATTAATTAAATACTTGAATTTAATTAATTTAAACAAGTCATGAATAACAACAATAAAGGGTTGTGATCATGATGTGCTAAGGCATGTTTTGATAGCATTTTACATGGTGATCACTTTGGTATTTTATTCATAAATTTTGGATAAGTATTAATAAGTTACAAATTTCCTAAGTTGGATATTAATTACCCATTTTAGGAATTCTTCACAACAATAAGATAAAAAGTCCCAAAAGATCATTTCAATGATTCTATATGGTAGACTATGTCTTGCTGATCAATTTGGTTATTTAATTTTAATTTTTGGACCATTAAACAAAGAGATATCAATTATTTAAAAATCTGCTTTTATCAAAAATAAAAAGCATAACAGGGGCAGGCCGGCCAGGCCGGGTGCAGGCCGGCCATTATGGCCGGGCCACACACCGAGGAGCCCCGGCCACTGGGCCGGCCCATATGGCCGGGCAAGGACCCGAGAGGCCCCGGCCTCGTGGCCGGTCAGGCCGGGGGGGGGGGGGGCCAGGCCGGGCGCGCACGCACGCGTGCTAGGCACGGCCGCGACCGGCGCGTGCCGACGTGGTGACCGCCGGTGGTGCCTCCGGCTAACGGCGGCGAGAGGGAAAGAAGGGGAGAGGGGAAAGGGTGCGTCTGCACTGGAGGCTCACCACGGGCAAGATGGTGAGGTCGGGGTGGCCGGAGGGAGGCAATCGGCGGCGAATTCGCTCACGGCGGAACTCGAGCAGCAGCGGCGATGTCACGGATGGAGCGGTCGATTCTTGGCGTCTCCGTTCGATTCCTGTGGCGGAGGTGGAGAGGACGACGAGGCGGACGTGATGGCAGCGTCTGCTCGTCCCGGGGAACTCCAAGGACGGCGAATCGTCGGCGACGGCGGCAATGGGGAAGACGCGGCCGCGGTGAGGGAGGGCGAGGACGATTGCGTCGGCTCCGGCCCTCCTGGTCCGATTCCTTGGGAGTGGAGCAAGAGGAGGATGCGGCGGAGGTAGTGGTGGCGATGGCTTGCTTCGGGGCGGCTCCAAATGGCGACGATTCGAAGGGGAGCTCGACGGTGGCCGCGGCGAACTCCGGCTCGAGCTAGGGTTTCCTCGCAGGGCAGGGAACGGGAGAGAGGGGAAAAGGAGAGAGCAGGTAGAGGGGAGCAGGTGGGCGCCCTTGGTGTGGTCTTTGACCTCCAGGGAGGCACGACAGGTCGGCATGGGAGCAGCGGCATGGCGCCAGGGCCATGGAGCCACAGTGAGAGTGAGGGAGGTGAGAGGTGAGACTGACAGTGGGGACCCACTGTCAGTAGTTTAAACTTTTCCCTTTTCTTTTTCTGATTTTTGAAACAGCTGGTTTTAGCTATTTTAAAGAGCCATTGAAGCAATTTTAGAAATTCTGGCAAAATTCATGTGGACTCCATATGTCATGAGTAAGCTCCACAAGAATTGTTGTTCCAAAATAAAAGGTTTAGATGCAAATTTATTCATATGGTTGCATTTGGGTCATTTTTGATAAATTGCATAAAGCATTTAATTGAAGCAATTAGGCATTTTCAATAATAGTAAAAATATTTATGGAGGCTCATTTTATAGTAATGAAGCACCCCATAATTTTATTGTGAAATTTTGGGGAAGTTTAACTTGGCTCCAAAATATAAATGGAATTGAATCACGATGAGTTCTCAATTTTTATTTAACTGCTTGTTAAGAAATTTCCCTTACCAAATAATTATAATTGGGGGATTGAAACTTCCTGAACAATTTGGAAGTTCAAGTTAATTTGATTTGATCATTTTGGCAAAGCCTTTAGTTTGAAAAAATCTGGGAAGGGTTTGCTCCCTTTGTTTTTTTAATTTTCCAAGTGTTGCTTTATTTTAAAATAGCAAATTTTAAATGGATGCCATGATGCAATACAAAGCAAAAAGTGAAAATTTGGCCCATATTTTAGGGTACCAAATCTGGGCTGTTACAATTCTACCCCCCTTACAAGAATCTCGCCCCGAGATTCTAGAGTAGAAGTTGTGATGAGTGAGAACATAGAAACTCCTAACTTTAACAATCTACTAGATTCTCACGATGATCTTCCTTGTTCCAGAGATTGGCTAATTAACTTGACATGCCAAAAAGGCGGAAAGAACAGGAGATAACTTACGGTGACGGACAAGAGGAAGCTTGCCCAAAACCTAAGCCATTGAGGGAACAAGGAACGACTTGACCACACAAAAGTCGAGCCGATGATAGGACAACCGATCACCAAGGCTTCACTTCAAACCATCCGTTGGGTAGACCGTAGAGATTTGGCACCGTGAGGAGAAAGGCATCTTCTGGACTCCACACTTCAGATACACAAGAGATCTCCATAAGATTGAGGATTGGGCCCTAAGGTGACTGGTGAAATGACCCAACGTCCGTGTGATTGGGCAAACCTTGATTTCACCGAGGTGGGAAGGATATAGCATTGGATCCACAATAAGATAGAGAGGTAAAACCTCATAACGAGATATTGCCACGAGACAGATGGGGTAGGAGGATCTACCGATAGAAATTTAACAACTCCGTAGTGAGGTTCTCCTTGAGATTCTAGATATCACACACATGCTTCGGAACAGCCTTCATTCGATCCTCAAGTGGAGATCGTACTTGGGGATAGAGAAAGGACCTTAGGGGAAAACTACCAGGGTAAATTACACATTACCCGCAGGGATAGTGGTTGAGGTTAAAGATTTGAGAGATCTTGTCAATAGGCCTTCCGGTGAGGTGAATGAGCCACAACACCGGACTTGTCGGGTTACTAGTAGGCTTAGGTCATGCTCTTGACGAACTCCAAGCATCACTTTTGCTTGGGATTCGGTGTTGGGTAGGTGTGCATCTGAGTGAAAAGGACTTGGCAGCTCCGTCAATCTAGTCTTGATACCCTAAGTGAGTGCCATCAAGATCCTTGGATTTCAAAGCAACAACAATTGCCAAGAATACCCGATTACCACGACGATATACATCCTCAATACTCTCGAGCCCGAAAACCCGGAGGTAGATGGATAAGGAAGGGTAGGAGCATCACTTCATCCAGTACGTCATGAGACTAAACACGACCTCTCGATATAAAAAGAGTGTGACACTCCGAGATGGGACGGAACAAAAGCTAGACAAGCTCTTACCCCGCGAATCACAAAACTTTGACCTTTTCCCAGGTAATGGAAGAGGTACCGGAGTTTGTTTCTCCTGACATCCCGAAATGGAATGCCTTGACGAACCACAAGAATAACATGCATCAGATCACCCCAATGCACGATACACTTGACTGTCCGCATGCAGATAGAGGACTGATAACAGATTTAGAGTAAGAAACGGCTAGCAACAAAACTCAAGATAAAGACGAAGCCCTTGTTAGCACTCTTCTGACAACCAGTGCCGAAAGGGTTTCAGGAACGGTCGTTACCGGAGGAAACACAATTATTGATGGAAAGGCTCGCTAAGAGCAATCCCGTCGTGCTTCAGATAGCTCCCTAACAGAAATTCTAGCAAAAGCTAGTGACGAAGAAGAGCATTGTCGAGGAAAAACAATTACGGCTGCAACCTCGGGCTTGAAGACTAACTTCAATTTCTGCCAACCTGATGTAGGGTTTAACCACTAGCACCAGGGTTCAACGGAAAAGATCTTGGGTTAAAGATCAGCTTCATGCACTGGGACCCGCAACAGCATAATACTCACAAGGGTGACAGCCCTCATGAATAATTACACCGGAGCCCTAGCACAATCCGGGACCTTCGGTTCAAGATCTTGGGCTAAAGCAAAGGAATATCTCAAAGAACCACAATACTTCCTTTCTTCATGTTTTAGATTGGCAGAGGAGTAAGGATAACTAGCAACTAAAGGTAGGAACCCAAACCCCGAGATTCTAAAAGATTTAGCATTTGCCGATACTCAGGAGAACCGTTAAAATCAAATAGAGGTAAGATGACACCGAGATCAGAGTGAATTGGATAAGGAGTAAAAAGAATCCTAGGAGGGTTTTCATAACTCATTTTTAGGTTAAAAATAATTTNTAAAAACGAGTGCCAACACATGCCCCCCTGTTTTCGGGCAGAGCTTGCGTGCCAGAAAATATTTCGTAGACCGACTAAGGACGATGTTAAGCTCATCGGCCATGCAATATTCTAAGGACGATATATACGCATATCGGCCATGCGTGTAGCTTTAGGCAGCTTGCCACACACTTGGATGGAACCTTTTGAGATATCGCCCATTAAGAGCTCGGTAAGCACGTCTCCCTCCAATGTTTCCATGAGATATGAGTTACAGGGTACTATCCTCACAACTCGAAAGGCCCCTCCCAACTTGGTGACACTTGCCGAATTTTCGACTCTTAGAACCAACTGGTAATATCACTTTCCAGACCAAGTCGCCAACCTGAAATGGTTTCAGTTTGACCTTCTTATTGTAGAACTTGGCGACCCGCAACTTCTCCTTCTCGATTCCCTTGAGGGCTTCCAATCTCTTATCGTCTAACTCATCAATATTATCCATCATCAAGCTATAATAATCTTCAGCCGATAAGTTGTTTTGTTTCGCAACCTCAAGGCAGCCAGATTTACTTCTACTGGTTAAAACGACTTCTTGTCCATAAACCAACTCGTATGGTGTAACTTTAGTAGCTCCATGCCTTGAGATTCTATGAGCCCACAAAGCCTCTGACAACTCATGCCATCTCCTTGGATAATCTTCAATCTTCTTCTTGATGAGCCGAGTCAGTATCTTGTTTGTCGACTCTGCTTGTCCATTGGCTTGAGCATAGTATGGAGATGAGTTAAGCATCTTAATCCCATATGATTCGGCAAGTTGTTTGACCTCCTTCGCCATAAAAGATGTGCCTTGATCTGTAGTCAATGTTTGTGGTATGCCGAACCGATGAATAATATGCTCAACTATAAACTGGATTACTTCCTTGTGGGTCATGTTCCTTAGGGGCACTGCTTCAGACCACTTGGTGAAATAGTCAGTAGCTACCAAAACAAATCGATGTCCCTTTGACGAAGCTGGATGTATCATCCCAATAAAATCAAGTGCCCACCCTCGAAAAGTCCACGGTTTGATAATTGGATTTAACAGTGAAGCTGGTACTGACTGAATATCCCCAAACTTTTGACAACTCTCGCATCCCCTATAGTACCTGAAGCAGTCACTGATCATCGTCGGACAGTAGAAGCCGGCTCGTCGTAACATCCATTTCATTTTATGGGCCGATTGATGAGTCCCGTACAAGCCATCATGCACTTCTCCCATGGCGACTCGGGATTGGTCTTCATCTAAGCACTTGAGTAGAAGACCATCAGCTGTCCGGCGATAAAGGTCCCCATCATCCAAAGTAAACTTCAAGGCAAGCCGCCAAATAGCCTTATTTGTCTTCCGGCTTGGTTCCTGCAATAAGAGATAATAGGAACTCTCCAACCAACAACCCGGTTAGACAAAAACTCGTCAGTAGCCGACTCCTGTAAGTCGGCTGTCCGCAATTTATCATTAGTAGCCGGCTCCATTGAGTCGGCTATCTTAACATCGGCATACATCGGCTGTTCAGATATGAAAAACATGCCTCTACTAACATGATAACCTGATGCTTGCTGTGCTAACTCATTGGCAAGCCAATTGTCTTGTCTAGATACGTGAGATCTAGAAAATGAATCTAAAGTAGAAATCATATCTAAGCACTTATTGAGACAAGCTTTAAGTGACCCGTCTAGACATTGGCATACCTTTGAGACCGCTGAACAATCAGTAGTGAGTCACCATAAGCCTTGATATTCGTAACTCCTAACCCGATCAAGATCTCCAACCCGAATATAATGCTTCATATTCAGCTTTATTGTTCGTGCAATGTTCCTCAAGTCGGCAAGAAGCTTCATGTATAGCACCACAAGGAGAAATGTAAGCAACACCAATTCCCTAGCCACTACTGCATACTGAACCATCAAAGTACAATTTCCACGGAACAACTATTACTAGGTTTACATCCAAATCTCCTCCTCATCAACCCGATGCTCAACTAGGAAGTCTGCAACAATCTGGCCCTTCATAAATTTGAGAGGTACATAAACCAGATCATACTCCACTAGTCCGTAAGCCCATTTGCCGATTCGACCACTAAGAATCGGTTGTTGCAACATGTATTTGAGGACATCAGTTTGACAGGCTACTATGCACTTGCTAGACAATAAATAATGCCGCAGCTTGGTACAAGCATAATAAAGAGATAAGCATACTTTTTCTACTGATGTGTACCTTGACTCGGCGTCTAGCAATCGCCGACTCAAATATGTGATAGCGTACTCCTTTCCTTTGGTCTCTTGGGTTAGGGCGGCTCCAATAACTTTCTCTTCGGCTGCCACATAAAGAGTAAACAACTCGCTATGCTTGGGTGCCCTTAATACTGGAGGAGTCATTAGGCAAGCTTTGATCCTTTCAAATGCCTCCTGTTGCCTCGCCCCCCATGTAAACTTGTCGTCATTTTTGGACCGAAGAATCTGAGTAAATGCATCAACTTTCCCGGATAAGTTAGTAATAAATCTCCTAAGATAGTTCACCTTACCGAGAAACCTTTGCATGTCCTTCTTACTACCCGGTGCCCGGATCTTCTGGATCGCTGCTATTTTATCCGGGTCAATCTCTATGCCGTTCTGATGAATAACAAAACCTAGAAACCTTCCAGCCGATACACCGAAAGCACACTTCAATGGGTTCATCTTGAGTCCATACTTCCTCCTTCTTTCAAACGCCAAGCGCAAATCGGCCAAATGAGACAACTCCCCGTCCGACTTCACCATGACATCTTCGATATACACCTCCAGTATGACTCCAAGAAGATCATGAAAAATAAGATTCATAGCTCTCTGATATGTGGCTCCAGCATTCTTTAACCCAAAGGTCATCACGGTCCACTCAAATAAACCAACGAATCCAGGGTATCTAAATGCAGTCTTAGCCGTATCAGCTTCCGCCATGAAGATTTGATTGTAACCCACATTGCCATCTAGAAAGCTGATCACCTTGTGACCCAAAGCATCATTAATAAGCATATCAGCTATAAGCATAGGGTACTCGTCTTTAGGAGTTGCTCTATTCAGATCTCTGAAATCTATGCACACCCTGAGCTTCCCCGATCCTTTCTTCTTAACAGGAACAATGTTGGACACCCACTCCGCATATCTGCACGGCCTTATGAAGTTGGCTTTCAAAAGCCGGCCGATTTCTTCCTTGACACGATCATAAATCTGCGGGTTGAACTTACGAGCCGACTGCTTATGTGGTCTAAAACCGGCTTTATAGGTAAACGGTGATTGACTAACTCCCTGCTCAATCCTGGCATTTCATGGTACTCCNTCAGGGGCGCTTCCCGCCCCTTCCGTGGCGGCCGCGTCCGCCACGGCCTCGGGCGCATCGGCCCCTCTTGAGGGAGCCTCCTCCGCCTCTGGAGGTGGCTCCATGACGATTTCCTCGTCCACCCTCTCCTCCTCCGTCTCCTGCTAGACGGGAGGAGTGGCCGCCCTAGCTGGCGACGGTGGCGCCACCTCTTCCGTCACCTCCTCCGCGCGGCGCTCCGCCACGGGAGGAGTCGCCGCCCTGGCTGGCGACGGCGGCGCAACCTCGTCGATCACCTCCTCCGCGCGATGCCCCGCCACGGGAGGAGTCGCCACCCGAGCCGGCGACGGCGCCGCCTCTTCAACCACCTCCTCCGCGCGGTGCTCACCCGCGGGAGGGACAGCCACCTGCCGTGGCTCGTCAGCCGCAGGCGTCTCCGCGACGACGCTGGCGGTCTCTCCAAGCTTGCGGAGCCGCCGCCTCTTTGGCTCCGCAGGTTGCCTGAAAGAAAGACAAGTAGAAGATCCTTCAAGGGGGTTTTCTAGAAGCAAAACGCTAAACGAGGAGGGAAGAAAAATCAGGACTTACTCGTCGACCATCCTCCACACCCGCTTCTTCGCCTTGGGCGGCTGGGTGTTGCTTGCTCCGGCCTCCTCTTGAAGCGCCTGTGCCTCCTCGCGAGGAGCGCTCCTCGCGATCGTGGCTCTCCTGTCGTGGATGGCCTTGGAGCAGGGCTCGCGGCGTCCTCCCCCGCCGCCGCTCGTCTCCTCCTTCTCTCCGATGCGTTGGGAGCGGGCGACGCGAAAGGCATCCTCCTCATCGCTGGAGGAGATCACCTGGAGGTCCAAGTCGGCGGGAGCGCTCCTTGAGGAGCCGACGGAACCTCTCGAGAGGTCGGCACCTCTCGAGGCCTCGCCCTCGCCAGCGAGGTCGACGCTTCTCGAGGCCTCGTCCTCGCCGAAGGGATCCGCGCCTCTCGAGGCCTCTTCCCCGCCAGACTCTTCGACCTCCTCCGGCTCCGGTGACTCGTCCATGTACTCCGGCTCCACCGCCCACGGGTTGGGACGAGGCCCGCGGTGTCCTGCGGGCACAATTCCCCACTCGTCGAACACGGGCATGGACCTGCGTTGCTCCTCGATGCTCTCCTCGGCAAAGCTAATGAGTGGCCGGGCCTCGTCGTGGGTAGGAGACGGGATCTCCATCGTCACGAAGAGGACCCCCATGATCTGGTATAGCACCTCAAGCGAGAAGTTGTCCGAGCACAGGCGCATCGTGTCCTCCTTGCCTGAGTACCGCCACACCGGCTCGGAGTGCCACTGGAGAGAGCGATCCGGCGCCTTGTGATGTCTCTTGCCACCATCTGGCCGGTGACCCCTGCCTCGCGGAGGCACCGGATGCACTCGTACACCGCATTGAGCCTCGGGCCCCTGAAGTCTGCGCTCGCCCAGCGCGCTCACTTCCTCGGGGGCGCCTCGGGCACCTCAAAGAGAGAGTTTGTCTTCTTGGCGTCGACGAAGAGCCACTTCTGGTGGAAGTCCTCCACCTTCTTTGTCACCTTGGTGATGGCGTTCTCACCGCACCAAGCAATGGGAATGTAGTTCTCATTCCTGGCGGCGGCGATGCAGAAGGAGACGCAGCCGAGCTGCTCATTGGACGTGGTGCTCCGGAGGGAGTAGAAGCTGCGGAAGAGCGCCACCGAGGGACGAATGCCAATGTAGGCCCCGCAGAGGTGGGCGAAGATGGCGAGGATAAGGATGGAGTTGGGATGAAGATGAAGAAGTTGAATCTGGTACACCTCCAGAATCGCCAAGAGGAAATCGGAAAAGGGAGGAACAAGACCGGCGTAGAGAGTATGGAGGAGATGGGGTAGTACCCCTCGGTGAGCCTGCTGCCGGCCGGCCTCATCTCGGTGGCACCGTGCTCATTGGTGCTTGCCGCCGCCAGGTGGCGCACCTTTGCTATCGCCGCCGCGGAGACGTGGGTGTGCGGCAGCGCCCCCTCGAGAGCAGCACCGCATGCCGCCGCTGTAGACGTGCCGGCCCGCATCGCGACTTTGCCCTTCGGGTCGATGTTTGCTTTCTTGGGCGCCATTGGTCGCCGGAGATGGAGATTTGAAGCCGGAGTGCTCTGGGAAGAAGGAGCTGTTTGGGGGAAGAGTGCGGCGATGTAATGGGAGAAGTGATGGGCGCAGTCCGCGCGCCCAGGCTTTATTGACCGGCTCCCGAGTCGTGGCGGGCCCCGCCACGTCGCCCGTTGAAGCCGAGGAGGTCGTGGCCGCAGGCGCAACCGCTGCGCTCCACGTGTCGCGGCCCAGGAGGCACCGTGGGCCCTAGACGCTTCGCCTCCATCCATGGGCCTCGGCGTGCCCATCGCGGGCCCGGGGGCTACTGTCGGCACAGTGGAAACCAGGGTACCACGGGCCGGCCTGCCAGGGCCCACAAGATTCTTCAGAAGATTTCGCTAAGGACCAGGCTCTCCAAGCCTGGCGAGCCTCGCGAGGATTTTTCCCTCGCGAGGGACCTTTTCTCCTCGCCGAGGGTTTTCTCCCTTGGCGAGGGACCTCTCCTCGGGAGGGCGTCTCGGATGCCACCAGCAATTCTGCTAAGGACCAAGCCGAAAGGCTCGGCGAGGCCTTTTGCCTCGCGAGGCTTCCTTCCTCTCGAAGCCAGCTCTACCTCCGCGGCAGAGCGCACATGGGCTCAGCACCCTTCGCAAAGTGACGCGCGCGCCTGCGCGCGGTGACGACGACGCCGCAGTTGCCGTTTCCATATATAAAGCGGTCAACAAAGCAGTAGCAAGCAAAGCGACAACGAGTATTGCCGCTTTGGTGATAAGGGAACCGTCTGCAGCTACGCTCCAAGGGCGACATCACCGTGGGACACCTCCCACCTCAGCGGCGCCAGCCCACCGTCCTGGCTGGACGGTGGCTTTTCCAGCTTTGGTGACGCTGCCCCCTGCCGTGGACCGCGTCCATGGACTCTACCTTTATTGTGCACCGCACCTCCTCCTTCGTCGCCATGTGGTAGCCCTTCCCGCCAAGATGTTTTGGGGGAAGAGGCCCGAGACGCCTATAAAAGGAGGAGGAGCCCGTTCGGGCAAAGGGTTCCAAGATTCACAAGCCCAAACCCTAGATCTGAGGTTAGCAGTAGCCATTGTTAGCCACCCAGAGCTCGCCAAGCTCGCCCTGTACTGAAACCTCTCCAAGCAAGTGCAATACAATCCGAAGCAGGACGTAGGGGTTTTACCTCACCTAGAGGGCCTGAACCTGGATAAGATCGTGCGTTCCTCTCTGCAGTGCTTCCTCGCAGCGATCCAGGCGAGCACCGTCACTGAGGCACGTTGAGGGTTGTTTGATTCCGTGTTCAGCCCCTTACTCGATCCTTCGTGAGACACACCCAGTTCCTGGGATAGTTCTCCGACATTAGCTTGGTTCGCTGCTTCGGTCGCTTTTCGCCGAAGGAGGACCTTCTTCCCTTCTAGCTGCAGCACGTTCATTGGGAACGGATTTTGGTCGATTGCCATCCCAGCAAAGCTCAATCGTCCGTCATTGAGGGCCGATTGAATCTGTCGACGGAAAACATTGCAACCATTATTAGTATGAGGATATGAATTATGAAACTTGCAATACGCATGTCGCTTTATCTCGTCGGGCGGTAGCATGACATGGGTAATCTTAATCAGCTTATCCCTTAACATGGCATCAAATATCCTATCACACTTGGCCACGTCAAAGGTGCAGTTGAGTTCTTCCAACTGATTTGGCCTAATCAGTTTCAACTCATCGCATACGTAAGGTTTGGCCTTACTAGGACAAACGAACTCGGAAGAGTAAACGTCGGCTTCTTCATCTGACTCTAGACCATATTCTACTGCATTTACTCGTGGACGAGTTAGCCGATGGGCTTCTTTAACCTCATTAGCTCGGCTTTCCTGAACTAACGCTATTTGTAGTACCTGGCCGACAGTAAGGAACTCGAGGCCTTCCATCCTTTCCTTCAGATGGGACCTCAAACCATTAAGGACCAAGTTGGCCATATCCCGTTCGGATAAGGTGACTCCATAACACCGGATTTTAGTATCCCTGAACCTTCTAATGTAATCGGATACCGATTCGTCCAGCTTTTGTTTAACCAATGTCAGATGAGACAACTTCAGCTCATTATCACCACTTTAAAAGTGCTCATGGAACTTCTTCTCCAAATGATACCAGGTGTGTATGGAACCCGGAGGTAATGCAGAAAACCATGAAAAAGCTGTACCAGTTAGTGATAAAGGGAACAAACGTACTTTAATTGGGTCTATGTTGCCAGCTTCACCTATCTGTGCTAAATATTGACCTACATGCTCCCAAGTTGTTTTGTTATCCACACCATTGAATTTGACAAAGTCAGGCACCTTGTAACCATGGGGGTAGGGTATGTTATCAAAGTACTCTGGATATGGCTTTTTATAAAGCATATGAAGGGGTTTGGGCTCTACCCCAAAATTCTCATACAACATCTTTTGCATCTCGGCCCTTAGCTTCACTTGGCTATCATCAGAGTTAGTTGTTGGTTGAGGTATAGGTGCTACAAAACTCGGCCTAGAGCCGGCTTGCACGTAGGCCGACTCGGAAACCGAACTCGCAACCGGTGGTACAAGAGGTATGACTGGACTCGGCTGATAAGCCGAATACGGCACACTTCTGATAGGAGTTGGACATGGCACCATATTTGCAAGCTGCTGGCTTTGCCCATAGTACGGGTTAATCGGCTGAGAAGCCGATGTACTGGCATTAGGGTTAACCATGACAGGATTAAGGTTAGCCTGAGACATATTTTTACTAGCGTTAACATATTCCATCATGGCAGTGCAGGTTAAGTTATTAGATTCATTAATCTGCCTATGTATTTCGGCTAACTGCAGATCATTAAACGGGCTCGTACTTACAGAGAGGTTTTCAGCGAGTGGTGCTAGCTTCAACTCGCCAGTAGAGGTGATGATACCCTGACGATCCTTTTTGAAGGTTGCCAGGAACAGATCTAAAGCCTCCTCTTCAGTCCTCTTCTACAAAGCTTCAAACTCCTCGTCGCACTTCTTCTTCAACGCGTCGAGTTCATCCTGGCGCTTGTTCTTCCGCGCCTCGTAAGCTTGGCGATGATCCTCCGACAGTTCCTCGAGAGTAGGCTTAATGATGTTGTCGGTGGTGATGGCAGACAAATCTGCAGCCTTAGAACCGGTCATCACTGCCCGATTTAGGTTTGAAATATCCCCAGCGGAGTCGCCAAAAAATATGTTGGCTCCGATCCATTCCGGAGTCGCACACACAAACACGTTTATGTGTTGCCCTCTGGAGGCAGGGGTGATGCACCGCAAGCTTCCGAGGGTAGCTGACTTCCAGCGCGATACGCAAGACAGTAAGCCAACGTTCTTGAAACTGGACATCTCGCTCTCCCGGGATGGAACCCGTCGGGGCTTACGACGACGATTGGCTGACCTAGATTGATTCGATCACCCTAGATCGATTTTCGATCAAGCACGAACGAACCCAGTTTAACGAAGCCGCCATGATGAAAGGAAGCAGGAACACGTGGGATAGGAGATGAAAATAGATGAAAGTACGATTGATTGAATTTGTGTGCTTAGGTTTACAATCGGCCATCACCCCATATTTATAGGAGCGGCTGGACTTCCCGTGCAAGTCACGGTCTACGAATTTACACAATTGGAACACGTCACGTCGAAAATCAAGCCTTGGGCCCCCGGCCCACTGGATCTCCCGGTCCTGATTCCCGCCGAATCTTCAACTTGTCGAGTCCCTGGAACCCGCCGGTACATTGAGTTTCGTCGAGTCCTTAGAACCCGCCAGTGTATCAGGTCCTCAATGACGAGTACGTATGGTCATGAACTGATGCTAGCTCCCTCTTCTGACCTTGGCGGCTTGCATCTCTTGATTTATCAGGTTCCTCCTGCTCCATCTAACTCCTGCTCCATGCTCGGCTCTCCACCTATACATCATGGCAGTCAGCCAAAAACGAGTGCCAACACATGTTATAGTTCATCACGAAACTTTTTGTAGCTTGGTGGAAGTGACTGGAGAACACAGTCAATCCCCAACTCATTGGGAATATGGACACCCAGCTGCGCCAGACGATCACCGTACCCAAACATTTTGAGCACGTGTTCACTGACGGAGTTGTTCTCTTCCATCATACAGCTAAAGAACTTGGAGTAGGCTTCATACCACTCCACCTTGGCTTGAGTCTGAAACATTGCTTTCAGATTAACAATTATCTGATAAGCGCCATGGTGCTCAAAACGCTTTTGAAGCTTTGGTCCTAAGCCATATAATAGACCGCTCTTAACTATCTCGTGGTCCTCAGAATGGGCTGTCCAGATGCTCCTAACATCTTCAGCCGCTCCCTCTGCAGGAGCCTCACCTAACGCTGCATCGAGGACATACTGTTTCTTGGCAGCAGCGAGGATAATCTTCAGATTCATGAACCAATCTGAGAAATTGCTTCCATCGTCTTTCAGCTTGTCTTTCTCTAGGAACGCGTTAAAATTCATGGTGGTAGTGGGACGGGCCATTGATCTACAACATATTTGCAAAAGGTGTTTAGACTATGTTCATGATAGTTTTGTTAGAGTTAATCTAAATTACAGAACGAACTCCCACTAAACTCAACATCTCTCGGGTTGTTTAGTGACACACGATCCAAATCCACTACACCACAACCGATCATCACGTGAGATGATGTAGCTTCAAAGGTGAACATCGCCATGTTGATCATATCGTCCATATGACTCGTGTTTAACCTTTCGGTTCTTGTGTTCCGAGGCCATGTATGTACATGCTAGGCTTGTCAAGGAAACCGTAGTATTTCCGCATGTGTAAATCTGGCTTACACCTGTTGTATATGAACGTAGAGTCTATCACACCCAATCATCAAGTTGTGCTTCGAAACGACGAGCTTTTGCATCGGCGCATACTAGGGGAGAACACGCCTTGATATTAACGAGAGAGATCACCTTATCATGCTAACGTCGTGATCAAATCTAAGCATAACAATAAGGTGCATAAAAGGATAAACATCACATGCAATTTAATTTGTGACATGGTATAGCCTTTTCTTATGCCTTTGATCTCCATATCCAAAGCACCGACATGATAGCATGACGACGCCATCTCATGATTGTCTCCACGAACTATTGCAACTACGACTATTGCTACTCTTAGCGATAAAGTAAAGTAATTACATGGCGTTAAAGTGACACGCATGTCATACAATAATAAAGTGACAACCATAAGGCTCCTGTCGGTTGCCGTACTCATCAACATGCAAGTCGTGAAAAATTACAAAACATGATCATTGCATACATTCTCACAAATCACATCTTGGCCATACCACATCACAAAACCCTGCAAAAACAAGTTAGACGTCCTCTACTTTGTGAATGCAAATTTTACGTGGCTTATATGGGTCATGAGATAGAACCGTTCTAATCTACGCAAAGCCGCAACGGTGATATAAAAGTTGCTTATTTTATATCCTTTTGAAAGGCCTTCCGTTGAAGATCGCATCTCACTATAGCAAGAGAAACAGACACCCGCCAACCACTTATGCAATACAAGTTGCATGTCAATCGTGGAACCGGTCTTTCCTACGCGGACGAGTAAAGTTGGTCCGGGACGCTTCAGTCCCACCATACCGTCGAGATACAAAATGCATGTGGGAAGGTAGCAACAAAAATATCAACGCCCACAAAACTTGTGTTCTAATCGCACCAACATCTATGAATAGATCTAGGCTCTGATACCACTGTAAGGGTCGCAGCATAGAAAACAAAATTTTTCCTACGCAAAGAGGCGGAATAAAACCCAACAAGATCATGATCTACTAGATGGTGGTAGCAAGAAGGAGATCGAATCTCACCCTCGAAGAAAACCAAGCATGTTTTGTCGAGGCAGGGGTTGGCTAGTCGATCCCCGCAACTAGACTCATCTAGTCGCGAGGAGATGTATTATCCGATCCGAAGCACCGCACGAGCGACACCTCCGCGACATCCACATGTTCAGCTCGATGAAGAATCCATGATCTTGATCCCGCAAGAGCTGGTGGAGAAGCTTGCGAGATTTCAACAGCACGACAACGGTGTGATAGTGGATATGGTGGAGATCCCGGCAGGGCTTCGCCAAGCGTCTACGGGAGAGAGGAGGATGTCGTGGTATTGTCGAATCTAGCCGCGGCAGGGGTGCCATCGAGCTAGGTAGAGAGAGGGGTTTAGGAGACGTGGGGTATTCCGGCAACAGGATGACAAAGGGTTTACCCAGCTCCGGATCTCGCAACGGTGGCGAAACCCTACGTGTTGCTATAATTCACTATAAGGCAATATGCACTGATTACAATGAAAGGTGTGTTAGAGCTTGCCCTGAGGCGTCCCTTAGGCCGGCTTATAAAGGCATCCGGACCTAGGGCTTATAGGAGGAAACCTAACCGACTAAGTCACAGAGTTCTACTCTAATCCGGCTTGGGCCCTGCCTTGTGGGCTAAGTCTTCCGCAATGCAGGCCGGCTTTTGGAACCTTCCCTTAGCCGGATGGGCCTCCTGCGCTTCATCGTACTGGGCCGCCCGGTAAGCCGGATTTCGGCTTACCACCACTATGGGCCACCCTGGTATGCTGGCTATTAGTCTTCTTCGTGAGGGTACCTGTTCGGCATAACCCCAACAGTAGCCCCCGGAAAGCTTCAAGTACTTCAGCGGCTGGCTTCAATCTTCCGGCAGTGTGTTGTCCGGGAAATTCATCATCCGTCGTTAGTCTTGTAGCATTCCCAGAAACCTGCAATCATGCCGAACAGCTTTGTCGATTTCGGTGTGCCGGCTCTTCATGTCGATAAGCACTTGAGTGCGTATTGACACGCGTACGACGATTTGACGGATGTGTCAGACCCGCCAGATTGAGTGGAGTGGCATCTTTGAATGTAGGGGCTAGTTTCCGTTTCTCCGCGCTGGAACCGAGGCGTCGGAGGGAAGGAAAACGTCTCCAACGGCTCGATCCCGTGACGCGTGGCGAAAATATCGGCTCCGGACCGTTGCACGTATCTCAGCACGCCCAGTATTTAAGTTGGACGCCTCGTCTTCGCCGCAACTACCAGTCCATTAGCAACCCTAGCACAGAGCTCCTCCAGATCTCATCTTCACCGAGCTCAAGTTCTTCTCTCCTCCGCTCATGGCGTCCAGTGCCCCTAGATCTCCTGTGGTCGACGCTACGCCTCTCGATTCGGCGCCGCCGGCGGGTGGCTTGGCCCCCGGCGTCGCGGCCACCGGCTCCGCTCCATCTACCGCTCCTGCTGCTTCTTCCCCCGCTCCGACAGCCCCCCCCGCCGCAGTCACTGGTCGTGACGAGGTTGCCCTAGCTAAAGTTGCAGTCGAAGCTACGGCTACGGTTGCTTCGGCTTCCGCAGCCGCCGCTGATATGGCCGAAGAGCCCCGGGCCACTTAGGAAGAAGAAGAGGAGGAAGCCGACGACAACGAAGGCGCCGCCAACAACCCGGCCCATAACTGGGGTTGCTCGGTGGTGGATGATGTCGAGCTGACGGGAATGATGGTCGATGGGGCCATTCTTCCGTCTTCAGAGTCGGCGCTGACTTCGCGATCCGCCTTTGGTGACCCTTCTCCTACTCCAATCAAGGACGAATGGGTACTTCTTTCTTCCTACGTTGTTAGGGGGTTCTCTCAGCCGCCCTCAGCTTTCTTGATCGAAATCCTGGACCATTATGGGCTCCAACTGCATAACATCACCCCCAATAGCCTCCGCTATATATCCGGCTTCGTAGCGCTGTTCGAAGGCTATTTAGGATTAGCTCCTAGGTTAGACTTCTTTTGGTACTGCTTCGGAGTCAAGAGGCAGACAGTTCAGAAAGAACTGCTGGTTGCCGGCTCCATTAGCTTCAATTGCCGCCGGGATAGAGATTGGTACCCTCAAGTGCCAATCGTGGATTCGGCTAAGGGGTGGGCATCCACCTTCTTCTATTGCAAGGATGTAGCGCCTCCAAACAGGCTGCAGGGTCTTGCTCCTTTTGAAGATAGGGCCGCAACAGAACTCCCTTCGTGGAAGAAGAAGCCGGCAGCAAGAATGCCGGTGGAGCTTGCCGCCATCAAGGCCAGGATCACAGAGCTGACCTCCGGCACTCCTCCCCTAACTGGGGAGGACACAATAATTTACTGGATGAAGAGACGGATCCAGCCCCTCCAACATCATGCTCGGCCTTTATGCAAGTACACGGGCGATTCTGATCCCATGCGGATCAGTAAAAAGGACCTGGAGCAAGCCCTCTTTGAGGCTCGCTTCAACAAGCTTATCAAATCCCGGCCTGGCGAAGGCCGGCAATACGAAGAAACATTGCCGATGTATACGGCAACCAACCCTCCCCCAAAGGTATTTTGTCGAACCAAAGTTCAATTCTTTGAGAGACTCGGGTTTGCTTTTGTCGGACTAACATGCAATATGTCAGATTCCTGGAGTTTCCGCCACTCGTCCTGCTGGCAAACCATCGTCCAGCAAGGCGCCCACGCGACCCATCTCCTTTTCTTCGGCTACTGCAGAGAGCCGAAAGAGGAAAAGCCAGTCTACCATGATTGGCGTTAAGTCATCCGAGGATGACGACGCTCTTGCCGGGCTCAACATTCCCAGCAAGAAGTAAGCTGGCTTAACACATCTCTTATTTGCTCTTGCAATTTTACCGGATCTTTGCATTCTTACCCCTTTATCTTTGCAAGATAAGAAAGGGCGCTCCTTTCAAAGTAAAGGTGTGTGCCTCAAGGAAAAAGGCTTCCCCTGCCATTCCTCCCCCAACTCCTTCGGCCTCGAAGCCGACTCCGGTGGAAGAGAGCTCTGCCCGCACCATGGTGACAGGTCCAACTCTCGGGAGAGCCTGGATTATTCCTCCGACCCAATGGATGGAGATGACGGGGAAGGCGGCAGAACCTTCCTCTCCACTAAGGGCTGAAGCTCCGACTAATGATGCCCCAACCTTTCCTCCGATTAAGGCGGAGGCCTTCGATGACGAGGGACGCATCAAGCCGGAGTTCATGAGCCGGTTCATGCGTGCACCTCGGCTTCCCCGGAAGAAAGGAACAACTGTAAGGGATGATGAGCCGGACCAGACCAAGGCCTACGACACCTTTGATGTCATAGAGATCCTTGAAGATCAGCAAAATTACTTTGCTGAAAGCTTTGAAGCTGGCATGACGCTTCTCCGCGAACACTACCAGGTAAATGACTTCCTAGTAGCAACCGAGCACTATGCCGGGTTAAGTTTTACAAACTAGCCGACATAGTGGTCCGAGATGATGCGTATGCATATGTTTAGCCCCCCAGCGATGAAATGCCATCTTGTAACCAGTCTTGCTCTTCAATATAGCTTTAGGCTTTTAGCACCTCCTTACGCAGATCCATCGGAAAATTGGTGCTGAAACGATCAACTTTTTGGGTGTGCGAAATCAGGAGATGCGCCGGCTAAAAACAGAGCTGGCAAACAAGGACGCCATCATCGCCGGCTTCGAGGCGGATCGCGTTCAGTACCAAGGTACGAATGCCGAAAACTTAACTTTGTATAATGGTTATTTTTGTACTGGTGACATTTTGTCTTGCAGATGCCATTATAAAAGCCAAGGAGTTTGCCGAGAGCGCCGACATCCTTGACCAGCTCCGCGACGAAAACATTGAGCTAAAAAAGCTTAACCAATCATTGTCGACGGAGCTAGAGACAGCCAGGAAGAGCCTTGCGCAAGCCGAAGAAATCCAGGAGACGGAGAGGCAGAATCACAAAGACGCCTTTCGTGAAGTCCAGGACCGGCTTGACAAGCGCCTCGATGAATCGGTGGCAATCGACAATCAGCTTTTGAGTAAGTTACTTAAAACCTCAAATTCACTGCTTTCTGTCTTAGCCACTTTATAACATGAACTTCGCCTCTTACAGCTCCGGCGGGTTATGGCCATGAACTGACAGCGGAAAACCGGCTTGACCGGATTTTGGAAGTGGGGGAGCTCCTCTCGAAGATCATTTCTTCGGGAAAGAATCTTGCCGAGAAATTCTTTCCCGGCAACCCCGAGCCACTGGCGGACCTTGGAAGCTTGGCAACTGAACTGGACGATGCAGCGTCGGCCTTTGACGATCGGCTTCGATCCAGCGCTCGTGGAGGTGCCAAGACGGCTTTGGGCCTAATGATGGCACACTACCCGGAGGCGGAGGCTTGGCATGTAGCATCCAGCTTTCCCCTTGAGAAAGAGGATGGCTCTCCGCTGGACACCCAAGACTGGAGAAAATTTTACACTCCGTCTCCGGTTATGCCAGCAAAACCGCCAACATGGTTTCCCTTACCACATTCTTCAAGGAGGTGCCGTGCCCGCCGACTCCCATCCAATCTGACGATGAGGGCGAAGAAGCGGACAAATCAGCATGAGCCGAACTTGCTCCTTGATCCGGCCATCCCTGAAAATGTAATTTGCAAGATGTAAAGCCATTCAAACAATATATATGTCTAGAAACAACTAAGTCTTTTGTTGTATGTTAATCAACTTTTATATTTGCAAACTTGCAATTTTTATGCCTCAGTTTATTCTGGCCTTGACACCTTAGCCTTTAAGCGCCGGCAAACCTATTGCGAAGCAAACTTGCTGAGTAACAGGGTACATAATGACCAATCTGTTTAGACCTAGAACAAGTGCCGCCTTTCGGTGCCGAAACGCTTTGAAGCAACCCGGCGCAAAAAGCTAGCAGACAAACATTAATTTGGCAAAACGTTGTTTTTTCATCACCTTAAGGCGGATTCAACATGAAAGATAGTTTACCAACAAGCAACACAGGCAATTTCGGATAAACAGATGATAACAATAAGATCATTGGGAAATAAAAGATGGTACAGATTCTCGAATTTCACATGAGAGAAGCCAATTTTTATTTCATGATCACATTGACATGGTTACAATACAATTTGCTAAGTGTAAAAAGGACGTAGCTGAGCGATATTCCATGGACGTTTCGTCTCATCTAAGTCGTCATCTACATGCCTTTTACTCTTACGACCTTCCTTCCTAGGATCTTTCTTTGAATCCCTTAAGTCGAGGAGATAATATGACCCGTTTTTCAGAACTTTGCTGATAACGAAAGGTCCTTCCCATGGAGGGGATAATTTGTGCTGTCGGCTTTGCACAAGCCGAAGCACTAAGTCGCCTTCTCGAAAAGATCGATTCCGCACTCTACGGCTCTGATAGCGACGTAGATCTTGCTGATAGATGGCGGATCGTTGGAGAGCCAACTCTCTTTCTTCTTCGAGGATGTCTAAGCCGTCTTGACGTGCTTCTTCTGCGTCTTCTTCGACGTAGGTTGCGACTCGTGGTGAATCGTGGATCATGTCGGTTGGGAGTACCGCTTCTGCTCCATAAACTAGGAAGAAAGGGGTGAAGCCGGTCGATCTATTTGTGGTAGTATGAATACTCCATAAGACCGCCGGCAATTCATCAACCCAAGTGCTAGCTGCTCGATGCAATGGGGTTTCAAGCCTCGGCTTAATACCTTGCAGAATAATTCCGTTGGTGCGCTTTACATTTCCATTGGATTGCGGGTGTGCCACCGATGCCACGTCGAGCCAAATCTTTGATCGGCTGCAAAACTTCGATGGCTCACCGACGGCAAAGTTTGTGCCATTGTCAGTGATAATGTTATGCGGTATACCGAATCGAGTAGTTATCTCGACGATGAACTTTGTAGCTGTAGCTCCATCGAGTTTCTTGATGGGCTTTGCCTCCACCCACTTTGTGAATTTGTCGACCGCCACCAGCAAGTGAGTCAAGCTTCCTCTTCCTGAGCAGGCAAGTGAACCTGCTTTGCATAGCGCTGACATCCTTCACAAGTCTTGACGATGTTGATAGCATCCTCCTTAGCCGTTAGCCAGAACAATCTGTGCCGAAACGCCTTAGCAACCAACGCCTTTGCCGCCACGTGATGCCCACATTCGCCAGAGTGGATTTCCTCAAGGATTTGCTGCCCTTGTTCTGGAGAGACGCATCTTTGGAAGATGCCGGATGTGCTTCGTTTGTAAATTTGTCCGTCAATAATCGTGTACGCCTTTGCTCGGCGCTCAATTTGACGGATCAACACCTCGTCGTCCTTGGGCAGTTTCTTATTAATCAGGAAATCAATGTAGGGCGTGGTCCAATCTGGGGTTACCAAGCACACTTGAACTGATTCTGCCGACAAGGGATAATCTTCATCGCCGCCTTTGATGGACGGCTTATGTAGATGGTGGAGAAATACATCTAGGGGCACTGCCTTTTGCCTGGAGCCTATTCTGGCCAAGGCGTCAGCAGCTTCATTGTCATCTCGGGAGATATGTCGGAGCTCTAAGCCGGCAAAGCATCTGTCGAATTCATCGACTGTTCTCCTGTATTCCGCCATTGTGGGACTTTTCATGTCCCAACATCCATCTAGTTGATGTACAACAAGATCCGAGTCGCCATAGCAGAGGATGCGTTTTACTCCCAACTCCATATGAAGGCCATGGAGGAGAGCCTCATACTCTGCTACGTTGTTGGTGGCGTTGAAGTGGATTCGGAGGACATAACTGAGCTTGTCACCCTTAGGCGATTTTAGCACTACTCTAGCCCCCGAGCCTTCCTTCATCTTTGAACCATCAAAGTGCATTATCCAGTATTGAGAATCCGGCAAAGGTGCACTCTCCATCACCTCTGTCCAGTCTGCAACAAAGTCGGCTAGAACTTGAGATTTCATGGCGGTCCTCGGCTTATACTGGATGTCAAAGTGTAGCACCCTCACTTTGAAAAGCAAGAATACATCGTGAATTGCTAGGCCCTGGATCGAGTACGGCTAGCATTCACCAACAGGATGTAATATCATGCATAAATGTTAAACATTATTACATCGCAAGTACGAATGATCCAGAAATAAAGTACTTTATTACAACTTTGCATAGCCGAGGCTACCTTAAAATAAATAAAGTTCCACAAATATTATTTAGAGTTCAAGCAGCATAATAAAGTAGCACTGAGCTCCATCATCTCCATGTGCCACTGGCGAGCATGTTGGTTGTAAGCTCAAAATAAACAAACGTCCTTACTCCTCATCTGAACAACCTGCAACATTAACATTGCAGCCCAGAGAATTTGGGTCAATACCTTGTGACAGGCTGGCAAGTATCATACTATGGTGGATATTAAATGGCAAAGACTACTCTACATGCATATTTGGCTGGTGGATCTCAAGGCTCTTGCGCAAATTAAATTTTATCCTATACTTTCAAAAATCATTTTTTTCTTTCCAAAAACTTTAAGAGACATCCCTGGGCGCACCAGTGCCTCAATTCCCCCCCATGTTCACCCATCAAATTTTATTTTGAAATTGGAATGAACAGATCTTCTGTCGACAACCTTATTTGGTCACTCGTGATTGTCCATTACCGGGGACACGGCTATGATCATAGTTTTAAATACTCTTGAGAGTTTGTGGCACTTTCCCCACTAGACCCAATCAACCCAAACTTCCTACTCACTCATTTAGTGAGAAGTAAAGGAGAAGATCGAGACGAGACTTTTCAGAAGTGTTTTCCCATGGTACTCTAGCGAGATCACTGCCGTCCTACCCCTCTACATCATCAGATCTCACTGACCCAGGTCCACACAACGTACTCCGTCAAGACAGAGCCCATATGACTAGTGGTTGCACGGTCGGGCAAACAAACACGGTGTGACATTAATCTCAAACCCTAGGTGGCCATCCACAAGTGCACATACTCAGGTTCACACCATGAAAATGGGCCTGAGTAGCCACTCAACTTCGCCTCCATCAAACAAACCAATACCACCTAGGTAGTTCATTAATTTAGTAGAATTTTCCTTAACTCAACTACAATAAAACAATTCATTTTTGCAGCTAGCAATTCCACTAAATTAAGTAGGTCACTAATCAACTAGTCATGTGGCTAACCTAACAGGTTTGCATAGCATAACAACTTTAATAGAAACAGCCTATCATGCATGCTACTGAAAAATAGTCTACAGTGCATCTATTATATACTAAAGGTACATGATGGGCTCACCAGAAAAAAGAGAACTACGCTAGAAAATCCACAATAATCAGAAACATCTGACCGTCTATTATTTGCTTAAGTAAACCACAGCCGATTGATATTTCAAATCTAAATAAATTACCCACCACTGCCATTATGTAAAAGGTATCTTTTCGTTTCTTCCTCCGATGAATAGAAAAAAAATAGCTTCCTTGCACGGCTGCATAATCGACCAAATCAATCTACCATACGCCGCCAATGGATGCCACCGATCTGATGCCGCTGATCTCCTGGTCGAGAGCGCGCGTCAGCGTCTATCACATACAAAGAAGCCATCGATGGCCGCCGCGCGTGGTGTGCATGAACCTCAAGCCGGCCACGAGAGGTCCGTACGCTCTGATCTCTTCGGACCTGTGCAGCGGCGGCAATGATTGACGTGGTTCACCGAGTATGTTCTCTCGATCTGATGCTTCTTAATTTGATTATGCATTGATTTGTCAAATAACTACGTGTATGCACCTAAGATTGTATCAGTTCCCCATGCAGGGCCACCGGTGCCAGGGAAGAAAAGCTAAGCCCTAAACTATTTCCCCATGCAGGGCTAGAAAACACCGGCCGGCCCCTCCCAGGTGGCTCGCATGTCATTCTATGCAGCATCGGCCGCAACTTGCAGGTGCTCGATCGGTTCTCACAAATCAGCCAGGTCACCCAGCATGCATAGCTTCTCCTTAATCCTTGCATGCACATGCCTTTGTTTATTCTAATTAATAGCACACAGGAAAAACGGCAATTCGCGGTGCTTGATTGATTCTCTTAATTAGACCATCCACTGATCCACGTCTCCCGTAGGTATAGCTGCTCCTTGCTCCTTTTCCTTGCATACACAGGCCTTTATTTATTTTTTCATTGACAGCACACCTAGAACAAGGATTATATGCAATGCCAAAGTACACGAATCACATGTTTCGGTGAATTCCCCATGAAGTGTAAATGCAACTTTCTCGAAAGGTCAGGTACCAGATTAAGGCTTCAAGGTGATGTTTGTAGAGCAGCATCAAAATATGGTTCATAGATATGTATCATAATTTTGATATTGTTTGTGTGTGTACACTTGCACTTCCCAGCTATCCTCAAAAAAATCACCATCGAACTTGCGCAAATCGGCTGATGCATTGTTTATCTGATCGATTCAATTTCAATTCAATAGATCAGCGATAGTTCACTATACTTCAGAGCGATGGTTCAGATCAGTTACTCAAGAGAGTTATGTTTCTTGCTTTACTAATTAACGTGATTTTCTTTTTTTGATGACTCAGCCTACATGCCTTCTACATTGCTCTGTACTTGAGGTTGATTAACAACAACGTAGCTTGAGTTACCTGCTTGGTCGATTCTCCATCATACATCCCGATCTCCCGTAAGTAAGCTACTCTGTAAGTGTTTTCAGTTCTTTAATCAATAGCACATATGGATACATCTAGGTTTCCTGTAAGTATCATGCTTCTCAATTGCATGTGCGTTTTATCAATTCTTTGATCAATAGCACATATGGATAAAATAAGTTGATATGCAGTACACGAAACATGAGTTTAGGCACTGCACAATTTCTCATTGAGTGCGACCGAAGCATCCATCACCACATATCTATTTACTCACATGAGCCAAAAAAAAAAATGTCCTGGCTAGAGTATAGATGTACTTCTAATGAACGTCTTAAAAGTTCCGAAAGTAAAGTATCAGCCGGAATTTTGGTAAATATTATCAGTGGAGTCTCATTATGTGTAATGAAAATGTCAATTCTACTTCTATCTTGCGTAAACTAAATCGTCCACGTTTAACATAACATTTTCTTACCTTACATTATTTCCAGTAAAAATACAACTTGGTTTCATATTAGTTTACATATACTATTTGATCAAAGTCCATGGAAAAACTTTCATGGTTCCAGAGTGTTATTTTTACCAAGTTCAACCATAATTCTTCCATTCTATTGTGTGCTATGTAGTTTATGAAGACATCGGCCTTCCCACTGGATGCACATTTGACATAATATACATTATTCATTGATTGCTTCCTCACAAAGGACGACTAGGAGTGATGACAGGAAATAATTGCAGTTCCCCTTGAAGGTAAATAATTATTTTATATTGAATAGTGTTATGATTATATTACTACGTTACTTCGAGCAAGAATGGTTGTTTTTCATTTTTTTACCTGCCACAGGATATCCGTTAGTTTCACTTTAGGTAGCAGTGTCTTTGATCTATTTATGTACACATTGAAATATATGTATGCTTCACATTAGAAAATTATCATGCTCGGTCCATCACATGGATATAAAGGTTACTCATTACTTCGGATTTTTCATGGGTCTTCAGATATGCGGGTTATTTTTTTGGTTAGTTATAGCGGCCAGTAAGACTAAAACTGCTACGTATGCCATTTTATTATATTGTTGCTAAAATAGTGTTGTGAGAAGCACGTCGTCTAACTTCTACATATTCATATTATTTGAAGTGGTAGAATATTAAATATTTATATAGGAACGTAACTATAATTATGAAAAATTTCACACACAAGATGGTAATGGTGGTGCAACAACATGTAAAATAAGAAATTCGTATGTTAGCAATAACGTAGGGAAAATAACAAAATTAATATATAGTAAACAATTTTCGCTTTGTTTTTTAACTGTTTAGGGGAATACAGTGTTAGAGTTGTTCTTTGCTCGAGCACATGAATTGATCGAGTGGAGTGAACATCAAAACCATTGAAAAAACTATGAAAAGTCTAGCTAATTTATTTTCTTAATTGTGAACTTGCCGGTGCTCAGAGTAAATATTAGAATTTTAAAGTATCATGTTGTGTAAATGCATGAGGTGATTAGAAATTCACATTGGCTCCAGAGATCACATGCCCCTGATATATTCAAATAACATACAAAATAGTAACACATCTATTATATATTAAAAGTACATGATGGGTTCACCAAAAAAAAGAGAAATACGCTAGAAAATCTCACAATAATTAGAAACGTCTGACGAAAAAAAAACCGTTTATTTGATAGACTAGATATCTCTAGCCATTAGATTAGACATTCAAGTAAACTAATTACCCAGCGTTGCCATTACAATGAATAACGTACCCCCTCACCTTCAATTACCTAATTTTTCTGTGTTTCTCCGCCATGCTGATGACTTCCTCCACGCCGCAGCTGAAGCTTGGAGCAAGGCTCCGATGATTTTCTCTATGCAATGATCCTTGCGGAGCATGCAAGCATGCATCCATCGCAAGGAAAAAAAAAGAATACGTGCGTGCATTGCCTCCGTTGTCTAGCGTCCTTGCCCATCTGGAAATTATTAGTATCTCTTCCACCCAACCGTATGTGTATAGATGAACAAAGGGTAGGCGTCAAAGAACAGGATCACGTCAGGCGGCGTCACCGGCGGCCATGACACCTAAACAGTTATGGTAAGTTAATCTTTCTGCCGGCGCAGAATTCCTCTACCCAGCCTTCCTTTTACCTTTTTCCCTTTTCCCGGTTAGCACATGCCAAGCTGGATCTTGCGAAACCCTAGAAGTTTGTTCCATCTTTGTGAGTTTGTTCTAACGTTTTCGCTATCAGCCTGCTGCATCCCGTTACATGGAGACAAGCAGTTGTTACCCTTTGCTTTGTACGTTCAGGCTGGTGACTGGTGAGTGTCTATCGTCGAGCTTTCAACGTCAAACGCAGCTGAAGGGTTGATCTTTGAGTGGAGCTACGTACTCAAATTGATATGTTCTGCTGGCCGGTAATAAACCATATTTTCTCTTTGTTTCAGGATCTAAAAGATTTCTGCCAATCTTTTCTTCGCTATGAGCAGGTCAATTCCAATATGTTTTCTCTCTCTCTATGTATATTCGATTGTATCCACTTAATTAATTGTTGATATGTTTGCTCCTGAAGGACTAGCGGTTCTCTAGGCGTCGGTACATGCTCTGAAATAGCAGAAATTGTCTCGGCAAGGCTGCAACCGTTCTTTCGAGTCCAGTTGTTTCACTGTAGTAACTTCTGCTCACAGAACATTGACTGAGCTTTTATTTTCCTGAACTTTCCATCAGCGGAAAATTGATTTTGTCATGTTACTAGGAGAGTAGAATGTCCTTGCAGACATATTAGGTTTTGAGGGCATACATGCATTATTACATTGTATTAATATTATGTAGGAATCGTAGATAAAAGTTTGAATCAATTTCGTTTAGATCTTTCGGCATATATTAGCGTTGTGTTTTCATCAATTGTTATCCTTTACATTAAGTACTATTACAACAACAAAAATCTGTCAAAAAGGTACTATTACGAATTATACTTGCTTGTGTAAATCAGGGGCTTCTTGCCTTCTTGAGCGAGACAAATGGTGACATCACCACGTATGGCCTTAGTCGCACTTCAACAGGTTAGACTTTTACATTCTACCCGATCGATAAAATACCTATATCGAGCAAAAAGATACGTAAACATGGACTGTAAGCATCCATGTTTCCTTTCTCCTACATATATGCTAAGAGGTGAATTGTTGGTGGCTACTATACTACCAAAAGTGTATATTATTATTACTACTACTATTTAACTGCATAATTTTATTTTCCAAACCTTTTTTTATCAATTTGAATTGTAATAAATGACGTAGGAAAAAAAGACGGATGGTAAGCTTTCCATTTTCTCAGAAATATGTCATAAGAGGTCATAAGAGGTGAATTGACTGTGAGTACTCTATTACCTTAAATTTAATTTAAAATTCTCTTATATTTTTCCAGACTGGTCATCTCTAAACACATCTTATTTTTAAAATATTCTATATTAATATGGTCTAGATCAATATATGTCTATGCGTGACTATTTCAAATGTAGCAAATACGTATACTATACATACATGATAAATGGTAATTGTTCTCATTGTTGGATTGAATATGATGTATGATAAAACATGAATGAAAATGGGAACATTGTTACACTACTGTAGGTCTTCATTGTTTCTCTTATTAATAGGGACATTTATATGCTATTGTCGACAAACTTCTTTCCCATTAACGTGAGAATTGCGTCACAAGTTAGTGAGATATTAGACGTCAGACAATAAATATTTTTCAATCATCATTAGGAGGTATTAGCCATGCTGATTAACTTCGGGTTTAATACGATCTCTTGCGCATTTCCTACACTACAAAATTGTTGGATTGAATATGATGTATGATAAAACGTGAATGAAAATGGGAACATTGATACACTGTAGGTCCTCATTGTTTCGCTTATTAATAGGGATATTTATATGCTATTGCCGACAAAGTTACTTCCCATTAACGTGAGAATTGCGTCACAAGTTAGGGAGATATTAGACGTCAAACAATAAATATTTTTGAATCATCGTTAGGAGGTATTAACCATGCTAATCAACTTTGGGTTTAATACGATCTCTTGCGCGTTTCCTACACTACAAAATTCTTGGATTGATTACTACACTGTAGGTCCTCATTGTTTCTCTTATTAATAGGGACATTTATATGTTGTTGTCGAAAAAGTTCCTTCCCATTAACGTGAAAGTGCGTCACAGGTTGTGAGATATAAGACGTTAGACAATAAATATTTTTCAATCATCGTTGGGAGGTATTAGCCATGCTAATTAACTTTGGGTTGAATATGACCTATTGCACATTTCCTACACTACAAAATTGTTAACTACAAAATATTTGTATAATGCTAATTAAGTGCATATACTCCGGTACTAAAGCTTGATTTTATGCAAAATCTTTTTAATGGATGGCATGTAGGTAAATAAAAAATGTATTATTTTGTATTCATGGCTTCTACATGATTGTGTAGGGGTATTATATTACTTGCATGTTAGATATGTGCACTATAAGACATGGTAATACCATTCCACTAACATTACCTTTTCTATTTCGGGACTACCTAAATTCACAAGAGATCTTACTAACAAGAAGACTGAAAAGGGACATATTTCGGAGTAGGAGATACAATCAAACAAAATATACAACCTGATTATCGTGATGTCACTAGCAATACATAAAATGGACATAGGTATTAAATAGTTACCGTTTTTGGGAAAACCTCATTTATTAGAATACGAGATTATATTTTAAAACAATATAGGTGATTAGTATCCCAAATAAAATTCGTACTTTTATTATTAAATAACACATATTTTCCTAATAAGTAAATGATTAAGTGGTTGCCCGCGCAATTGCGCGGGCCACTTTGCTAGTTATAAAAATAGTAATAGGTCATTCATGAATTGTGTATGCACTTGCCTTGACAGTTGTTCAGGTTGTTGCAACTCTCACAGTACTCCTGGCACTCTTCACAATCTAAACAAACAATTTGCATAACATCAACACACAGACAAAATGGCAATACAATAAAACATGCATGCAAGATGATTTGCTAATAACACAAGTCAAGGTTAAACAATTCACGAAGTTATTGCTTTCTGTTATTTACTATATGCATGATGCTCATGATTCATATTTTAAGTGATTTAAATAATTACTATGGTCAAAATGCCACTATTTGAGTTTTTACAAAACATTATCAACGCATGATGCAGAAGTGCAAACTAAAATATCTAATGGACAGAGGACACTAAAAGACACACTTTTGCAGAAGAAATCAATTTAAAATAATGTATAGATTTATAGATATGCCAAAATTTGAAATTTGAATAATTTTAAATAGGCAAAACAGATAACTAACAGTTCTAAAATATTCTACAGGTCATGAGGTATTCAAAAATATAAAGTTCATTAAATTTGGCCGAGCCATTAAAAAGATATGAAGGTTTAAAGTTTCAGAGTCTTTTCTGCAAAACTGCCAAATTAAATCACTTCGGCCGAAATTACAGAAATGCTGGGCTGACGTGGCGCTGACTAGGCGCTGACTCAGTGCTGACGCGGCGCGATCTAATAGGCGGGTACCGGTTCGGGTTGTGAAACAAAACGGAGCCGTTAGATCAAGATCTAACGGTCCAGATCTAAAGGGAAGGGGCCGACCGGTGTTAGGGTTCCGGCGAACGACGGTGCGCGGCGGCGACGGCCTCGGCATCGATGTTCCCGGTGATGTAGGGCTCCCCCGGACGTGTGGTTCTCACCTGGAGGATCAGCGCGGCGAGGTGGTCTTGGTGGCGAGGTGGTGCGCTCCGGGATGGTCTCCTTCGCCGGAGTTGGACACCGCGGCGGCTTCGTTCGGGCGTGGACGGACTCGTCGATCTGGCAATGAATAAAATCGGTAAGGTTGTCCAAAAGGTGCGCAAGGACGAAACAAAGCGAATAGGAGGGAGAAGAGGTGCTGGGGTCGTCGGAGAAGTGGGAGGAGTTGAGGTTTACCGGCGGTGGTGCAGTGGACGGCTCGAGCTCTGCACGGGCGGCCTGGCGGCGTAGAGGCTGGGGTTTTAGGGTGAGATCGATACGGAGGAGGTGGGGTATTTATAGGGATGCGCAGGACGACCGATTAGCTCAAGTTTGTTAGGATTTGGCTCGGATTCGGAGTTGTTCGTGGGGAGCACGGCGTCGGGCGAGAGAGAGCAGGAGAGAAAAGAGGAAGAGGGGGAGGGGCCAGGTGCGGGGATGATGCCGGGCTGGTCCTGGGCCGGCAGTGGGCTGGCTCGGGTGGCCGCGGCCTTTCCATTTTTTTAACAAAACTTTAACCTTTTCTTTTTCTAAAAACAGAAATCAACATATCTTTCAAAATAGAAATTAAAATTGGTTCAAACCAATTTGAATAATTTTGTAAAAATACCCTTTATCAAACTAAAATATTTGGGATCATAATTGCACAACTTTATTTACCAAAATACCCTTGGGCACAAAAAGGTAATTGTTGGTATTTCCCAATTTTTGGAAAAAATTTGTAAAAATACTTTTTAGAGAGCTTATTCAAGATACAATATTATGGCACTAGTCTTGCCATTAAGTAAAATCAAAATATTTGAAATATTGACTAGGGTTACTTTGCACCCTCTATGTCAATTAATAAAATATATTTTTAATTTTGAAATATTTTACTAATTCAAGCAATTCAAATGCAACAAACACATGATGCTGATGAATGCCACGCATGATTTTGAGTTTTGAAACAAAACAACAAAAAGTTTTTGCTCCCTCGGAATTTTCAAAAATTTGAAAATCTTGGGATGTTACACAAAGGCTGCTAACTCGATGACCCATTTGGCGACTCGGCCCGTTGCGTCAGCAATGTTGATGATGTCCTTCAATGGAGCTTTGCTGACCACCGTGATTCTGTGATCCTGGAAGTAATGCCGTAGCTTTCTGGCGGCAAAGAATACACCATATGCTAACTTCTGGTAGTGAGGGTAGGGCTGCTTTGAATCTGAGAACACCTCGCTAATGAAATAGACAGGGCGCTGATCCAGCCATTGCTTCCCTTCCTCCAGGTGCTCCACTACAATGACGGCACTTATCACGAAATTCGTGGCCGACATGTAGAGGAGAAGCGGCTCTTTTTCCCTCGGAGCTGCCAAGATTGGAGCATGCGTCAATGTATACTTCAGCTGCGCCAAAGCTGCCTCTGCTTCCTCTGTCCAAACAAAATTGTCCGACTTCTTGAGGAGCTTGTATAATGGCAATGCTTTGTCACCAAGCCAGCTAATGAATCGGCTTACAGCCGCGGCGGAACCCGTAAGCCGCTGTATGTCCTTCAGACAAGTCGGCCTCTCGATGTTCTGAATCGCCTTTATCTTTTCCGGGTTAACTTCAATTCCTCTTTGAGAAACAATGAAGCCCAGAAGCTTGCCTACGGGTACTCCGAAGACGCATTTTGCCAGATTAAGCTTCATGTGGTACTCCCTTAGATTTGCAAAGGTTTCCGACAGATCGGCGATAAGATCGCCACGCTTCTTCGACATGACCGCTATGTCGTCAATGTAGACGTGAACATTGCGGCCAATTTGCTTGTCCAAACACCGCTGCATACACCTTTGGTAAGTAGCACCGGCGTTCTTTAAGCCGAAAGGCATTGTGACATAGCAGTAATTGCCATATGGCGTGGTGAAGGATGTCTTGACTCTATCTGACTCCTTCATCTTAATCTGATGGTAACCAGAATAAGCGTCTAGAAAACTTAGCATCTCTGAGCCGGCAGTTGAATCAATGACCTGATCGATACGCGGTAAGGCGAACGGATCCTTAGGACAGGCTTTGTTCAAGCTAGTGAAATCAATGCACATACGTAGCTCGGATGTGTTTTTATTTGGAACAAGCACGGGATTTGCCAACCAATCAGTGTGGACAACTTCACGGATGAACTTGGCAGCAGTGAGCCTTAGGATCTCCTTTCCAACCGCCTTGCGCTTCTCATTTCCGAGGTGTCGGAGGCCTTGTTTGATCGGCTTAGCGTCCTTGTTGACTTTTAAGGAGTGCTCGGCAAGTTTCCTCGGGACACCTGGCATGTCAGATGGTGACCAGGCAAAGATATCCCGGTTCTCACGGAGAAACTTGACAAGCTCGCCTTTCCTATTCATCGTCGAGACCGACACCGATGATGGCCTCCTTTGTCGGATCATCCTTTGAGAGCTTGATTTTCTTGGTGTCATCCTTCGGCTTGAAGCTCGAGTCGACCTTAGAGGACGGCTTTTCAGTTGCCGGCATCTCATCGGGACTCATTGTCTTCTTGAGATCCTCCAATTCTTCCTTGCAGATTTCTTCTTCAGCATGGACGGCATTGGCGGCCTCACACTCCTTGGCTTTCTTGAAGTCTCCCTTGACTGTGATGATCCCGTTGGGTCCCGGCATTTTCAGCTTGCTATAGATGTAGCAGGGCCGAGCCATGAATTTGGCGAAAGTCGGACGTCCAAAGATTGCATGGTATGTACTTTTAAAGGCAACCACCTCAAAAGAGACGTCCTCTGTCCGAAAGTTGTCCGTGCCGCCAAAGGTGACCTTCAGGGTGATCCTTCCCATTGAGGAGGCTTGTCGTCCCGGCACAATCCCATGAAACTTCACATTGATGTGGCTGAGTTGTGACTCGGAGAGACGCATTCTCTTCAATGTTGCGGCATAGAGTATGTTGATGCTACTTCCACCGTCCATGAGCACCTTTGTCAACTTGTATTTGTCGACTATAGGGCTGACGACTAAAGCGTAGGTGCGTGTTGAAGGAACTCTGTCCGGGTGATCTCTGCGATCCCATGTGATGGGAATGTCGGACCAATCCAAGTATTGAGGAACTGCAGGTGCCGTAGCATTGAGTTCTCTCCAAGCCGCCTTTTCTTTCCAAGAGGAATCTGTTGCCAGATTGACGATGAGACTTTCGGCATGCTTAGGGAATTTTCTGCCTTTTTCTTTGAAGGCCGCGTCATCCGACTCTGAAGCAGCGTCCTCCTTCTCTTTGTCGTCCTTCCTGGACTTGCGCTTGTTCTTTGACTTGCCGGCTTTGGGGTCCTTGGCGATGTCTCGATTGATGTGACATTGCTGGAGCGTGTGGGAGCTCGTCCCATCCGGCCTTAGATGATGAACACAGGGGTTGTTCTTGATGTCGTCATACTTCACCGCTGGCGGTCGGGATGATTGGTTGTTTGCTGGCTTTTTGCCCTGCCACTTGCTATTGCTTGAGCAGGGAGGGCGGCGGCGGCTTCAGGGGAGCAAGGGTGCAGCACCCCCTGCCCTAGCCCTCCTTATATATGTGGCCAAGGGGGTGCGCCCCAAGCCTCCTAGGGCCGGCGGCTGGGATGTCTTGGCCCCCAAGCCAGCCGCCCTAGGGCTAGGTTTGGCCCCCCAAAACCCTAGCCCGCATGGGCCATGTTGGGCTGGTGCGGCTAGTCCAAGTTGGCAGCCGCACCACTCCTTGGTCCATGTGGGCCCCACATGCATGTGGGTCCCACTTCTAGACTCTTCTAGAACCTATTAGAATCTTGTGGTACCCTGCCGGAAAATTCCCGAACTTTTCGGATTCCTCCGGAAACTACTTTCCTTATATGAATCTTATTCTCCGGACTCTTCCGGAACTCCTCGTGATGTCCAGGATCCCATCCGAGACTCTAAATCAATATTCGTTCACACCATCATTTATCTCGAGCCCTAACTACAACGAATGTTAAGTGTGTGACCCTGCGGGTTCGAGAATATGCAGACATGATCTAATCAATAATTAATAGCGGGACCGGGATATCCATATTAATTCCTACATATTCAACGAAGTACTTTACCGGTTGAACCACATTGTCCGGGATTCAATTAATCCATATACGATTCCTTTTGTCTCACGATATATTATTTGTCCGAGACTTAATCACCGATATCTCCATATCTGATTAATCTCGTTTTCGACAAGTTCTCTTTACTCGTTCCATAGGATAGGATCCCTATGACTAGCTACTTAGTCATATGCTTGCAAGATTTTGGATGCTATGCTACCGAGAGGGCCCAGAGATATCTATCCAATGGTTGGACGGACAAATCCCAGTCTTGATTCATGTGACCCAACAACCTACCATCGGACATACCTGAAAGCCACCTTTATAATCACCGAGTTACGAAGTGACGTTTGATGTCCACAAAGTATTCCTCCGGTAAGCGGGAGTAACATAATCTCATGGTCTAAGGAAACAATATTTGACATCTATTAAAATGGGTCTGTCCATTATATCATCTCCTATGATATAACTCTATTTATCAAGTGATTCATAAATCCATGGTTAGGAAAACGTCTAACCATCACTTGATCAAACGAACTAGTTATAAGAGGCATACTAGGGACACTTTGTCGTTTATATTCCACACATGTATTTGCTTCTGGTTAATACAATTATAGCATGGATAATAAACATTTATCATGAATGGGAAATATGATAAATAATAATCTTTATTATTGCCTCTTGGGTATATCTCCAATAGTCCCCCAAATTATTTCAAGGGGGGATAAAACATCTGCAGTACGCAGATGACACAATGATTATGATTGAGAACACACCAAATGCTATTGCCTACCTAAAGTTTATTCTCATCTGCTTTGAGTGTATGTCGGGCATGGAGATCAATTTTCACAAGAGCAAGGTGATTGTTATGGGTGGCCTGGAAGAGGAGCAAGCGAGAGTCACTAGCCTCCTCAACTGTCAAGAGGGTGCGTTCCCCTTCACCTATATCGGCTTCATGATTGTTGATCGCCGTCTCACAATTACGGATTTGGAACAAGTAGTGACTAAAGTTGGCTTCCGGATGGAACCTTGGCAGGGTCACTTCTTGTCCTTAGCTACGAGGCTCACGCTTGTTGACACCTGCCTATCCAACCTGCCGATCTACACAATGGGACTTTTTCTGCTCCCTGATGGAACCCACGAGGCTGTGGACAAACACCGGAGGAGTTTCTTCTGGGAAGGTCAGGGGAACAAACAAAAGTACCACTTGGTTGCGTGGAAGGACATCTGCAAACCCAAGGACCAGAGTGGTTTGGGCATTTCTAACACGAAACTGATGAACAAAGCCCTGATGGCGTAATGGTGGTGGATATTTTTCAATGAGGATGAAAAAGACAACATGTGGCTTGATACGTCTCAAACATATCTATAATTTTTGAGTGATCCATGATAGTTTTGTGATGTTGTCACATGTTTTTAATATCATATTACATAATTTTTATGCATTTTTTCGGACTAACCTATTGACAAGATGCCCAGTGCCAGTTCCCTATTTTTGTGCTGAAATTGTTGCAGCAAGTTACTTCTGGAAATATTTTCGGAATTGGACGAAAATTTACGACGATTTTTTATTGGACAAATAAGGACCGGAGCCAGAAGGGCAGGTCCAGCTGAGGCCTAGAAGGCCCCCCGCGGATACCAGCCGTGGCCGCAGGCCGCCCCTGCCCCTCGGGAACCCCCTCGGTCGCCTCCGACGCCTATAAAATCATCCCCGATGCAAACACCCTACCCCCCGAAAGATTTTCCCAAATACACAACAGAGCTCCGCCGCCATCACCAACAAGTTTCGGGGGTTCAGAAGGTCCTGTTTCGGCACCCTGCCGGGATGGGGATCGACCGCCGGGGCCATCACCATCAACACCGCTACTTCCCGCGATAAGGAGGGAGTAGTCCCTCATCGGGGCTGAGGCTTATACAAGTAGCTATGTGGTTATCTCTCTCTCCCATGATGTGATCTTCGTTGTGATTATGAGCTTTGTTAGTGTAGTTGAATACATGATGTTTCCCTATGTGTAATGGATATGATGTTGCTCAAGTGGTGTTATTTAGTACAATTTCCGGAGCCACCGTTGTGATCATGGTACCTTGGTGACAGGATGGGTGCCGTGTGTGACTCTATGGATAATAGATTGGAAGGATCTTCATCATGAGTTTGTTCTTTATTTGTTGGATTGAATAGATCATGAGGTTTCTTGATGCTTGTGTTATTGAAGAAAGAGACTATTCAAGAAATAGGTTGTGGTGTTTGTTAGTACTATCATTGGATGCGGGTAGTGACAACATGAAGTGTCCATAGATGTGGAATACGAACTGTAAGGTGTGCTTTTCGTAGCCCTACGCAATTCGCATCCTATTTGATCCACAAAAGAATTATCTCCGAGTAACGTCCACAATGCATGTATTTTTGTGGGAACTATCATGTGTTTAATTATGTATGTTGAGAGTAGTCACTAGTGAAAGTATGAAGCCTAGGCCTTGTTTCCAAGCATTGATACACCGTTTTTAGTCACTTTTGTCACTTGTTTGCTTGCTGCCATTTTTATTACAGAATTAAAAAATCACCTTTTACCATCCATATCACTTGCATTTTACCATCTCTTCGCCGAACTAGTGCACCTATACAACTGACAATTGTATTAGGTGTGTTGGGGACACAAGAGACTTCTTGTATCTTAATTGTAGGGTTGCTTGAGAGGGATATCTTTGACCTCTACCTCCCGTGGATTCGATAAACCTTGGGTTACTCACTTAAGGGAAATTTGTCGCTGTCCTACAAACCTCTGCACTTGGAGGCCCAACAAGTCTACAAGAATAGAAGTGTGTAGTAGACATCAAGCTCTTTTCTGGCGCCGTTGCCGGGGAGGTGAGCGCTTGAAGGTATCTTCTTTAGATCTTGCAATTAAATCTTTTTGTTTCTTGTTTTTATTTCACTAGTTAGGCTTAATGCAAAACAACAACAGAAATGAGAGAGCTTTATAAACTTTATCTTGAAATTGGTCATGATGCTTTTGAAGAGAAAATTAGAAAACCTATGGAACTTTATTTGCATAATAATTATGCTAGTAGCAATGTTATTATTATGATTTCTTTGAATGCCATTGTTGCTAATGCTATGGAAAATTGCAAGCTTGGGGATGCCGGTTTTGATGAATATGATCTTTTTAGTCCCCCAAGCTGGAAGGAGGAAATTTGCTTTGATGATACTATGCCTCCTATATATCATGATTATAATGATGAATGTGATATTTTCAGTTCACCTACTATTGAGGAAAAAGTTTATTATGATTATGATATTCCTCCTATTTATGATGATTACAATGATGATTATGATTGTGTTACTCCCACTAATACTAATGAGAAAGATTTTACTTATGTGGAGAGTAATAATAATACTTTTATGCATGTGAATCATAAGAAAAATGCTTTATGTGATGGCTATGTTATTGAGTTTTCTTATGATTCTACTGAAAGTTATTATGAGAGAGGGAAGTGTGGTTATATAAATTTTCATCTTATGAAGTTTCCCCTCTTTATGTTGAATGTTTTAATGTTGCACCTGCTTTGTCTCCCTATGCTTAATGCTTTATGCTCCAATGATTTATTTTCTTACAAGATGCCTATGCATAGGAAGAGAGTTAGACTTAAATGTGTTTGATATTTGCTTCATGATTCTCTCTTTGCGTTCCAACTCTTATTCTTATGAGAGCATCATTAAAATTATCATGCCTAGCTAAAAGGCTTAAAAGAAAAGCGCTTGTTGGGAGGCAACCCATGTTTTCTTTTGTTTCAGTTTGATTTTGTTTTTCTTGAGTCATGAAGTTGTTGCCTCTGTAACAATTTCATTGTATATTTTTCTTTTGGTTTTTTGTGCCAAGTTTAGCCTCTAATGCATTGAAAGTGCGAGGTGTTGTTTTGCTGTCCAGAAACAGAATTTTGTCCTTCACTGTTCGAAAATCTAAAAATCCTATGAATTTTATCTTTTTCTAAAAAAATTAGACAGCAAGCCTGATACTTTTAGCTATCTTTCGTTAGTTTTGACTTTTCTGATTTGAGCTACAGAAGTGCCTCGAACAATTCGATCTTTATAGACTATTCAGTTTTTAAAAGATTCTGCTTTTATTTGTATTCGTCTCTTTTACTATCGTCAAATGTGATACTCTAGAAAAGGAGTGCCACACTGAGGCTTAGTAAACAGTAGCTAATGACCAATAAAGTTGTTTGCAATTTGTCTTGAGTTGAACACATGTGCATTTTAATTTATGAGCACTAACCCTCTAATCAGTTTATGATAAGTTTTGTATGAAGGGAGTTTTTAAGATCCAAAGGAAAGGACAATGTAGAAATTGAAGATGGATCAGAGCTCAAGCTTGGGGATGCCCCCATGGCACCCCCTCTAAATATCAAGAACCATCAAGCGTCTAAGCTTGGGGATGCCCAAGGCATCCCCTCTTCTTCATCGACTATCATGAGGTCGTCTTCGTTGAACTAAGTTTTTATCACTTTACATATTATGTGCTATGCTTGGAGCATCTTTTTACTTTCAGTTTTGTTTTGTTTGTTTTCTAACCATATGCTTGTTGGATCCTTGCTTTGTTTGTGTGGGAGAGAGACATGCTCCGCTTTTTTCATTTGAATACTCCTTTGCTTCGCTTATATCTTATTGAGTATTCTTAGCTACTGTTTGTTTGCTAGTAAGTTCTTGCTTTTAGCTTTTATCTTGTTTAGAGCTGCTAGTTGTTGATGTTAAACTCTCTTGTTATTCACTTATATTTGTTAGAGAGTTGCTATGGTTGCTTGTTTAATTTGTTAGAGCGATAAAATGATATCCATGTGATATTGGAATGAAATGAAATCCTGCATAGTCTTGTAGATCATAGTGTGGATACTTGATGCTTCTCATTTTTTTTCAGATATTAGGATGAATGCTTAAACTTGCTGGTTATTTGAGTGGAATTGATTAGTAAAGAAATACTGTTAAGAACTTGAAACTATGTGGTGTTTCGTAGTTGTTAATTCTTTAAGCTAATCTTTCCATCAAAAGAATTGTTTGGTCAACATTGGAGACGGTGTGGAGCTTTTATGGTTATGATTGATAAATGTCTTATGCTACTCTGTTACGGTTAATTTTAGATGTTTGCTTCAAATACCTTCTTTGCTAAGCCCAAAAATTCGTACTGAGTGTATGGTTCACTCGTGCATCGAAATCCCAAAGCCAAACTATCTTGCCAGCTGAGTCCACCATATCTACCTATGCATGGTATTTCCTGCCATTCCAAGTAAATTTGTCATGTGCTATCTTTAAAAAATCAAAATACTCCTTTTTGTGCCTCTGTTTTTAAGCTCATGAGGGAGCAGTAGAGAGCTAGATATAACTTGTGACGAGCAAGGTCATTTCCCCCCTTTCACCCGGTGTCGATGGATTACGTCTTCACTTGAATCAACCCGAGAGCAGCTTAAGCAAAATATAAATATAACTCACCATTCTCCTCCGCGCAATGCAAATCTGAGAAATCAGCTCAAAACATTGGACAGTGGTGAAACCAAGGAGAAAGAAGAGCGTACTCGCTCCTCTAAAAACTAGCTGCTCTCACAAGTCTAAAAAAACCTTGCTAGTTATCAGGGACTAGATAGCTTCTCTGTTGTGAATTCGTTGACGAAAGCATGCATATCTCAAAATTGTTTTACTTCTGTTTCATAAAAAAAACAAAAAACTCTAGCACATGACTAATCCCTGCTTCCCTCTGCGAAGGGTCTTTCTTTTACTTTTAATGTTGAGCCAGTTTTCCTCTTCCTTCTATCTCCACCAAAGCAAACATCTAGCATTGACCCTGGGTATCATTGATCATATTGAATTATTCGATTAAACATGAATCTTTATATTGACATTACCGTTGGAAGTTGAAGCTTTTTGCTAAAACTTGCATCTTCTTTGTTTTGATTCTCAAACACTTTTGTCATGGAATTGTTAACTTTGAGAATTAATCAAATATGTGGATCACATTGCTTAAATGTCTTTAGCGTACTATTTATGAAAGGTTTTGCTTAAATNCTCATCTCCACCAAGGCACCCCCTCGAATCACCCTCGAGGAAATGAACCTTTTCCACACGTTGATTATGCAACCTCTAGCTGCCAAATTAATTAAAAGATTCATGTTCTCTATGATCTTACCGTCTATTCCCAAGTCGTCCATAACCGTGGACACAGCTTTTCGAAAAGATTAGACCCTGCAGGGGTGTACTAATTTACCCACCGGTACTGTCCGGCTCACCTGATTGGCCCTCTTCCAGGGAAGGCCGGTGAGTGGGCGCGGTTAAACCTTTACCTCGTGTGAGACTATCCAAGAGTCATCTGTGGCGACAGGGCAAGTTTACCCAGCCTATTTCAGCCCCTGCCCCCATCGCCACGTCCTAAACACCATCATCCTCATCATTCCTTTTTCCACTCACACACACACACGCAAATGGAAATAGCAAACTAGAGGACCCTTGGATACGCCCGCACAAGTTATTTAGTTAAAGGGGATTCCATATGTCCCCACAGTTGGAAGCACGATCGTCTTGGTTCAATAGGTAAAGAACTCGCATCTAGGGGCAAGAATGAGACAAAACACCATCCCCGATGCAACTCATCCAAGTCTTCTTAGCATTTTAATTAAGCATCACTAGTAACCACCATGTCCGAAACCTTCCATCAATATCATAATTATGGAAATTAAACAACGGACATAACTAGCATTGGACTAAGCATGGCTAAGCATAGCTAAGCATTTAAATTACAACAATTATATCCTTGTCTCTAGCCAACACATCAAACCTATGGTTCATAGGAGGGGAAGCATGTGATTTGTTCGGGGGGAAACATGCATTCATAGGATACTCTAGTATTGACCAAGATTGACATAGAATCGAATGCAATATTATGGTGGATAAAATAAGTTTATATAACAATAGGATGCTAGATGCCAAGAAGGTTAGGTTATCTATTGCCTTGATGCCGGGGCGTGTAGTACGGCTCATCGGGGTAGGTAGGGTTAACCTCCACTTCGGAATCTATCGATACCCAAAATAATCACAAAGGAACAATAAATAACACGAAGACAAGGTGCAATGCACAAACACATGATGACATGACAAGTTTATGCAAAGATATCACCATTTAAAAACATCTAACAATTAAATTGAGTCCCAAATAATTAATGCAATTATTTGGAAACAACCCCATATTTATCTTAGTGACCACATTATTTATAAATTATTACATTACAAAAGAAAAGGCTCAAATATGCATGAATATGACATGATTAAGTAGGTTTTGTTCTTCCGATCATTTTGGTACCTTATTTGTAATTTTCCGAGTACCGATGATTAAAAAGAGAATTAATAATTATTCGAATTTAATTTCTTTAATCAATTAAAGAATAACATCAAATATTTATTTGTGATCATGATTTGATAATTGCATGGTTTGATAGCATTTGAAGTGTTTATCACATTGAGATTTTATTCTCCAATTTTGGTTAATTATTTAACAAGTTCTGAATTTTCCCGAATTATGGATTATTTAAGCCATTTTAGCATTTCCTAAACAAAAATAGAATATTTTACCCAAAAGAGCATGGCAATGTCACCAATAGGTAGGGTTTTTTTCTGAACAAATTGGTATAATCATTTGCTAAATTTGAACCAAAATTTAAATAGTTATCATTTTATTTAATTTATTTAATTAACTGTTTTTACTGTTGGGGCCGGCCTCTAGATCGGCCCAGGCCGGGCCTGTGTCTGAGGCTGCCGGTCTCCTGGCCGGACCAGATCGGTAACTAGGCCAGGCCTGTGCCTGAGGCTGCCAGCCTCTCGGCCGGCCCAGACCGGTGCCCAGACCGGGCACCTGTCTGAGGCAACCGGCCATCTGGCCGGCCCAGGCCGGCACCCAGGCAGGGCACGACCGGGGCGGCGCGCGCGGAGGGCCATCGGCGACGTCGAACGGCGAGGAGAGAGAGAGAGAGGGGGGTGACTGTGTGGGTGTGTGGGGTGCAGCGAGGGTTCGGTGTGGAGTGTGCAGAGTGCGGGGGCGACAGAGGACAGGGAGCAGCACGTCATGGACGAGTTCGTCCATGGCCGAATTGTGACCGACGGTGGCGCGCGACGGCAAGGTGTCACCCAGAGCACGAGGAGGAAAAGGGAGTAGTCCAGGCGGACGGAAGGCTCAATGAGAGGCAGATTCTGTAGTCGATCGAGCTTGGGGATTGACTGGCGGAGACGAATTGCGGCAGCGGAGCCCCGTCGGTGTTGAAGGAGACGAGGAAGAACGCAACGCGTTAGAGAAGCTCTGGCTCGATTCCATGGACCAGGAGGTAGTGGACGCCACACTGGATCTTGAGGGCTCGTTGGTGAGCTTCGGAAGCACTGGAACGGCGGCGCCATGACGAGGTGGTGGTGGTGCTTGCGCGAGAGGCAAACTGAGGGACGAGAGAGAGGGAGCTAGGGTTTGGGTTAGGGTTCGGTGGAGAGAGAGCCGAGCAGGGGGAGGCACGGCATCAGGGGGGGCTCCTTATCCTTGGCCAAGGCGCGGGGACAGCGGCGTCGTGGGCGTGGGGGCAGGTCGCGGCATGGCGCCAGTGGCGGGTGCGGCATGGCTACAGGAAGAAGATGACATTTTGCAAAAGCCCCCTGCTATCTATTATATACTTAAAACAATAGAAAATAAAGCTACCATATTGATCCACATAGGCTAAATAATCTACTCCATTGATTTTACGTTAAGCGTTTTAGTTTAACAGTGCAGATGTAAAATAGTACACCTGAGACATGGCATGTACATGTTTGTATAGAAACCATCGGCCCGTTCTGATGGAAATTTAATCAGCCAGGCGCGGCACGTGCATCCGCACAATACATAAGAGAATCAATGATCTCGATATTCATAGACGTCCATGCACGTATTGAAACCGATGACCTCAATAGTCATAGACGTACACGCACCAGTAACGTAAACCAAGCATTGCCCTTCCTCATATCCTACATTGCTCTTGCCTTTCTCAACATCAATCATCCCAGTTCAAGAGAAAAAAAAACCAACCATCCATGGACACTTGAATCGATTTAAACAAGGTAAGATCCAACTGGCTCTACCGATCTTCTTTGCTTGCAAGAATATTCATAGCGTCTAGGTTTTGTTAAATCGTAATCCAGGCTGTAATTTTAGTCTGGTACGTAGAGGAATCCATCGGTGGATAGTTGATGCAGCGGAAGAGCTGACTTGCTGATGCCCACAATTAAATCTGATTTCAGGTTGTAACCACGCTGCACTACATAATTTTTCTTTTCATAATTAGTGAATCAATCTCACGATCGCGGAGGCAGGAGAGGTGGAGGTGTGCTTTACGCCAGCTTGAAGCAGATCGGGCGGCTGTCATCACGATCGATGCTATCGAGTGTAGGAGATTTTTGTAGCGTCTATACCCCAGCCGTTAAATTCATCACAGAACAACACAATAGGCTTGGTCTGATCCCTATCTTTTGATCGAGAAAAATTGGCTATGAATCAGATTATTTTACTCATATGATTTATCTGCAATACCCTATCAAGAACATTGATATTGGTTGGTTGTATTAGGTAGAGTCCGCAAGAGTTGGCTACTATGTTTATATGCCATGGCTCGCAAATGTCGATCCTGTGCAAAAAAAAAATCTATACTTCTTTCCTCTTCGTTAGTTATTTTGTCATTCTGATCCTAAACGAACTCAAATGGCATGTATTTTTTTACTCAGAAGGATGCATCTATAAGAGTATTAAAGAAAGGTGTGTACCAGGCAGCAACAAAATATGTTTGCTCTGAATGGTTTGGTTATACCACTTCTTACCGATTAGAAGGTACTTTTTTACCCTTTCGACACTCTCTTCTGGTGTTAGTTTCTGTACTGAGCTGATGAAATAAGAAACTATTAAGTTTTGTACCATGAAAGTATGGCCTTTCCTGGACAATTTTTTATTTTACCATCTATATGGTGACTATAAAATAACATGATAGTTATGTAGAATAATATGAATCTCTATGCTCCACATAGAAATATCGCCTGAGCGTCCGGTCTTATTCTTTCATGTTTGTTTGGCATGTTACTGACTTCATGTTCTTTTGTGAAGAACTGGTAGATTGAATTTGGAAAGTCACATGTCTTTTGTTATGAGATACTCAGGACAAGGGAGGTGATGAAAGTATGATCTTTCCTGGACAATATTTTTTTTACCATCTATATGGTGACTATAAAATAACATGATAGTTATGTAGAATAATATGAATCTCTATGCCCCATATAGAAATTTCGCCTGAGCGTCCGGTCTTATTCTTTCATGTTTGTTTGGCATGTTACCGACTTCATGTTCTTTTGTGAAGAACTGGTAGATTGAATTTGGAAAGTCACATGTCTTTTTTTTATGGGATACTCAGGACAAGGGAGGTGTGCTACTGTGCTCCCCTCAGATAACGGGTTGTTATTGGTAGAAGATATGAGGTGCTCACTAATTTTTTATTTCGTATCCTATTGAGAATATCTCAGGTGGTTACTTACATCAGGGTTGTACAAAGAACAACAATTTTTCATGCTATTTGTAGTTTCTCGATTTGTCGTATGTACCTTAGAATAATATATAAAAAACAACCATGTTCACGTTGCTGTGATTCACACATTTATAAACATACACACGAAAATGTTATTTCCTTTATAGGGAGTGAAAAGATGGGGCGTGCCTATCTCAGCCAGCCATGGAACCTTTTCTCCTACTAGCTGTGTTGTGATCAGTGTTTTCGTTGATGTAATATTTATATCCTTGAGGGTAGAATATTTATCCATATACTAATATTTTGGGTGTAGTAGAAATACAAAGTCAGTTTTATTCAATTCATATTTTTCTACGGTTCTTATTGCAAGCTATAACACAAACTTTACAGACCGTCCATCTATTGTATCATTTATTTTGTACATGTTACATAGATATCTAGTGCAGTAGAAGAATTCTTGGAACCACTCGAGCAGTCCATATATTCAAGTAAACATCATTTTGGTCATCACACGATATACTATAATTTATGTTATTGAAAAATATAATAAATTTATGCACTATAATAGATAAAAATCTAGCCGCGCAAATGCGCGGGTCACCCTGCTAGCTCTTTTTAAAATAAAAGCAAACAAGTCCAACAGCAACTTTAGCGATTTAATTGAGGCCTTTAAACAATTTTAAAAAATTTGGGAAAATTCACATAGGCTTCCCATGACATTTAGGACCCCCACAAAAATTGGTGTTGCAAACTAAAAAGTTGTTGCACAACATTTGTTCACAGGTTTTAAATATAGCCATTTTTGATAATTTTCAAAATGTATTTTATTTGGAGCATTTTAGCAATTCAATAAATTATACAAATATTTATGGAGGCTCATAATATATTAATGAAGCTCCCCATAATTTTATTTTGAATTTTTGGAAAGTTTAACTTTGTTTCCAAAAATAGAATTTGAATTAAACCAAATTGAATCCTCAAATTTATTTATTTGCTGTTAAGAAATTAGCCTTTGACAATTATTTATAAAAATATATCCTTGAGCTTCCTGGACAAATTGGAAACTCAAGAACAATTGGTTTTTGCCAGTTGAGTAATGTATTTTGGTTTGAAACTTTGGGAAGGTTTTGCTTCCCTTTTTATTGTTTTCCAATTGTTGCTTTATTAACTTAGCAATTAATATATATGCCATGATGCAAAGAAATGCAGAAGCAAAAAGTGAAAATTTGGCCTATATTTTAGGGTACTAAACTAGGGCTGTTACAATTCTACCCCCCCTTACAGGAATCTCATCCCGAGATTCTAGAGTAGGAAGAGGGATGAGGGGAACACGACAACACGCATCTTTCACGATCTTCTCGATCCCACGATGATCTTCCTTGTTGCAGAACTTAAGATAACAAGCATGACATGTCGATGCAGGCGGAAAGAACAAAGAGAGCTTAAATTGATAGACAAAATGACTCTTGCCCAAACCATAAGCCATTGAGGGAACTAGGAACGTCTTGACCAAACAAAGGTCGAGCCGAGGATAGGACAACCGATCACTTTGTTCAGGGTCTTTGTCAAAGACTAAGTCATCACTTCAAACCACCCCGCTTTGTATACCGTAGTGATTTGAAGCACCTATAGGAGAAGGACATCTTCTGGACTCCACGATTTCGACACACCGAAGTTTCCGTAAGATTGAAAGCTCGGCCCTAACGTGACTGATGAATTCACACACTGTCCGTGTGATGGGGAAAAGCTTTGGGTTCACCTAGGAGGGATAGATATAGCACTGATCCACATTTAAATAGAGAGGTAAAACCTCATAGATGAGCTATTACCATGAGATAGATGGAGGAGGAGGATTGACCGAGGGACAATTAGTAACTACATTGTAAGATTATCCTTGAGGTTCTAGATATCACGCTCCGGCTTCGGAATAGCCTTCAATCAATCCTCAAGCGAAGATCGTACTTGAAGATAGAGAAAAATAACTATATGGGTAACCCCTAGAATAAGTTACACATGATCCTCACGGATAGTGGTTGATTTTACAGATTCACGGAATTTCGTCGAATGACCTTTAAGTGAAGTGCGGGAACCCCAACATCGATTTGTCGGGATACAAGTAGGCCTAGATCTACTCGTGGTAAACTCCAAGCAGCATTTCTGCTTGATATTCAGATTTGGTTAGGAGTGCAGATAATTCAGACTTGACATGTCCGAGGAAGGAGTTTGCTAAAGGTAAACCGATAGATAGGGTAACTAAATTCTCAAGCTCTGAGCTACAATGTCAAGCTCAGAACACGATCGAGATTGGGAAAACCATGGGACCACGATTACTAAGAGAAAATTGAACCAGCATTACTCCAATCACTGAAGTCAACTGAGTCCTGATGGGAAACACCAGTAAGATGATGAGGTTTGACAAAATCTTCTTATTCAAGAACAACTCGGTCAGGGGGCTGGGTGTGCATACATGGCTTAATCATAGAATCGGAGGTGACAACCTACCACTCACAATAATGCACATATGCATAACCAACTGGTGATTATCCCGGGGAGACAAAGCGAACTTCAATAGGTCCCCTGGCGACAGATGTCAACCATTGCACTTGGACCAGAGAAGAGCACTCCCAACATCCAGAACACGTACTACGTGATGACACGAAGATGGTTCTGACAAATTTCCATATTACTCGACGAACACGGTCAGGGGACACCTGGCAGTCCTTCTGGGAAGACATCCAGGATATCACGAACCACCGCATATCACTCGTTGCGAGAGGAAAACATGCTTTTCAAGGCAAAGGATGTGGTCTTGAGATTTTCGACATGAATATAACTCGTTGACCGAAGGTGTGCACCTGAACGAATGGACTTGGCAACACAGACAACTCAGCTCGATAATATGATTACCAATCATGCTAAGAGTGCCACCAAAGTCTTTGGATTTCCAAAGCACAACAATTGCTAGGAATATCCGATTACCACAATGATATGCATCCTCAACATTCTCGAGCCAGAGTAGCTCGGAGGTAGATGGATAAGGAAGGGTATGAGCATCACTTCATCAAGTACGTCATGAGACTAAGCACGACCTCTTGATATAAAAGAGTGTGACACTCCAAGGTGGAACGAACAAAAGCTAGACAAGCTCTTATTCTGCGAATTTCAAAACTTGACCTGGCCGAGAAAATGGACAAGGTACCGGAGTTTGTTCTTCTCCTGACATCCCGAAGTGGAGTGGCCTTGACGAACCACAAGGATAACATGCATCAGACACCCCCAATGCACATAACTTGACTGTCAACAGACAGATAGAGGTCAGACAACAGATTTAGAGTAAGGAATGGGCTAACCACAATTCAAGATATTGCGAAGCCCTTGTTAGCACTCTCTTCCGACAACTAGTGCCGAAAGGGTTTCAGGAATGGTGTTATGTAGAGGAATCACAATTATTGCTGGAAAAACTCGCTAAGAGCAATCCTGTCGTGATTCAGATGGTTCTTTGACAGAGAGCCTAGATAACGCTAGTGACAGAGGAGAGTGTTGCTGAGCAAATCAATTACGGCTGCAACCTCGAGTTTGAAGACTAACTTCAAATTTTGCCAACCTAATGTAGGGTAGACAATGGACTTCAGGGTTCAACGGAAAAGATCTTGGGTTAAGATCAGCTCTATGCACCGGGACTCACAATTACATAATGCTCACAAGGGCGACAACCCTCATGAATCATTACACCAGAGCCCTAGTACAATCCGGGACCTTCGGTTCAAGATCTTGGGCTAAGCAAGGGAATGTCTTGATGAACCGCAATACTTCCTCCCTTCGGGCTTTAGATTTGGCAGATGAGTAGAGCTAACCAGTAAACTAAAGGTAGAAGCCAACCCCGTGATCCTAAAGATTAGAATTTTGCAGTCGAGCAGAAGCATCATTAAATCAAATAGAGGTAAGATGAACTCAGAGTAGAGTGAATTGGGTAAGGAGTAAAAATAATCCTAAGAGGGTTTTCACAACTCATTTTTAGGTTAAAATTAATTTTCACGAACTAGACTCGACATCGACCAATAGTAAGGGTTCCTACAGGCAGTCCTGCTCTGGATACCAACTTGTAGCGCCCTGACCCCAGAACTATACTATGAAGCTTTGTGCAACCAGTCATGTTACACAATCGAAGGTTACTACTGGGTTACCAATCCCAGGCCAGGACCTTTGGCAAGCGTGCTCGGAATGGATCATCGGCACGCAACACTTTGATCATGCCATAAGCTCAGAATAGATATCCGTGTATAGTAGAGATATCAAGACTTGTGGAACAACTGACACATCACAGACTCTACGACACAAAGATTCATATAGCAACTCATATATGAGAAAGATACAAGTATTACACACAAAAGGGGTCACCGACCCATCAGTACATCATGCGGAAGCGAAGAAGTGTTGTCTAATACAACAAGATCCAATTATAGGGCCAACCCCAGCCAGCTTGTTCCACAGTCCCAAGCTGCCACCTGGGAACCCCGAACTACTCGTCGACATCCACGAAGAACCCACCTGTGTGCTCGGAGTCGTCCTCCTCTGAAACAAATTAATAAAGGCAGCAAAGAGAGACTGAGTACGACGTACTCGCAAGTTTAGTAGGGCGATATAGGCCCAATGATGACGGAGTCTCTAAAGCTGTATAGTAGCTATTTTGCATAAAGCTAGTTTTCAATCAAAGAGATGAAAATGACCCATGGCATCGACTACTCATAGTATTTTTTTATAAAGGGGGTAAGAGAGTAAACTTCAGCTTTGGTTCTCATCGAACCATTTGTAACCAACACCAACTCATCTCCACCAAGGCACCCCCTCGAATCACCCTCGAGGAAATGAACCTTTTCCACACGTTGATTATGCAACCTCTACCTGCCAAATTAATTAAAAGATTTAGGTTCTCTATGATCTTATAGTCTATTCCCATGTCGTCCATAATCGTGGACACGGCTTTTCGAAAAGATTAGACCCTGCATGGGTGTACTAATTTACCCACCGGTACCATCCGGCTCACTTTATTGGCCCTCCTCCGGGGTAGGCCGGCGAGTGGGCGCGGTTAAACCTTTACCTCGCGTGAGACTATCCAAGAGTCATCTGTGGCGACAGGGCAAGTTTACCCAGCCTATTTCAGCCCCTGCCCCATCGCCACATCCTAAACACCATCATCCTCATCATTCCTTTTTTCCACTCACACACCCACACGCAAATGGAAATAGCAAACTAGAGGACCCTTGGATACGCCCGCACAAGTTATTTAGTTAAAGGGGATTCCATATGTCCCCACCGTTGGAAGCACGATCGTCTTGGTTCAAGAGGTAAAGAACTCGCACCTAGGGGCAAGAATGAGACAAAACACCATCCCCAATGGCAACTCATCCAAGCCTTCTTAGCATTTTAATTAAGCATCACTAGTAACCACCATGTCCGAAACCTTCCATCATATCATAATTATGGAAATTAAACAACAGACATAACTAGCATTCGACTAAGCATGGCTAAGCATAGGTAAGCATTTAAATTACAAAAATTATATCCTTGTCTCTGGCCAACACATCAAACCTATGGTTCATAGGAGGGGAAGCATGTGATTGGTTCGGGGGAAACATGCATTCATAGGATACTCTAGTATTGACCAAGATTGACATAGAATCGAATGCAATATTATGGTGGATAAAATAAGTTTATAAAACAAGAGGATGCTAGATGCCAAGAAGGTTAGGTTATGTCTTGCCTTGCTGCCGGGGCGTGTAGTACGGCTCGTCGGGGTAGGTAGGGTTAACCTCCACTCCGGAATCTATCGATACCCAAAATAATCACAAAGAAACAATAAGTAACACGAAAACAAGGTGCAATTCACAAACACATGATGAGATGACAATTTTATGCAAAGATATATCACCATTTAAAACATCTAACAAATTAAATGGAGTCCCAAATAATTAATGCAATTATTTGGAAACAACCCCATATTTTTTAGTGACCACAATATTTATAAATTATTACATTAGAAAAGAAAAGACTTAAATATGCATGAATATGACATGATTAAGTAGGTTTTGTTCTTCCGATCGTTTTGGTACCTTATTTGTAATTTTTCGAGTACCGATGATTAAAAAGCGAATTAATAATTATTCGAATTTAATTTCTTTAATCAATTAAAGAATAACATCAAATAATTATTTGTGATCATGATTTGATAATTGCATGGTTTGATAGCATTTGAAGTGTTGATCACATTGAGATTTTATTCTCCAATTTTGGTTAATTATTTAACAAGTTCTGAATTTTCTCGAATTATGGATTATTTAAGCCATTTTAGCATTTCCTAAACAAAAGAAGAATATTTTACCCAAAAGAGCATGGCAATGTCACCAATAGGTAGGGTTTGTTTTCTGAACAAATTGGTATATCATTTGCTAAATTTGAACCAAAATTTAAATAGTTATCGTTTTATTTAATTTATTTTAATTAACTATTTTTACTTTTGGGCCGGCCTCTAGATCGGCCCAGGCCGGTTTCCAAGCCGGGCTTGTGTCTGAGGCGGCCGGTCTCCTGGCCGGCCCAGACCAGTAACTAGGCCGGGCCTATGCCTGAGGCTGCCAGCCTCCCGGCCGGCCCAGACCGGGCACCTATCTGAGGCAACCGGCCGTCTGGTCGGCCCAGGACGGCACCCAGGCAGGGCACGACCGGGGCGGCGCGCGCGGAGGGCCGTCGGCGACGTCGAACGGCGAGGAGAGAGAGCGGGGGACTGTGTGGGTGTGTGGGGTGCATCGAGGGTTCGGTGTGGAGTGTGCAGAGTGCGGGGGTGACAGAGGACATGGAGCAGCACGTCATGGACGAGTTCGTCCATGGCCAATGGTGACCGACGGTGGCGTGACGGCAAGGTCACCCAGAGCATGAGGAGGAAAAGGGAGTAGTCCAGGCGGACGGAAGGCACACCGAGAGGCAGATTCTGTAGTCGATCGAGCTTGGGGATGACTGGCGGAGACGAATTTCTGCAGCGGAGCCCCATCGGTGTTAAGGAGACGAGGAAGAACGCCACGCGTCGGAGAAGCTCCAGCTCGATTCCATGGACCAGGAGGTAGTGGACGCCGCGGTGGATCTTGAGGGCTCGTTGGTGGAGCTTCGGAAGCAATGGAACTACGGCGCCATGACGAGGTGGTGGTGGTGCTTGCGCGAGAGGGAAACAGAGGGACGAGAGAGAGGGAGCTAGGGTTAGGGTTAGGGTTCGGTGGAGAGAGAGCTGAGCAGGGGAAGGCACGGCATCAGGGGGGCTGCTTATCCTCGGCCAAGGCGTGGGGACAGCGGCGTCGTGGGCGTGGGGGCAGGTGCACGTCATTGCGCCAGTGGCGGGTGCAGCATGGCTACAGGGAAGAAGATGACGTTGTTGCAAAAAGCCCCTGCTATTCTTTTTAAAATAAAAGCAAACAGGTCCAACAGCAACTTTAGCGATTTAATTGAGGCCTTTGAACAATTTTAAAAAATTTGGAAAAATTCACATAGGCTTCCCATGACATTTAGGACCCCCAAAAAATTGGTGTTTCAAAATAAAAAATTTTGCACAACATTTGTTCATAGGTTTTAAATATAGCCATTTTTATAATTTCAAAATGTATTTATTTGGAGCATTTTAGCAATTCAATAAATTATACAAATATTTATGGAGGCTCATAATATATTAATGAAGCTCCCCATAATTTTATTTTGAATTTTTGGAAAGATTACATTGGTTTCCAAAAATAGAATTTGAATTGAACCAAATTGAATTCTCAAATTTATTATTTTCTTGTTAAGAATTTAGCCTTTGACAATTATTTATAAAATATATCCTTGAGCTTCCTGGACAAATTGGAGACTCAAGAACAATTGGTTTTGCCAATTTGAGTAATGTATTTGGTTTGAAATTTTTGGAAGGTTTTGCTTCCCTTTTTATTGTTTCCCAATTGTTTCTTTATTAACTTAGTAATTTAAATATATATGCCATGATGCAAAGAAATGCAGAAGAAAAAAGTGAAAATTTGGCCCATATTTTAGGGTACCAAACTGGGGCTGTTACAATATTTAAATGTAGAGGCTAGTTTCTGTTTTTCCCGCGCTGGAACCGAGGCATCGGAGGGAAGGAAACGTCTCCAACGGCTCGATCCCATGACGCGTGGTGAAAATCTCGGCTACGGACTGTTGCACGTATCTTTGCGCCTCGCTATAAATACCGGTCGCCACGCCTTCGTCGCGGCCACCACTCCATTCGCAACCCTAGCGTCCAACTCCTCCAAATCTCATCTCTACCAAGCTCGAGCTCTTCTCTCCTCCTTCCATGGCATCCAGCACTCCTAGCTCCCTTGTTGTCGATGCTACGCCTCATGATTCGGTGCCGTCGATGGGTGGCTTGGTCTCCTCGCCGCCGCGGCCGCTGGCTCCGCACCATCTGCCGCTCCCGCTGCTTCTTCCCCTGCTCCGGCAGCCCCCTCCGCCGCTGTCTCTGGGCGTGACGAGGTTGCCCTAGCTAGAGCTGCAGCCGAAGCCGCGGCTACGGTTGCTTCTTCGGCTTCCGCAGCCGCCGCCGATATGGCCGAGGAGGCCCGGGCCACTGAAGAAGAGGAGGAGGAGGAAGCCGGCGACAACGAAGGCGCCTACAACAACCCGACCCACAACTGGGCTTGCTCGGTGGTGGATGATGTCGAGCTGACGGGAATGATGGCTGATAGGGCCATTCTTCCGTCTTCAGAGTCGGTGCCGACTTGGCGATCCGCCTTTGGTGACCCTTCTCCAACTCCAATCAAGGATGAACGGGTACTTCTTTCTCTCTAACGTTGTCAGGGGGTTCTCTTTGCCGCCCTCGGCTTTCCTGATCGAGATACTGGACCATTATGGTCTCCAGCTTCATAACATCACGCCCAATAGCCTCCTCTACATATCCGGCTTCGTAGTGCTATTCGAAGGCTACTTAGGATTAGCTTCTAGGTTAGATTTCTTTCAGTACTGCTTCGGAGTCAAGAGGATGACAGTTCAGAAAGAACTACGAGTTGCCGGCTCCATCAGCTTTAATTGCCGTCGGGATATAGATTGGTACCCTCAGGTGCCAATTGTGGATTCGGCTAAGGGGTGGGCTGTAATAGCCCCAGTCTGGTACCTGAAAAATATGAATAATTTTTCCAGTTTTGCATTTCATATTGCATCATGGCATCCCTACTTAAATTGATTAACATGAAATAATGCTTTGGCATTAACTATTAAATCAAGGATGGTTAATGTTGTGGACAAACAAATTTCATTTTGAACTATCATATTTGTCCAGGAAGTTTCCATAATTTCAAATATGAATGTTGCAAGGGAAATCCAACTTTCAAACTCAATAAACTAAAAGGGACCCCAAAATGCCAGTGAGCTTCTTTAATACAAAATGCACATAAAATGTTTTCCATATGGGCTGAAACTTTTATGACAGCTCCTTAACATAATATTTTTGCTATGTGAATTTTCCAGATTTTATAAAAATGGTTAAGTGCCCCAATTAAATTACTTAAGCTGCTGGAGTTAACTTTAAAACAGAAAACCAGAAAAGAAAAAGGAGCCAGGGGTTTACCTGCAAAATCACCATCGTCTTCGTGCTGTAGCACCATGGCTGTAGCGACCGAGCGCTGCTTGCTCGTCCCTGCCGCACCCTCTAGCTGCGTCGAGCTCCCTGGTGGATAAGAGGCCACCTAGGCCGCCTCTCTCTCTCTCCCTCCCTCATTTTACCCCCTTCCCGAAATCCTAACACTAGAAGACATGGCCGTGACCTAGTTCGAGCTCGCCGCCGCATCACCGTCGACTAAGACCTCCCGGAGCAGATCGAAGCACACCACCATCTCCGCCTCGTCGCCCTCAACCTGCTCGTCCCAGGAATCGTGCCGGGGAGCCCGGAGTCGTCGCCTTCGTCTTCGTCTTCCTCTGCTCTGACCGCCGCCGCTGTAACAGCCCCAGTTTGGTACCCTAAATTATGGGCCAAATTTTCACTTTTTTCTTTGCAACATTGCATCATGGCATCCTTTTAAATTGCTAACTTAAATAAAGCAACAGTTGGAAAACATTAAAAGGGGAGCAAAACCTTCCCAAAATTCCAACTTGGTAAAATTGTTCAAATTGGCAAAACCAATTATTCTTGAGCTTCTATATTTGTCCAGGAAGTTCCATAAATTCAAATATGAATGTTGCAAGGGAAATTCAAATTTCAAAATTAATAAATTGAATTGGAACCCAAAATGCCTGTGAGCATTTCTAAAATAAATTACACATAAAATGTTTTCCAAATGGGCTGATATTTTTATGACAGCTTCCTAATATAATATATTGCTATGGGTATTTTTCCAGATTTTATAAAATGTTTCAATGTAATTAAATCCCTAAACCCTACTGGTTTTAAATGAAAAAGGAAAAAATATAAAACTCTGACTGGTGGGACCCCGTGTCATCCTCTCTCTCCTCCTCCTTCTTCCTGGCGCCACAGTGCGTTCACTGGCGCCATGGCCAAGCTGCCGCCGTGTCCACCTCTGCTGCCTCATGTCGTGGCCTCCCCTCCTACGTGGATAAGAGCTCCCCGTCGCACTGAGCTCCCTCTCTCCCTACCCTTTCTTTCCTCCCACGAACCCTAACCCTAGCCGCCATGCCCGTGACCTAGCCGAGGTCACCGTCGCGCATCGCCACCGTTCTAGGATGCCCGGAGTAGATCGAGCAGGCGCACCACCTCCGCGTCGCCTTACTCTACCTCGTCGTCGAAGGAATCGAGCCGAGGCGCCTCCATCCGCGAGCTCGACGTCGTCTCCTTCCGCTCCGACCGGCGACCGCCGAGCACCATAGACACCTGTGCCGACCTCCCCCTTCCTTGTCGAGAAGCCGCACGCAACAAGGGTGAGCGGGCGACCCTCCTAGACATCTCTGTCACTCTCCTCTCCCCCTAGAACGTAGGTGCCCCGTAGTCCGTCGCCGGCCACCGCCTGTCACCGACGTGACCGTCGCTCCGGTGACCAATAAATGATGGCGCCGCCCGTTCTGGGTTCTCCGTAGATGGGCGCGTCGAACGCACCCTGTAGCTAGTCCCTGCGCCCACCATGCCATCAAGGGCCTGCTCGCCGTCACCGGCGGTCACCGCGCGTGGTCGCGCCGATCGCGACCCACCTCGGTCAAACCTGGCTGTGGGCCGCCTCGCCCACATGGACGCCAGCGTGGCAAAGGGCCCAGGCAGACAGCGACCGTGGCTAGCCCCCGACCGGTACAAAACGGTTCGGGCCGTTTTCCAGAAATTAAATAAAAAGACAGAAATTGTTTGGAACTTTGAAATTCAATAACTTTTGAACCACAACTCAGAAAAATGCAAACAATATGTCAAAATGCTCAGAAAAAGAATATCTATCTGTTAGTACCCTTGCCATGATCAACTAAAATTATTAATTTGCCTTTAATAATAAATACTGAAGTGGCAGATTGTAAAACAATTTGGAGAAATTCATATCTTGAAGAATACTTGTCCAAAAATTATGAATGAGCTATCAAAATGTTTAGTAACTAACGAACTACAATTTTATGTCATTTGAGATAGTTGTAGAATTAATTTTAGTGCTGTTTATAATATTTAATTAAAGGGAAGATTTAAATCACATTTTGGGAAATTCATAACTTGATAAATAATGACTCAAAAATTATGTTTAATAGCCCAAAATGATCAGCAACTCAAGGGCTGTTTAGATATGTTAATTTCATAGCATGACAACAACTTTTTCTTTGATGTCATTTTCGAAATGGTTAAAATGATTTAAATTGAATAACCGTTTAAATCACTATTTCTTCATCGTTAATCGAAAAATTGCAAACGAAGTACCAAATTGATCAGGAGAACAATACCTATCTAATAATGTCATTCTCATGCATGTAGAACTCATATTTTAGTACTGGACATTTTGGATAAATGCTTAGTTCACTAAGTTAAATATGGAGATATAACCCGTTAATTGCAATAATTATTTTAGGGGTTCCATTTAACTTGTGGGACATGCCCAAGACCATTTCAGTGCATAATTTGACCATCTCATCGTGAGTGTGCATTGCATCTTTGTATTCGTGTTATTTATTTCATTTCATGTTATTGTTTGTGTTCCGGTAGATTCAGGAGTCGAGGTTACACCACAATACCTCAACGAATCGCGTGACCAGCACTTTCAGCAAGGCAAGAGATAACCTAATCTTCTTGGCATATACCATCCTATTGCTTTATACAATTATGTTATCCACCATAATATTGCATTCGATTCCAATGTCACTTTTGATGAAGGTTTAGAGAATCCTATGAATTGCATTGTCCCCTAAACCATCACATGTTTCCCCTCCTATGAACCATAGGTTTTATGTGTTGGCCGGAGATGAAATATATAACTGTTGTATATATGCTCAGCTATGCTTAGCCCATGCTTAGTCGAATGCTAAATTGTCCGGTGTATATTTTCCATGATTACGATAATTGATGGAATGTTCGGACATGGTGGATATTTGTGTACCTAATTAAAATGCTAAGAAGGCTTGGATGAGTTGCCATCGGGGATGGTGTTTTGCCTCATTCTTGCCCCTAAGTGCGAGTTCTTGTCTCTAGAACCAAGGTTTTGAGCGTGCTGCCATTGGTGGGGGTATGGGCTCCTTACTAACTGAATAACTTTAGTGGGCGTATCCAAGGGTCCTCTAGTTTGCTATTTCCATTTGCGGGTGAGTGGGTGGGTGGAAAAAGAAACGATGAGGATGGTGGTGTTTAGGACGTGCCGATGTGTGCAGGGGCTGAAATAGCTGGATAAACTTGTCCTGTCGCCACAGATGATCCTTGGATAGTCTCATGCGAGGCAAAGGTTTAACCGCATCCACTTGCCAGCTTTCCCCGGAAGAGAGCTAATCAGGCGAGCTGGACGGTACCAATGGGTAAATTAGTACACCCCTGCAGGGTTTAATCTTTTCAAAAAGCCGTGTCCGCGGTTATGGACGCCTTGGGAACGGATTACGAGATCATAGAAACCTTAATCTTAACTAAAATTTGGCAACTAGAGGTTGCATTTTCAAAGTTTGTTAAAGGGTTCATTTTCCTCGAGGGTGATTCGAGGGAGTGCCTTGGTGGAGACGAGTGGTGTTTCTGGCTACTGTTGGTTCAAGGAGAACCGAGGAAGAAAAGTTTACTATCTCACCCCTTTATGAAAAACCCTCTAAGTAGTCGATGCCATGAGTCAGTTATGTCTTCCAAAATGAAAACTAGCTTTAGAGCCATGTCAGCATTGGGCCTATATCGACCTACTAAACTTGCGAGTATGTCGTACTCAGTCCTCTCTTTGTTGAGTATTAAGAGTTTCAGAGGAGGACGTCACCGAGCAGGAAGGTGGGTTCTTCGTGGACATCGACGAATAGTCTGGGGTTCCCAGGTGGCAGCTTGGGACGTCGTGGAACAAGCTGGCTGGGATTTGTTATGTGTAGGCCTCTTAGGCCATAATTTGGATCTTGTTGTTTAGAACAACCTAAATTTGCTTCCGCTTGTTGTACTGTTGGGTCAGTGACCTCTGATTGTAATATTTGGCTATCTTTCTCTGTTAAGAGTTGAACTATAATGATTTGTGTCGTAGAGTCTGTGATGTGCCAGTTGTTCCGCAGTCTTGATCTCTCTATTATGCATTGATAGCTATGCCAGTGTTCATGGCATGATCGAGGTGTTGCGTTGCCGATGATCCATTCCGATCATGCCTGCCAAAGGTTTTGCCTGGGAGTGGTAACCCCAGTAACCTTCGATTGTGCAGCATGGCATGTGGGTTACATAGTATCTCTGTATAATTCCGGGGTCGGGGCGCTACAAATTGGTATCAGAGCAGGACTGCCTGTAGGAAACCCGTTCTATTGGTCGATCTCGAGTCTAGTGTTCGTGAAAACTATTTATAACCTAAAAATGAGTTGAGAAAACCCTCTTAGGATTCTTTTTACTTCTTACCCAATTCGCTCTATCTCTGAGTCATCTTACCTCTATTTGATTTAACGGTTCTTATGCTCGTCTGGCGATTCAACAATTTAGGTTCACGAGGTGGGCTTCTACCTTTAGTTTACTGGTTAGCTCTGCTCGTCTGCCAAATCTAAAGCCCGAAGAGAGGAAGTATTGCGGTTCATCAAGACATTCCCTTGCTTTAGCCCAAGATCTTGAACCAAAGGTCCCGGATTGTGGTAGGGCTCTGGTGTAATGATTCATGAGGGTTGTCGCCCTTGTGAGCATTATGCTATTGTGAGTCCCAATACATGAAGCTGATCTTTAACCCAAGATCTTTTCCATTGAACCCTGATGTTAATTCAAACCCTACATCAGGTTGGCGAAATTTGAAGTTACTCTTCAAACTCGAGGTTGTAGCCGTAATTGACTTGCTCAGCAATGCTTTTCTATGTCACTAGCTTTATCTAGACTCTCTGTCAGGGAACCATCTGAATCACGACGGGATTGCTCTTAGCGAGTTTTTCCATCAATAATTGTGATTCCTCCGGTAACACCCGTTCTTGAAACCCTTTCGGCACTAGTTGTCGGAAGAGTGCTAACAAGGGCTTCTGCAATATCTTGGAATTGTTGTTAGCCCGTTCTTACTCTAGATCTGTCGTCCATCCTCTATCTGTCTTTTGACAGTCAAGTTTTATCGTGCATTGGGGTGTTCTGATGCATGTTATTCTTGTGGTTCGTCAAGCCATCCCACTACGGGATGTCAGGAGAAACAAACTCCGGTACCTTGTCCATTTCTCGGACCAGGTCAAACTATTGTAATTCGCGGAGTAAGAGCTTGTCTAGTTTTTGTTCCGTTCCACCCTGGACTGTCACACTCTTTTATATAAAGAGGTCGTGCTTAGACTCATGACGTACTTGATGAAGTGATGCTCTTACCCTTCCTTATCCATCTACCTCCGAGCTACTCGGGCTCGAGAATGTTGAGGATGCATATTGAGGTGGAAATCGAATATTCTTAGCAGTTGATATTGCTTTGAAACCCAAGGACCTTGTTGGCACCCTGAGCATGATGGGTAATCCGATCATCAAGTTGAGTTGTCGGAGATGCCAAGTCCATTCGTTCAGGTGCACACCTTCGGTCAACGAGTTAGACTCGTGTCGAAACTCTCAAGACCACATCTTCTCCTTGAAAAGCATGTTCCTCTCACAACCAGTAACATATGTCGCCATGGGTCCGAGTGAAGTTCACTTTGTCTCCCGGTAATACTCACCTGTTGGTCATGCATGTGCGGATTGTGGTTGAGAGGGTAGGTTGTTACCTCCAGTTCTCTAAATACGTCATGTATGCCACTGGCCGATTTGTTCTTGACTAGAAGAAGTTGTCAAACCTCGTCATCTTACCGGTGTTTCCCGATCAGGACGCAGTTGTGCTTCATTGCTTGGAGTTCATGCTGGTCCAGTTTCCTCTTCGTAGTCATCACCCCATGGAACTGGCGATCTAGCCCGTGTTCTAGAGCTTGACACTGTAGCCCATGTCATGAGAAACTAATGACCCTACCTTCTGCTAACTTTCGCAACCTCCCCTTCGGACCTGCTAAGCCTGAAGTGTATGTACACCTACCCAAAATATGAACCTCAAGCAGACCTGCTAAGCCTAGGCCTATTAGTAACCCCGACAAGTTCAGTGTTGTGGTTCGCGCACCTCACTGGAAGGTCTACTGGCGAAATCTCTTAAATCTTTAAAATCAACCACTATCCCTGAGGATCTTGTGTGACTTATTCTAGGAGTTTAACCATATAGTATTTTCTCTATCTTCAAGTACGACCTTTGCTTGAGGATTGATTGAAGGCTTTTCCGAAGCCTGAGTGTGATATCCAGAACCTCAAGGAGAACATTACCACTGAATTGATAAATATCTATCGGTCGTTTCCCCTACTCCTTGTATCTGGGGAATAGCTTGTGTAGAAGGTTTGATCTCTTTATCTAATGGTGGACCAGTGCTATATCCTTCCCTCCTAGGTGAACCCAAAGTTTTACCCAATCACACGGACAGTGTGTGAATTCCTCAGCCGCGTTAGGGTATGAGCTTTCAACCTTATGGAAACGTATCGTATGTCAAAAGCGTGGAGTCCAGGAGATATCCTTCCTCCTCGCGGTGCTCCAAATCTCTACTGGCTACACCTCAGGGTGGTTTGAAGTGATGTCTTGGCCTTGGACAAAGATCCTGAACAACGTGATCGGTTGTCCTATCCTCGGCTCGACCTTTGTTTGGTCAAGTCGTTCCTAGTTTCCTCAATCGCTTATGGTTTTGGGCAAGTTTCATTTTGTCTGTCACATTAAGCTATCTTCTGTTCATCCCGCCGCATCGACATGTCATGCTGGTTATCTTAAGTTCTGCAAAAAGGAATATCATCGTGGGACCGAGAAGATCGTGGGAGATACGTGTAGTCATGTGTCCCTCCTCTCTACTTCTACTCTAGAATCTCGGGACGAGATTCCTGTAAGGGGGGTAGATTTGTAACAGCCACAGTTTGGTACCCTAAAATATGGGCCAAATTTTCACTTTTTTCTTTGCAACATTGCATCATGGCATCCTGTTAAATTGCTAACTTAAATAAAGCAACAATTGGAAAACATTAAAAGGGGAGCAAAACCTTCCCAAAATTCCAACTTGGTAAAATTGTTCAAATTGGCAAAACCAATTATTCTTGAGCTTCTATATTTGTGCAGGAAGTTCCATAAATTCAAATATGAATGTTGCAAGGGAAATTCAAATTTCAAAATTAATAAATTGAATTGGAACCCAAAATGCCTGTGAGCATTTCTAAAACAAATTACACATAAAATATTTTCCAAATGGGCTGAAATTTTTATGATAGCTTCCTAATATAATATAGTTGCAATTAAATCCCTAAAACCTACTAGTTTTATATGATATAATATAATTTTTCCAGATTTTATAAAAATGTTTCAAGGCCTTAATTAATTCCCTAAAACCTACTGGTTTTAAATAAAAAGGAAAAATTACGAAACTCTGACAGGTGGGACCCCCTGTCATCCTCTCTCTCCTCCTTCTTCTTCCTGGCTATAACTGCCCAGATTTGGTACCCTAAAATTTGAGCCAAATTTTAACTTTTTGCTTTGCATTGCATCATGGCATACATATTTAAATTGCTAAATTAAATATTGCAACCAATGGAAAACATTAAAAGGAAGCAAACCCTTCCCAAATTTCCAACCAAGTGTGATTGCTCAAATTGGCAAAAGAAAATATTCTTGAGCTTCCATATTTGTCCAGGAAGTTCCAAGAGTACAAAATAATATTATTGCTTTGTGCTTTCACAAGGCTATGAGAATGATAGTTGGAATTGATCAAAATTGCATTATGTAAACCCTATGAACAAATGTTATGCAAAACTTTTTATTTTGCAACACCAAAATTTGTGGAGCTTCTACATGTCATGGGGAGGCTACATAAATTTTTTGCAGATTTTATAAAAAATGGCTAAAGGCCCCAATTAAAAATGAAGACTTCAAATAGTTGCAAATCACTTTTGAATTTTGAAACCAAGTAAACATTTCAAAAATTCAAAATAAAAATATGGTGAGCTTCATTATATTATTCTGAGCCTCCAGGAATATTTTCATAATTGTTGCACATGTTTTCATGCCTCAATTAAATTGGCAAAGGTTGCTGTTTTCAATTTGAATAAAATCAAAAAGTGGAATGCATGCAGGGGGTTATCTGTAAATGGGGCATCTTCCCTGTCTCCACAGTGGCTTCACTGCCACGCCATGCCGCCATGGCCGTGCTGCCCTCACGTGCTACCAGTCCCCCCCTCACCCTGCATCCACAAGGAGCCCCCCCCCGACACCTGCCTCTCTCTCCCCTGCTTCCTCCCTATCTCCCACACGAAACCCTAACCCTAAATAGAGCTCCAGCCCGCCGCCACCGCCGTCTGCCCGGCGTCGACTCTGGCTGCCCGAGCTCAAGCCGAAGCTGCCACGAGATGCGCCTTGCTCCCCTCGTCCTCCACGCCGAAGGGATCATCGCGGGACGCCCTAACGCGTCGTCGCCGTCCACTCTCCTTTGCTGCCGGCCGCCGGCATGCGAGCACCGTCTCGTCGCCGTCCGGTCTTCCCGGCCCTTGCCGTCACCTGCAGCGCGCTCCTGGTGAGCATCCGGTCCTCCGGGACACCCTCCTGCTTCCCCTCTCCCTCTCGTCGCCGCTGCCTCCGTGTGCCGCCATCCGCCGCCGCGGCCATGGTCGCCGCCGGCCCTCCGGCGACCATTTGGTCCTCTGCCGCCGCTCCCCGTACTACCCTCTATCTCCTCTAGCTCATAGAGCAAGCGCCCGCGTCCAATTCCAGTCCGAATCGACGAATTCGTGCTCAACATGCCGCTCCTCCCCAGGTGACATCACTGTGACGTCATCTGTTCATCTGTTTAATTTTCCAAAATTTTGACAGAAATTGGTAATTGAAATATCTGTTAAATGGTAAATCAGACAAATTCAAATAAGGTATCCACATGTTTAGAATTTCATAACCTGTTCAAATATGTAACTCACACATGCAAATGAATTTTTGAATTTGAATTTAAATGTGAAATGCAAATCATCTGTGAGTTATTCAAATTTTTGGAAATTCATATCTAGAGTTTTATACTTCAGAAAAATGCAAATAATATGTTAAAATGCTTAGCTAAATAAACTCTACTTGTTACTGCATTTAGTTGAATTTTTGGTTAAATTAAATTGCCTGTTTTAATTAAATATAAAAAGGGCAGATTTAAATAAATAATTGGGAAATTCATAACTATTTGAATATTGATCCAAAAATTGCAAATAAGATCTCTAATTGTTCAGAGAATTAATATCTATCTGTTAGTTCTATTTACATGTTAAAATGAGTTTTCTAAATTGCTGTTAAAATGAAATAACTAAAATGGCAGATTTTGAGATGAATTTGTAAATTCAATATCTTTTGTTTTATAACTCAGAAAATTACAAATGATATGTCAAAATGCTCATAAAAATCATATCTATCTGTTAGTGTCATTCCTATGGTCAAATAAAATATTTATCTTGCCTTTAATTAATATTTACTAAAATGGCAGAATTAATAGCAATTTTAGAAAATCCATAACTTGAGTTTTGTTTACTCAAAAATTATGTTTAATAGCTCAAAATGTTCAGCTTGTCAATGTTTACATGTTAGTGTAATTTTCCACTCATGGCAACACATTTTGATATGCTGTCCTATTAAAAATGCTTAGAATGGAAAATGTCAACTTTGAAATGCTCACCAAATATTCATCGTTGATCGGAAAAATGCAAACGAGGTATCAAAATGACCAGCACGATAATAACTAACTAATAATATCATCTCCATGCATGTTGTCATCATATTTCAGTACTGGTCTTTTTAGAATAACTTAAAAGCATTAAGTTTAATTATGTGGTTTATCCCGATTAATTGTTATAATTATATTCGGGATCCCATTTAACTTGTGGGTCATGCCCAAGACCTTTCCAATGCATAATTTGTCATGTCATCATGTGTATGCGCATTGCACTTCTATATGTGTTGATTGTTCCTTCTTTCCGGTGTTTTGTATTTTCTCGATAGAACGCGATTCGAGATCGAGACGAGTCCGATGTGAAGATTGACGACACCGATGGACGACACTGGAGTATGGATCGACAAGTCAATCACCTGCTTCCTCGAAGTTCTATTTTTCTGTGCCTTGCCAACCAAGGCAAGAGCTAACCTAACCTTCTTGGCATTCTAGCATCCTACTGTTTTATAAAATTATTTTATCCACCAGAATATTGCATTCGATTCTATGTCAATTATTGGTCAATACTAGAGTATCCTACCAATGCATGTCTTCCCCGAACCATCACATGCTTCCCCTCCTATGAACCATAGGGTTGATGTGTTAGCCTGAGATAATCCATAATTGTTGTATAATATGCTTAGCTATGCTTAGCCATGCTTAGTTAAATGCTATAGATGTCTGTTGATTTAATTCCATGATGTTGATGTTGATGGAATGTTTCGGACATGGTGGTTACATGTGATGCTTAATTAAATTGTTAAGAAGGCTTGGATGAGTTGCCATCGGGGATGGTGGGTTGTCTCATTCTTGCCCCTAGGTGCGAGTTCTTGTCTCTAGAACCAAGAATAGCGTGCTGCCATTGGTGGGGGTATGGGCTCCTTACTAGCTGAATAACTTGTGTGGGCGTATCCAAGGATCCTCTAGATTTGCGCTTTCCATTTGCGTGTGAGTTGCCGGTGGACGATGGCGCGATGCAGAGGGTGTGTGTGGTGTTAGGGTGTGGCAATGGGGGCAGGGGCTGAAATAGGCTGGGTAAACTTGTCCTGTCGCCACAGAAGATTCTTGGATAGTCTCACGCGAGGTAAAGGTTTAACCGCGCCCACTTGCCAGCTTTCCCCGGAAGAGAGCTAACCAGGCGAGCCGGACGGTACCAATGGGTAAATTAGTACACCCCTGCAGGGTTTTAATCTTTTCGAAAAGCCGTGTCCGCGGTTATGGACGACTTGGGAACGGACTACGAGATCATAGAGAACATTAACTTAATTGTTATGGCAGCTAAAGGTTGCATAATCAACGTGTGATAAAGGTTCATTTCCTCGAGGGTGATTCAAGGGAGTGCCTTGGTGGAGATGAGTTGGTGTTGGCTACAAATGGTTCGATGAGAACCGGAGATGAAAGTTTACTCTCTTATCCCTTTTTGGAAAACATTCTGAGTAGACGATGCCATGGGTCTTTATCTCATTTAAAAAGGAAAACTAGCTTTATGCAAATTAGCTACATCTACAGCATTAGAGCCTCCGTCAGCATTGGGCCTATATCGCCCTACTAATTTTTGCGAGTACGTCGTACTCAACCTTGCTTTGTTGAATATTATTTGTTTTAGAGGAGGACGTCACCGAACTGGAAGGTGGGTTCTTTATTGACATCGACGAGTAGTCTGGGGTTCCCAGGTGGCAGCTTGGGACGTCTTGGAACAGGCTGGCACGGGATGTTTATCTGTAGGCCTTTTAGGCCATATTTTGGATCTTGTTGTTTAGACAACTAAATTTGCTTCCGCTTGATGTAATAATGGGTCTGTGACCTCTGATTGTGATATTTGCTATTTTTCTCATATATGAGTTGAACTATGAACTTTCGTGTCGTAGAGTCTGTGATGTGCCAGTTGTTCCGCAGTCTTGGTCTCTTTGCTATACGTGAAAGCGATGTCTGAGCTTATGGCATGATCAAGGTGTTGTGTGCCGATGATGTATTCCGAGCACGCCTGCCAATGAGTTTTGGCCTGGGATTGGTAAACCCAGTAACCCTCGATTGTGTACCATGACCGGTTACACAACGTTTCACTATATAGCTCTAGGGTCGGGGCGCTACAAGTTGGTATCAGAGCAGGACTGCCTGTAGGAAACCCTTTCTATTGGTCGATGTCGAGTCTAGTGCGTGAAAATTATTTTTAACCTAAAAATGAGTTGTGAAAACCTTCTTAGGATTCTTTTTACTCCTCATCCAACTCGCTCTACTCTGAGTTATCTTACCTCTATTTGATTTAGCGGTTTTTCTGCTCGTCTGGCGGTTCAAGAAATTAGGTTCACGGGGTCGGTTCCTACCTTTAATTTACTGGTTAGGTTGTTTCCGTTTCCAGGAACCGAAGTAAACTCCGTTGTTCTCACCCAATGAAGAATAAGGTGCAAGACATCCGAATCCTTGAAAACATTTCGCACCTAATCGGGTATTCCTCTCTTTGAGTTATGGTTCATGGTCTTGAACCGAAGGTCCCGGATTGTACTGGAATTCTGGTGTATTGATTCATGAGGGTTGTCACCCATGTGAGCATTATGCTATTTGTGAGTCCCAGTATATGAAGCTGATCTTTAACCCAAGATCTTTCCCGTTGAATCCTGATGTTAATTGTCAAACCCTACGTTAGGTTGGCCAGGTTTGAAGTTAATCTTCAATTTGGTTGTTGTAGTCATAATTGAATTGCGGCAACAAAGCTCTTCCCTGTCACGAGTTATAGCTGGTTATTCTGTCATGAAACCATCTAGATCAAGATAAGAGTGCTCATCGCGAGTTTCCCAGCTATCTTTGTGCCTCCTCCGGTGACACTTGTTTGTAAAACCCTTTCAGCACTAGTTGTCGAAAGAGTGCTAACTAGGGCTTCCGCAATATCTTGGAATTGTTGTTAGCCCGTTTCTCACTCTTAATCTGTTGTTCGACCTTTGTCTGTCTGTTGACAGTCAAGTGTTATCGTGCATTGGTGTGTTCCGATGCATGTTACCCTTGTGGTCCGTCAAGACATTCCGCTTTGGGATGTCAGGAGAAACAAACTCCGGGACCTTGTCCATTCTCGGACCAGGTCAAAGTATTGTAATCCGCAGAATAAGATGCTTGTCTAGCTTTTGTTCTGTTCAACCTTAGAGTGTCCCACTCTTTTATATCAAGAGGTCGTGCTTAGTTTCATGACGTACTTGATGAAGTGATACTCTTACCCTTCCTTATCCATCTACCTCCGAGCTACTCGGGCTCGAGAATGTTGAGGATGAATATTGATGTGGAAATCGGACATTCTTAGCAAATGATATTGCTTTGACGTCCAAGGACTTTGATGGCGCTCTTAGCACGATTGGTAATCAGATCATCAAGCCGAGTTGACTGTGCTGCCAAGTCCATTGTTCAAGTGCACACCTACGGTCAATAAGTTAGATTCGTGTCAAAACTCTAAAGACCACATCTGTTCGCTTGGAAAGCAAATTTTTCCTCTCGTAATCTAGCTAGTGTTCTGGAGCTTGACGCTGTGGTCAATTCTTGAGAACCTTACCTCTCGTTAACTGTTGTAACTCCTTACTCGGACATGTCAAGTCTGAAATTTCCGCACGCCTAACCAAATCTGAATCTCAAGCAGAAATGATGGTTGGTGTTTCTTAAGAGTATGACATAGGCCTTGTGTAAATCCGGCAAGTTTGAGGTGGTGGTTGCCCTACTTAACTGGAAGGTCTATTGTGATATCCTCTTGCTCTTCTAAAAAAAATCAACCACTCTCCATGAGGATTTCGTGCTACTTATTCTAGAAGTTGCCCTTATGGTCTCCTTACAACCTTAAAGGTCCGACCTCTACTTGATGACCTATTGAAGGCTTTTCCGAAGCCTGATGGTGGTATCTAGAACATTGAGGAGAACATTAACGTGGTGTTGCCAAAAATGTCTCTCGGTCATTTCTCCTATCCTCTGCTCGACCTTTGTTTGGTCAAGTTGTTCCTAGTTTTCCTCAATGGCTTATGGTCTTGTGCAAAGTTCATATTTCCAACCCTTGGAGAAAACTTGTCTATCACCTTGAACTATCTTCTGTTTCTCGTCGGCACGTCATGCTTGTTACCTTTTCTCTGCAACAAGGAAGATCAACGTGGGATCGAGAAGATCGTTGAAGTTAAGGGTTGTCATGATTCCCTCCTCCCTCTTCCTACTCTAGGAATCTCGGGGCGAGATTCTTGTAAGGGGGGTAGAATTGTAACAGCCTAGATTTGGTACCCTAATATTTGAGCCAAATTTTCACTTTTTTCTTTGCATTGAATCATGGCATACATATTTAAATTGGTAAATTAAATATTGCAACCAATGGAAAACATTAAAAGGAAGCAAACCCTTCCCAAATTTCCAACCAAGTGTGATTGCTCAAATTGGCAAAAGAAAATATTCTTGAGCTTCCATATTTGTCCAGGAAGTTCCAAGAGTACAAAATAATATTATTTCTTTGTGCTTTCACAAGGCTATAAAAATGATAGTTGGAATTGATCAAAATTGCATTATGTAAACCCTATGAACAAATGTTATGCAAAAAAATTTATTTTGCAACACCAAAATTTGTGGAGCTTCTACATGTCATGGGGAGGCTACATAATTTTTTTGCAGATTTTATAAAAAATGGCTAAAGGCCCCAATTAAAAATGAGGACTTCAAATAGTTGCAAATCACTTTTGAATTTTGAAACCAAGTAAACATTTCAAAAATTCAAAATAAAAATATGGTGAGCTTCATTATATTATTCTGAGCCTCCAGGAATATTTTCATAATTGTTGCACATGTTTTGATACCTCAATTAAATTGGCAAAGGTTGCTGTTTTCAATTTGAATAAAATCAAAAAAAAGGAAAATGCAGGCAGGGGGTTATCTGCAAAAGTGGCATCTTCTCTGTCGCCAAAGTGGCTTCACTGCCGCGCCATGCCGCTGTGGCCGTGCTGCCCTCGCGCGCTGCCGGTCCCCCCCCCTCACCCTGCATCGATAAGGAGGCCCCCCCCCCCGACGCATGCCTCTCTCTCCCCTGCTTCCTCCCTATCTCCCGCACGAAACCCTAACCCTAAATCGAGCTCCAGCCCGCCGCCACCGTCGTCTGCCCGCCATCGACTCTGGCCGCCCGAGCTCAAGCCGAAGCCGCCACGAGATGCGCCTTGCTCCCCTCGTCCTCCACGCCGAAGGAATCATCGCGGGACGCCCTAACGCGCCGTCGCCGTCCATTCTCCTTTGCCGCCGGCCGCCGGCATTCGAGCACCGTCTCGTCGCCGTCCGGCCTCCCCGGCCCTTGCCGTCACCTGCAGCGCGCTCCTGGTGAGCATCCGGTCCTCCGGGACACCCTCCTGCTTCCCCTCTCCCTCTCGTCGCCGCTGCCTCCGTGTGCCGCCGTCCGCCGCCGTGGCCATGGTCGCCGCCGGCCCTCCGGCGACCATTTGGTCCTCTGCCGCCGCTCCCCGTACTCCCCTTTGTCTCCTCTAGCTCATAGAGCAAGCGCCCACGTCCAATTCCAGTCCGAATCGACGAATTCGTGCTCAACATGCCGCTGCTCCCCAGGTGACGTCACCGTGACGTCATATGTTCATCTGTTTAATTTACCAGAATTTTGACAGAAATTTTGACAGAAAAATGCAAATAATATGTTAAAATGCTCAGCTAAATAAACTCTACATGTTACTGCATTTAGTTGAATTTTTGGTTAAATTAAATTGCCTGTTTTAATTAAATATAAAAAGGGCAGATTTAAATAAATAATTGGGAAATTCATAACAATTTGAATATTGATCCAAAAATTGCAAATAAGATCTCTAATTGTTCAGAGAATTAATATCTATCTGTTAGTTCTATTTACATGTTAAAATGAGTTTTCTAAATTGCTGTTAAAATGAAATAACTAAAATGGCAGATTTTGAGATGAATTTGTAAATTCAATATCTTTTGGTTTATAACTCAGAAAATTACAAATGTATGTCAAAATGCTCATAAAAATCATATCTATCTGTTAGTGTCATACCTATGGTCAAATAAAATATTTATCTTGCCTTTAATTAATATTTACTAAAATGGCAGAATTAATAGCAATTTTAGAAAATCCATAACTTGAGTTTTGTTTACTCAAAAATTATGTTTAATAGCTCAAAATGTTCAGCTTGTCAATGGTTACATGTTAGTGTAATTTTCTACTCATGGCAACACATTTTGATATGCTGTCCTATAAAAAAATGCTTAGAATGGAAAATGTCAACTTTGAAATGCTCACCAAATATTCATCGTTGATCGGAAAAATGCAAACGAGGTATCAAAATGACCAGCACGATAATAACTAACTAATAATATCATCTCCATGCATGTTGTCATCATATTTCAGTACTGGTCTTTTTAGAATAACTTAAAAGCATTAAGTTTAATTATGTGGTTTATCCTGATTAATTGTTATAATTATATTCGTGATCCCATTTAACTTGTGGGTCATGCCCAAGACCTTTCCAATGCATAATTTGGCATGTCATCATGTGTATGCACATTGCACTTCTATATGTGTTGATTGTTCTTTCTTTGCGGTGTTTTGTATCTTCTCGATAGAACGCGATTCGAGATCGAGACGAGTCCGATGTGAAGATCGACTACACCGATGGACGACACTGCAGTATGGATTGACAAGTCAATCACCTGCTTCCTCGAAGCTATCTTTTTCCTGTGCCTTGCCAACCAAGGCAAGAGCTAACCTAACCTTCTTGGCATTCTAGCATCCTACTGTTTTATAAACTTATTTTATCCACCAGAATATTGCATTCAATTCTATCTCAATTATTGGTCAATACTAGAGTATCCTACCAATGCATGTCTTCCCCGAACCATCACATGCTTCCCCTCCTATGAACCATAGGGTTGATGTGTTGGCCTGAGATAATCCATAATTGTTGTATAATATGCTTAGCTATGCTTAGCCATGCTTAGTTAAATGCTATAGATGTCCGTTGATTTAATTCCATGATGTTGATGTTGATGGAATGTTTCGGACATGGTGTTTACATGTGATGCTTAATTAAATTGTTAAAAAGGCTTGGATGAGTTGACATCGGGGATGGTGGGTTGTCTCATTCTTGCCCCTAGGTGCGAGTTCTTGTCTCTAGAACCAAGAATAGCGTGCTACCATTGGTGGGGGTATGGGCTCCTTACTAGCTGAATAACTTGTGTGGGCGTATCCAAGGATCCTCTAGATTTGCGCTTTCCATTTGCGTGTGAGTTGCAGGTGGACGATGGCGCGATGAAGAGGGTGTGTGTGGTGTTAGGGTGTGGCGATGGGGGCAGGGGCTGAAATAGGCTGGGTAAACATGTCCTGTCGCCACAGATGATTCTTGGATAGTCTCACGCGAGGTAAAGGTTTAACCGCGCCCACTTGCCAGCTTTCCCTGGAAGAGAGCTAACCAGGCGAGCCGGACGGTACCAATGGGTAAATTAGTACACCCCTGCAGGGTTTTAATCTTTTCGAAAAGCCGTGTCTGCGGTTATGGACGACTTGGGAATGGACTACAAGATCATAGAGAACATTAACTTAATTGTTATGGCAGCTAAAGGTTGCATAATCAACGTGTGATAAAGGTTCATTTCCTCGAGGGTGATTCGAGGGAGTGCCTTGGTGGAGATGAGTTGGTGTTGGCTACAAATGGTTCGATGAGAACCGGAGATGAAACTTTACTCTCGTATCCCTTTTCGGAAAACATTCTGAGTAGACAATGCCATGGGTCTTTATCTCGTTTAAAAAGGAAAACTAGCTTTATGCAAATTAGCTACATCTACAGCATTAGAGCCTCTGTCAGCATTGGGCCTATATCGCCCTACTAATTCTTGCGAGTACGTCGTACTCAGCCTTGCTTTGTTGAATATTATTTGTTTCAGAGGAGGACGTCACCGAACTGGAAGGTGGGTTCTTTATTGACATCGACGAGTAGTCTGGGGTTCCCAGGTGGCAGCTTGGGACGTCTTGGAACAGGCTGGCACGGGATGTGTATCTGTAGGCCTCTTAGGCCATATTTTTGATCTTGTTGTTTAGACAACTAAATTTGCTTCCGCTTGATGTAATGATGGGTCTGTGACCTCTGATTGTGATATTTGCTATTTTTCTCATATATGAGTTGAACTATGAACTTTCGTGTCATAGAGTCTGTGATGTGCCAGTTGTTCCGCAGTCTTGGTCTCTTTGCTATATGTGAAAGCGATGTCTGAGCTTATGGCATGATCGAGGTGTTGTGTGCCGATGATGTATTCCGAGCACGCCTGCCAATGAGTTTTGGCCTGGGATTGGTAAACCCAATAACCCTCGATTGTGTAGCATGACCGGTTACACAACGTTTCACTCTATAACTCTGGGGTCGGGGCGCTACACTGGCGCCACAGTGCATTCACTAGCACCATGGCCGCACTGCCTCCATGTCCACCTCTGCTGCCTCGCGCCGTTTCCCCCCTCCTACGTGGATAAGTGCTCCCAGATGTGCTGAGCTCCCTCTCTCCCTCCCCTTTCTTTCCTCCCACGAACCCTAACCCTAGCCGCCATGCCCGTGACATAGCCGAGGTCGCCGTCGCGCATCGCCGCCGTTCTAGGACGCCCGGAGTAGATCGAGCAGGCGCACGGCCTCCGCGTCGCCTTACTCTACCTCTTCGTCGAAGGAATCGAGCCGAGGCGCCTCCATCCGCGAGCTCGACGTCGTCTCCTTCCGCTCGGACTGGCGACCGCCGAGCACCATTGATGCCTGTGCCGACCTCCCCCTTCCCCGTCGAGCAGCTGCACGCAAGAAGGGTGAGCGGGCGACCCTCCTAGACATCTCTGTCACTCTCCTCTCCCCCTAGAATGTAGGTGCCCCATAGTCCGTCGCCGGCCGCCGCCTGTCGCCGACGTGACCGTCGCTCTGGCGACCAATAAATGACGGCGCCGCCCGTTCTGGGTTCTCCGTAGACGGGCGCGTCGAACGCGCCCTGTAGCTAGTCCCTGCGCCCACCGTGCCGTCGAGGGCCTGCTCGCCGTCACCGGCGGTCACCGCGCGTGGTCACGCCGGTCGCGACCCGCCTCGGTCAAACCTGGCCGTGGGCCGCCTCGCCCACGTGGACGTCAGTGTGGCAAAGGGCACGGGTAATTAGCGATCGTGGCTATCCCTCGGCCGGTACAAAACGGTTCGGGCCGTTTTCCTGAAATTAAATAAAAAGACAGAAATTGTTTGGAACTTTGAAATTCAATAACTTTTGAACCACAACTCAGAAAAATGCAAACAATAACAAGTCCATATCTTGGCATATCCTAAAAGCGTTGGCAATGAAACTGTGTGACACGATCAATTGCAACTCTTTTATCATTGGGTCTTGTCCATCACATCATTACTCCTAATGATATGACTCCGTTATCAAGTGACTATAACAAATCCATGGTTAGGAAACTCTAAACATCTCTTGACTAATGAACTAGTCCGGTAGAGGCTCACTAGGGACTTCTGGGTTGTTTATATTCCACACATGTATTATGTTTCCGGTTAATACAATTTTAGCATGGAGAATAAAATATTATCATAAACATGAATATGCTAATAAACCATTTTATTATTGCCTCTAGGACACTGAGGACGTCTCTTTTGAGGTGGTTCCCTTTAAAAGTGCATACCATGCAATCTTTGGACAACCGGCTTTCGCCAAATTCATGGCTCGGCACTGCTACATCTATAGCAAGCTAAAATGCCGGGACCTAATGGGATCATCAAAGTCAAAGGAGACTTCAAGAAAGCAAAGGAGTGTGAGGCCGCCAATGCCGTCCATGCTGAAGAAGAAATCTGCAAGGAAGAATTGGAGGATCTCAAGAAGACAATGGGTCCCGATGAGTTGACGGCAACTGAAAAGCCGTCCTCTAAGGTTGACTCAAGCTTCAAGCCAAAGGATGACACCAAGAAAATCAAGCTCTCAAAGGATGATCCGACAAAGGAGGCCATCATCGGTGACGGTCTCGATGACAAATAGGGAGGCGAGCTCGTCAAGTTTCTCCGTGAGAACCGGGATATCTTTGCTTGGTCACCATCCGACATGCCAGGTGTCCCGAGGAAACTTGCCGAGCACTCCTTAAAGTCAACAAGGACGCTTAGCTGGTCAAACAAGGCCTCCGACGGCTCGGAACTGAAAAGTCCCACAATGGCGGAATACAGGAGAACAGTCGATGAATTCGGCAGATGCTTTGCCGGCTTAGAGGTCCGACATATCTCCCGAGATGACAATGAAGCTGCTGACGCCTTCGCCAGAATAGGCTCCAGGCAAAAGGCAGTGCCCCTAGATGTATTTCTCCACCATCTACATAAGCCGTCCATCAAAGGCGGCGACGAAGATTATCCCTTGTCGGCAGAATCAGTTCAAGTGTGCTTGGTAACCCCAGATTGGACCACGCCCTACATTGATTTCCTGACTAATAAGAAACTTCCCAAGGACGACGAGGTGTTGAGCCGTCAAATTGAGCACTGAGCAAAGGCGTACACGATTATTGATGGACAGCTTTACAAACGGAGCACATCCGGCATCTTCCAAAGATGCATCTCTCCAGAAGAAGGGCGGAAAATCCTTGAGGAAATCCACTCCGGTGAATGTGGGCGTCACGTGGCGGCAAAGGCGTTGGTCGCTAAGGCGTTTCGGCACGGATTCTTCTTGCTAACAGCTAAGGAGGATGCTATTAACATCGTCAAGACTTGTGAAGGATGTCAGCGCTACGCAAAGCAGGTTCACTTGCCGGCTTAGGAGCTCCGGACGATCCCTATTACTTGGTCGTTTGCGGTCTGGGGGCTCGACATGGTGGGACCTTTCAAATCGGCAAGAGGAGGCTTAACTCACCTGCTGGTGGCGGTTGACAAATTCACAAAGTGGGTGGAGGCAAAGCCCATCAAGAAACTCGACGGAGCTACAGCTACAAAGTTCATCGTCGAGATAACTACTCGATTCGGCATACCGCATAGCATTATCACAGACAATGGCACAAACTTTGCCGTCGGTGAGCTATCGAAGTTTTGCAGCCGATCAAAAATTCGGCTCGACGTGGCATCGGTGACATACCCGCAATCCAATGGACATGTAGAGCGCACTAACGGCATTATTCTGCAAGGTATTAAGCCGAGGCTTGAAACCCCATTGCATCCAGCAACCGGTGCTTGGGTTGATGAATTGCCGGCGGTCTTATGGAGTATTTGTACTACCACAAATAGATCGACCGGCTTCACCCCTTTCTTTCTGGTTTATGGTGCAGAAGCGGTCCTCCCAACCGACATGATCCACGATTCGCCTCGAGTCACAACCTACGTCGAAGAAGACGCAGAAGAAGCACGTCAAGACGGCTTAGACATCCTCGAAGTAGAAAGAGAGTTGGCTCTCCAACGACCCGCCATCTATCAGCAAGATCTACGTTGCTATCAAAGCCGTAGAGTGCAAAATCGATCTTTTCAAGAAGGCGACTTAGTGCTTCGGCTTGTGCAAAGCCGGCAGCACAAATTATCCCCTCGATGGGAAGGACCTTTCGTTATCAGCAAAGTTCTGAAAAACGGGTCATATTATCTCCTCGACTTAAGGGATTCAAAGAAAGATCCTAGGAAGAAAGGTCGTAAGAGGAAAAGGCATGTTGATGACGACTTAGATGAGACGAAACATCCGTGGAATATCGCTCAGCTACGTCCTTTTTACACTTAGCAAATTCTATTGTAACCATGTCAATGCGATCATGAAATAAAAATTGGTTTCTCTCATATGAAATTTGAGAATCTGTATCATCCTTTATTTCCCAATGATATTATTGCTATCATCTATTTACCCGAAATTGCCTGTGTTGCTTGTTGGTAAACTATCTTTCATGTTGAATCCGCCTTAAGGTGATGAAAAAACAATGTTTTGTCAAATTAATGTTTGTCTGCTAGCTTTTTGCACCGGGTTGCTTCAAAGCGTTTCGGGACCGAAAGGCGGCACTTGTTCTGGGTGTAAACAGATTGGTCATTGTGTACCCTGTTACTCATCAAGTTTGCTTCGCAATAGGTTTGCCGGCGCTTAAAGGCTAAGGTGTCAAGGCCAGAATAAACTGAGGCATAAAAATTGCAAAGTTTGCAAATAAAAAAGCTGATTAACATACAGCAAAAGACTTAGTTGTTTCTAGACATATATATTGTTTGAACGGCTTTACATCTTGCAAATTACATTTTTAGGGATGGCCGGCTCAAGGAGCAAATTCGGCTCATACAGATTTGTCCGCCTCTTCGCCCTCATCGTCAGATTGGGTGGGAGTTGGCGGGCACGACACCTCCTTGAAGAATATCGTAAGGGAAACCATGTTGGCGATTTTGCTGGCATAATCGGAGACGGAGTGGAAAATTTTCTTCCGGTCTTGGGTGTCCAGCGGAGAGCCATCCTCTTTTTCAAAGGGAAAGTCGGATGCTACACGCCAAGCCTCCACCTCCGGGTAGTGTGCCATCATTAGGCCCAAAGCCGTCTTGGCACCTCCATGAGCGCTGGATCGAAGTCGATCGTCAAAGGCCGATGCTGCATCGTCCAGTTCAGTTGCCAGGCCTCCAAGGTCCGTCAATGGCTCGGGGTTGCCGGGAAAGAATTTGTCGGCAAGCTTCTTTCCCGAAGAAATGATCTTCGGGAGGAGTTTCCCTACTTCCAATATCCGGTCAAGCCGGTTTTCCGCCGTCAGTTCATGGCCATAACCCGCCGGAGCTGTAAAAGACAGAAAGCAGTGAATTTGAGGTTTTAAGTAACCTACTCAAAAGCTGATTGTCGATGGCCACCGATTCGTCGAGGCGCTTGTCAAGCCGGTCCTGGATCTCACGAAGGGCATCCTTGTGATTCTACCCTCTCCGTCTCCAAGATTTGTTCGGCTTGCGCAAGGCCCTTCTCGGCCATTTCTAGCTCCGTCGACATTGATTGGTTAAGCTTTTTTAGGTCAATGTTTTCATCGCGGAGCTGGTCGAGGATGCCGGCGCTCTCGGCAAACTCCTTGGCTTTTATAATGGCATCTGCAAGACAAAATGTCAGCAGTATAAAAATAACCATTTTAGGTGCTAAAAGCCTAAAGCTATATTGAAGAGCAAGACTAGCTACAGGATGGCATTTCATTGCTAGGGGGCTAGACATATGCATACACATAATCTCGGACCACTATGCCGGCTAGTTTGTAAAACTTAACCCGAAATAGTGCTCGGGGGCTACTGGGAAGTCATTTACCTGGTAGTGTTCACGGAGAAGCGTCATGCCGGCTTCAAAGCTTTCAGCAAAGTAATTTTGCTGATCTTCAAGGATCTCTATGACATCAAAGGTGTCATAGGCCTTGGTCTGGTCCGGCTCATCATCCCGGACAGTTGTTCCTTTCTTCCGGGGAAGCCGAGGTGCACGCATGAACCGGCTCATGAACTCCAGCTTGATGCGTCCCTCGTCATCGAAGGCCTCCGCTTTAATCGGAGGAAAGGTTGGGGCATCATTAGCCGGAGCTTCAGCCCTTGTTGGAGCAATTTCAGTCGTCTTCCCCGTCATCTCCGTCCATTGGGTGGGAGGTATAATCCCGGCTCTCCCGAGAATTGGACTTGCCACCATGGTTCGGGGGGAGCCCTCCTCCACTAGAGTTGGCTTTGAAGCTGAAGGAGTTGGGGGAGGAACGGTTGGAGAGGTCTTCTTGTGCGTGGCGCATACCTTTTGCTTTAAGGTTGCACCTTTCTTTATCCTGCAATGCCAAAGGGGTAAGAATGCAAAGATCCGGCAAAATTGCAAGAGCAAATAAGAGATGTGTTAAGCCGACTTACTTCTTTCTGGATATGTTGAGCCCGGCAAGAACATCGTCATCCTCGGATGACTTAACGCCAATCGTGGTGGACTGGCTTTTCCTCTTTCGACTTTCTGCAGTAGCCAAAGAAAAGGAGATGGGTCTCGTGGGCGCCTTGCTGGACGATGGTTTGCCAGCAGGACGAGCGGTGGAAACTCCAAGAATCTGACATATTGCATGTTAGTCCGACAAAAGCAAACCCGAGTCTCTCAAAGAATTGAACTTTGGTTCCACAAAGTACCTTTGGGGGAGGGTTGGTTGCCGTATACATCGGTAATGATTCTTCGTATTGCCGGCCTTCGCCAGGCCGGGCTTTGATAAGCTTGTTGAAGCGAGCCTCAAAGAGGCTTTGCTCTAGGTCCTTTTTACTGATCCTCATGGGATCAGAGTCGCCCGTGTACTCGCACAAAAGCCGAGCACGATGTTGGAGGGGCTGGATCCGTCTCTTCATCCAGCAAATTATTGTGTCCTTCCCAGTTTGAGGAGGGGTGCCGGAGGTTAGCTCTGGGATCCTGGCCTTGATGGCGGCAAGCTCTGCCGGCATTTTTGCTGTCGGCTTCTTCTTCCATGAAGGGAGTTCTGTTGCGGCCCTATCTTCAAAAGGAGCAAGACCCTGTAGCCTGTTTGGAGGCGCTACATCCTTGCAATAGAAGAAGGTGGACGCCCACCCCTTAGCCGAATTCACGATTGGCACTTGAGGGTACCAATCTATATCCCGGCGGCAATTAAAGCTGATCGAGCCGGCAACCAGCAGTTCTTTCTAAACCGTCTGCCTCTTGACTCCGAAGCAGTACTGAAAGAAGTCTAACCTAGGAGCTAATCCTAAATAGCCTTCGAACAGCGCTATGAAGCCGGATATGTAGAGGAGGCTATTGGGGGTGATGTTATGAAGCTGGAGACCATAATGGTCCAGGATTTCGATCAAGAAAGTCGAGGGCGGCAGAGAGAACCCCCTAACGACGTGAGAAGAAAGAAGTACCCGTTCATCCTTGATTGGAGTAGGAGAAGGGTCGCCAAAGGCGGATCGCCAAGTCGGAGCCGACTCTAAAGACAGAAGAATAGCCCCAACGGCCATCATTCCCGTCAGCTCAATGTCATCCACCACCAAGCAACCCCAGTTGTGGGTCGGGTTGTTGGCGGTGCCATCGTTGTCGCCAGCTTCCTCCTCTTCTTCTTCCTCAATGGCCCAGGCTTCTTCAGCCATATCAGCGACAGTTGTAGAAGCCGAAGCAACCGTAGCCGCAGCCTCAGCTGCAGCTTTGGCTAGGGCAACTTCATCGTGCCCAGGAGCTGCGACGGAGGAGGGGTTCACCGGAGCAGGGGAAGAAGTAGCGGGAGCGGCAGATGGCACAGAGCCGACGGTGGCGGTTGCGGAAGCCGCGCCTCCCATCGGCGGCGCTGAGTTGAGAGGAGCCGTGTCGATGACGGGGGAGCTAGGAGCACTGGACGCCATGAGCGGAGAGAAGAACTTGAGCTTGGGGAAGATGAGATCTGGAGGAACTCTGCGCTAGGGTTGCTAATGGACTGGCAGCTGCGGCGAAGGCGAGGCGTCCAACTTAAATAGTGGGCGTGCTGAGATTCGGGAAACGGTCAGGAGCCGAGATTTTCGCCACGCGTCACACGATCGAGCCGTTGGAGAAGTTCCTTCCCTCCGACGCCTCGGTTCCAGCGCGGGAAAAACGGAAACTAGCCCCTACATTCAAAGATGCCGCTCCACTCACTCTGTCGGGTCTGACACATCCGTAAATCGCCGAACGCGTGTCAATACGCACTCAAGTGCTTTTCGACATGAAGAGCCGGCACACCGAAATCGACAAAGTTGTTCGGCATGATTGCAGGTTTCTGGGAATGCTCCAAGACTGACGATGGATGATGAATTTCCCGGACAACACATTGCCGGAAGATTGAAGCCAGCCGCTGATGTACTTGAAGCTTTCCGGGGGCTACTGTTGGGGTTATGCCGAACAGGTACCCTCACGAAGAGGACTAATAGCCAACGTACCAGGGTGGCCCATAGTGGTGGTAAGCCGAAATCCGGCTTACCGGGCAGCCCAGTTCGATGAAGCGCAGGAGGCCCATCCGGCTAAGGGAAGGTTACAGAAGCCGGCCTGCATTGCGGAAGACTTAGCCCACAAGGCGGGGCCCAAGCCGGATTAGAATAGAACTCTGTAACTTAGTCGGTTAGGTTTCCTCCTATAAGCCCTAGGTCTGGAAGCCTTTATAAGCCGGCCTAAGGGACGCCTCAAGGCAAGCTCTAACACACCTTTCATTGTAATCGGCGTATATTGCCTTATAGTGAATTATAGCAGCACGTAGGGTTTCACCACCGTTGCAAGATCCGAAGCTAGGTAAAACCTTTGTCATCCCGTCGCCGGAATGCCCCACGTCTCCTAAACCCCTCTCTCTACCTAGCTCGATGGCACCCCTGCCACGGCTAGATTCGACAATACCATGACACCTCATGCAAGGTAAAGGTTTAACCGCGCCCACTCGCCGGCTTTCCCCGGAAGAGAGCTAATCAGGCGAGCCGGACGGTGCCGATGGTAAAAACAGTACACCCCTATAGGGTTTAATCTTTTCGAAAAGCCGTGTCCACGGTTATGGACGACTTGGAACGGACGATAAGACCATAAATAAAATGAACTTAATTAAAATTTGCCAACGTGTGTTAAAGGTTCATTTCCTCGAGGGTGATTCGAGGGGTGCCTTGGTGGAGATGAGAGGTGGTTTCTGGATACTATTGGTTCACTGTGAACTGAAGAAAGAAGTTTTACTATCTTATCCCCTTTCGAAAAACCTTCTGAGTAGTCGATGCCATGAGTCATGTCTTTAAAAAGGAAAACTAGCTTTACGCAAAACAACTACTTTACAGCTTTGAAGCCAATCACCATTGGGCCTTTATCGCCCTAGTAACCTTCCGAGTATGTCGTACTCAGCCTTGCTTTGTTGATTATTATTTGTTTCAGAGGAGGACGTCACCGAATAGGAAGGTGAGTTCTTTGTTGACATCGACGAGTAGTCTGGGGTTCCCAGGTGGCAGCTTGGGATGTCACGGAACAGGCTGGCTGGGATTGTTACTGTAGGCCTCTTACGCCATAATTTGGATCTTGTTGTTTAGACAACTAAATTTGCTTCCGCTTGTTCTAATGTTGGGTTTGTGACCTCTGATGTGTAATTTGCTATATTTGTCGTTATATGAGTTGAACTACGATCTCTTTGTGTCATAGAGTCTATGATGTGCCAGATGTTCCGCAGTCTTGATCTCTCTATTATGTATTGATAGCTATGCCAGTGTTCATGGCATGATCGAGGTGTTTCGTTGCCGATGATCCATTCCGAGCACGCCTGCCAAAGGTTTTGGCCTGGGAGTGGTAACCCCAGTAATCTTCGATTGTGTAGCATGGCCTGTGGGTTAGATAGTATCTCTGTATAATTCCGGAGTCTAGGCGCTACATCAGGCTCTGCTATGAGTGAACCGCCAGCCACTCGCGTGGCTTCGGCGTCAAGGGGGCCGCCGCACATCGGCGAGGCGTGCCACGAGGCCTCCGACTTCATGAGCAGGACGGCAACGCCCGAGTTCGCGCCGTTAGACTGGCGAGAGGAGAACACGGACGTAGGAGCGTCCACCGGCCCTATTGACACGGCAGCTGCCGCGGAACCCGCTGCAGCACTGCCTGGGGGCGCTGTCGGCGTAGAGGAGAGCTTCGTAGCTCCCCCCCCCCCCCCGAGGCGCAGGGACTCCCAGCATGCGGGCGATAGGAGGAGGCGATGCTGCGCTGGTGGAGGCGGCTCGTGTGCGTCTCCACCCGCCGATATCGTCATGAGTGAGTCCGTGATGACGCCGCCTGCCGGCTCGCCGGCTATCCCCCTGGCTGGAAGATTTGGCGGTGGAGCTGGCGAGGGCCCAAGACCCGTGGCCGTCGGGAGCGGGGGAAGCTCCCTCCGCAAGTATTTCCTGTGTGCAGCCAGCGAAGCTATCAACACCGTCGAGGCCGATTTGGCTCGATGGGAGGTGGCGCTCGCCACCTTTGTGAGGACGCCGCGCACACGGCCGCCGAGGTCGAGGAGCGTGCGTGGCTGGCCGTTGATGTGGGCGTACCCTTCAGGTGTACCATGGTTTGGATACCTGGTGCATATACAAGCTACGGCCCATGGGGAAAAGCCCGAGGCGAAAGCCCATAACGAAGGAAATAGCCCAATATACAAGGAGCCTTACGTCGGTTGTAACTTTTCTAACTTGTAAAACTAGTCGGTAGCGAACTCCCGAGACCCAGCCCCACTACATAAGGGTTGGGAGGGCCTCCGACCTAGGGTACGTTCACCCCGATCACCAGAAACCCTAGCGAGATTGCATCTAGTGATCTCGCCATAGTAGCTCCATTGTAACTCCACCAATCAATACCAGACAAGCAGGACGTAGGGCTTTTACCTTCGGGGGCCTGAACTCCACCAATCTTGCTTGTCAGCCGACGGATCTACCAGCATTACCGCCTTCTTTCTCTACTCACGAAACCAGAGGATGTCCTCCGAGGGATTTGGCATGGTAACCCCACGTCAATTGGCGACATCTTTCTCTTCTCACGAAACCAGACTGGTGCTGGATCTACAGATTTGGCGGCTTCATCACCAATAATTGGCAGCTCGTCGACTCTGCAACTCTCAAGCAAACTGCTCGACAAAGCCGCATTGTCCTTGACTGCGACATCGCGATCTACACCGCCAACCGTCAATCTCGCACGCATGACCGAATCGGCGATCGTGCCCTATGCTTCATCGACTCCGCCATCAAGTCCTGCGTACTCCTTCAGCACGACCCAAACAACTTTCGAGTCCATGTACAATATCGACTCTGACGTTTCTGGCGCTTGGGAGACTCCGCGCACCGTGCCTATTCAAGTCTACATGATGCATGGCGTAACCGTAGGAGGAGGAGTCGCAGGAGAAGCGACCGCATCGCCTAGCGCTCCACCTGCCCCACCAGCGCCACGCGCCTACCCATTCACAGTTACTCTATAGAATGGACAAACTCAACTCCACATCACCCAAGCCATGGGCGAAAAGGCGATCAAGGCATGGTAAAAAGAAAGACGATCAAGGCTGTGGCGGAAGGCGTCGTGCCAGAGGATGTCACGGCCGAGGACCTACAATGCTACCAGTACATGCTGTGGCAGGAAGGCATCAAATTCAAGGAGTAGGAGAGGGTGCTCGAGGAGCGCAAGAAGCTAGCCAGCATATCAAGCGCACACCGGGCGGCCTTGTCCGTCCAATCCTCTGGACGGTCCCGAAACTCTCGCGACCGGCCTCCGTACTTGCGCATGCCCGAGGGCGCAAGAAATAATGTCACCCGCAACCTGGAGAACTCCTTCATGTCTCTCGATGAGGAGGGGGTCCCTGTCCCCAAGATGGCTACCGGCGCCCTTATGTCGATCGCAACGTACTTGCAAGCAACGAAACCTCCGGAGAATGACCCTCGAGCGGCTTTGCGCCGCCAACAAATCAAGTTCATCAACATGGCAGGGGAAGAGCTGCTTCCGGAGGAACCACAACCAGCTGGGTCGCACCAACTGGCAACAAAACACCTCCACGGCATCAGCGGAGCCCGCGGCAAGAGCCGCGGACACGCCACCTTGACGACCGCGTCACTCGCGATCAAGAGGATCGCATTACTTGCGTGAACAACGAGCGTGTCGCTCGTGATCAGGAAAACCACGCTACCCGCGACCGAAGAAACCGCGCCACTCGCAGACGGGAGGACCGCTATCGCCTCGCGGAAGGAGAAGCTGTGCGCAACGCCATCACGCAAAGCAAGGTTGACAGGAGTCGTTCCAAGCGGGCCGCTCGCGAGGTTAGCAGCGAAGACTCAGATTCAGAACAAGAGTTCGAGCCCTACAGCGCGCTATGTTTTAGCCGCCACATTCGAGAAACAAGAATACATAAGGGATTCAGATTAACCTCTGAAACACCAAAGTACGATGGCCTGCAAGAGCCATCCGCCTGGCTGGAGGACAACCTCATGGCAGTACCCTGCCAGAGAGGTTCTACTGCTACCGCCATTTAGTACATACAACTCATGCTCTCGGGATCAGCCCGAGCCTGGCTCAAAAGCTTACCACGTGGAGCATACACCAGCTGGGAGGACTTCAGTGAGGACTTCATCCGGAACTTCCTCGGAACGTACAAGCATCCCGCTTTGTTCGAAGAACTGTGAGCCTGCAAGAAATGCGCAGACGAAATGCTGCGTGAGTACATCCAGCGCTGGACCCTCCTCCGCAACTCAGCCGAAAGGATCTCCGAAGACAACGCGATATACGCGTTCACTCCAGGCATTTATCAACTCGAGCTAAAGGAGGCACTCGGAAGGGTAAAGACCAAAACCATCGCCCACCTCATGCAGATTGCCAATGAGTGGGCGGACGGCGAGGACTCCATACGCAATGAGCACAGCGGAACACCTGTGGAGGCTGGTGACCAAGGCTCTTGGAGTCACGACAATAGTGATCACTGTCGCAAGTGGAAGGCACGTGCTTATGATGACTCTGAAGGCGCTGAACTTGTGGCGGCGGGTTTCCTCGATAACCGTGAGCAAAGAAACCGTGACGGCAGCCTCTATGAAAATGGCGGCCGAACAACCGGTTACAAAGACGATGAAAATGTCAAGCGCGAGTGGCGGCCGCAGCAACCACACAATGGACGGGTTCCACGTCCTCCACGCACGCTCCACGACCCGTGTCGATTCCACATGTTCAGGGACAACAGTGGAAACCTTACATCCTCTCTCCTCTTGAAGGATTGCGAGAGGTTTCAAGAGCTACAAGTGCAATACGCGCACGTCCTCTAGCGGCAAGCGGCAGTTGTACCGGGCGCACCAGCCATTGGAGCGCCAGGGCCTCCAGCTTTGCCACCGCCAGGTCATTTGGCGTGTAACAGCCCCAGCTCGGTACTGAAAAATACGAAGAATTTTTCCACTTTTTCCTTTGCATCATGGCATGCATTTGAAACTTGTTATCTCTAACAATGCACATACAAAGACAATAAGAAGGGGGAAGCCAAACCTTCCCATACCTCCAACTCAAATGCAATGCCCAACTTGGCAACAAACTAATTGAACTACCAAATTGTTCAGGAAGTTTCAAGTCTACTTATTATAGCTAATTGTCAAAATTCAAATCTTGCTAAGCAAAGAATAAAAATGGAGAATTCAAAATTGGTTCAATACAAACTCTATTTTTGAAACCAAGCTAAACCTTTTCAAAAATTCAAACTAAAATTATGCAGAGCTTCATTACTATATTGGGAGCCTCCATGATTAATTTCATTATTTTTGGAAATGTTTAAGTGCTCCAAATAAATGCATTTTGCAAATTATCAAAAATGACCATATTGCAACAATATGAATAAATCTGAATCTAAACATTTTATTTTGAAGCCAAATTTTTTTTGAAGCTTCTACCAGTCCAGGGAAGGCTTTGTAAATTTTTGTAGATTTTATAAAAATGGTTTAGGGCCTCAATTAAATCACTAAAGTTTACTATTGGACCTGTTTGCAATTACTGAAAATTGAGGCAGGGGGTTTTTCAAAAAATGGTCGTCACTGTGGTGTCATGCCGCCCTGGCGCCATGCCGTCCTGCCGGCCGCGCCGCCCATGCCGCTGCCGGGCTCCTCCTTGCCGTGCCCCCCTGGTGGACAAGGACGCCACCTGCTCCTCCCTCTCTCCCCGACCCGTTTCCTCCGCTCACCTGCTCCCCCGTCTCTCCCCTTTCTCCTCCTGAGCTCCACCGCGGCCGCCCGGGTTGTCGAGGACGAAGCCGTCGTCTAGGACCGCGCCGTGCAAATCGAAGCTGAAGGGAGGCTCCGCCGTGCCCCCCTCTACCTCTCCGGCCAAGGAATCGAAGCGGGAGGCTGGGAATCGCCGACGCCGTGCTCGTTTCCCTCGCCTCCAGCCGCCACCGTCCCGCCCGCATCCTCGTCGTCCCGATGCCCCGGCGCCACGCCGTCGACGCCACGGTGCATCGGGTAAGCCCCGCGTCCGTTCTGGCCGTTTCCCGTTTCCCCTCTCCCTCTCCTCGCCGTTGGTCACCGAATCGTCGTCGCCGCCCCGCCGTGCCGTGCTCCCGGCATGGGCACCGGCCTGTCCGGCCTGAGGCCTCGGCCACCCTCCCGGCCTGCACGCCCAGCTTGGGCCGGCCAAAGGCTGGAGGCTTCGGGCCTCTGCCCGGCCTGTGGCCCGACCTGGCCGACCCTAGGCCGGCCTGCCAGGGTTTTGAATTTCCCTTTTTGTAAATAAAAATGAAATTAAAACAATTGTTATCTATTTGAATATTGCTTCAAAAATAGCAAGTAAAATATCAAAATGTTCAAAAAAACAAACTCTACCTGTTAGTATAATTGTAATGGTCTTTTGGATCTATTAATTTTGTTGTTTAGTAAAAATTTCTAAAATGCCATAAATAATACCTAAATTAGGAAAAATCATAACTCGAGAAATATTTAACCAAAAATGGTAAATAAAATATCAAAGTGATCAACATGTCAAATACTATTAAATCATGCTTATATCACATCATGCTCACACATTTTACTTGGATATTATTCTTTAATTGATTAAAAGAATTAAATGCAAATAATTATTTAATTCATTTTATTCATCGATACTCGGAAAATCACAAATGAGGTACCAAAATGATCGGAAGAACAAAACCTACCTAATCATGTCATGTTCATGCATATTTAAGACACATATTTTGTAATGTAATAATTCATACATAATGTGGTCACTAAGATAAATATGGGGTTGTTTCCAAATAATTGCACTAATTATTTGGAACTCCATTTAACTTGTTAGATATATTAAATGATGATATCTTTGCATAAACTTCTCATGTCGTCATGTGATTGTGCATTGCACCTTGTCTTAGTGTTATTTATTTGTTCTTTGTTATTATTTTGGGTATCGATTGATTCCGGAGTGGAGGTTAACCCTACCTACCCCGACGAGCAGTACTACACGCCCCGGCAGCAAGGCAAGAGATAACCTAACCTTCTTGCCATCTAGCATCCTATTGTTTTATAAACTTATTTTATCCACCCTAATATTGCATTCGATTCTACGTCAATCTTGGTCAATACTAGAGTATCCTATGAATGCATGTTTTTCCCCGAACCACCACAGGATACCCCCCTATGAACCCTAGGTTTGATGTGTTGGCCAGAGATATATATACAACTGTTGTTTATATATGCTTAGTCATGCTTAGTCGAATGATAATTATGTCCGTTGATTTAATTCCATTATTTATGATGTTGATGGAATGTTTCGGACATGGTGGTTACTTGTGGTGCTTAATTAAAATGCTAAGAAGGCTTGGAGGAGTTGCCATCGGGGATGGTGTTTTGTCTCATTCTTGCCACTAGGTGCGAGTTCTTGTCTCTAGAACCAAGACTGAGCATGCTTCCAATGGTGGGGACATATGAATCCTCTGTAACTAAATAACTTGTCTGGGCATATCCAAGGCTCCTCTAGATTTGCGCTTTCCATTTACGTGTGCGTTGCAGGTGGATGATGGCGCGAAGAAGGGGTGTGTGTGGTGGTGTTTAGGATTTGGCGATGGGGGCAGGGGCTGAAATAGGCTGGATAAACTTGCCCTGTGGCCACTGATGATCCTTGGATAGTCTCACGCGAGGTAAAGGTTTAACCGTGCCCACTTGCCAGCTTTCCCCGGAAGAGAGCTAATCAGGCGAGCCGGATGGTACTAGTGGGTAAAATAGTACACCCCTGCAGGGTAAATCTTTTCAAAAAACTGTGTCCGTGGTTATGGACGACTTGGGGACGGATATACGAGACCATAGAGAATCTTAACCTAATTAAAACTTGGTAGCTAAAGGTTGCAATTCAACGTGTGATAAAAGGTTCATTTCCTCGAGGGTGATTCGAGGAGGTGCCTTGGTGGTGACGAATGGAGTTTCTTGGTACTATGGGTTCGTTGAGAACCGAAGATGAAAGTTTACTTTCTTACCCCCTTTCGAAAATACTCTGAGTAGTCGATGCCTTTGAGTCACTCATGTCTTTATCAAAGGAAAAACTAGCTTTATGCAAAATAACTACTATACAGCTTTAGAGCCTACGTGATCATTGGGCCTATATCGCCCTACTAAACTTGCGAGTACGTCGTACCCAGTCTCTCTTTGCTGCTTTTATAATTTTTTTCAGAGGAGGAAGACACCGAGCACACAGGTGGTTTCTTCTTGGACATCGACGAGTAGTTCGGGGTTCCCAGGTGGCAGCTTGGGACGTCGGAATAAGCTGGCATGGGTTTATGTTTATGTGTAGGCCTCTTAGGCCATATATTTAGATCTTGTTGTATTAGACAACTACCTCGCTTCCGCATGATATACTGTTGGGTCGGTGACCCCCTTTGTGTGTAATTTGTATCTTCCTCATATATGAGTTGCTATATGATCTCTTTGTGTCGTAGAGTCTGTGATGTGCCAGTTGTTCCGAAGTCTTGATCTCTCTACTATACATGATAGTTATGTATGACCTTATGGCATGATCGAAGTGTTGCGTTGCCGATGATCTATTCCAAGCACGCCTGCCAAAGGTTTTGGCCTGGGATTGGTAACCCCAGTAACCTTCGATTGTGTAGCATGACCGGTTGGCACAAAGCTTCATTGTATAGTTCTGGGGTCGGGGCACTACAAGTTGGTATCAGAGCAGGACTGCCTGTCGAAAACCCTTTCAATTGGTCGATGTCGAGTCTAGTTAGAAAATTATTTATAACCTAAAAATGAGTTGAGAAAACCCTCTTAGAATTCTTTTTATTCCTCATCCAACTCGCTCTACTCTGATCTCTTATCTCTATTTGTTTTAAGCTTGGTGTCAAAGTTTAGGTTCTCGGGGTTGGGTTCTACCGTCGAGTGCTTGTCTCGAGTCAGTTATTTCCTTTGCTATCGCCGCGATGGCATGATGTCACCGTGGTTGCCTAAATCTGTTTTGTGTTAGTGCCATCTTAAATCTCTATATCTCGAAGGACTCTAATGATCTATTCTAACTGTCCTGAGATGATTACTACCTATGTCCTTGTTCCAAATCTTTAGAATGGCTCCCACCCGTCGTGGTAACCAAGGGGATCCTGACCCACCACCACCACCCTCAATGGTGGAGGTTCTAATGGCAATTGAGGATAACCGGCTACGGAATGATCGTCTGCTCGAGCAGCTAGTGCAACAAGGGGCCAGGAGGAACAACGACTGCAACACTCTCACCGAGTTTTTGCGGTCTCAACCTCCTACCTTCACTGAAGCTAGAGAGCCACTGGATGCTGATGATTGGCTCCGTACTCTCGAGCGCAAGTTCGCGGCCTTACACATTCCGGTGGCGAAACAAGTCAACTTCTCCACCTACCTGTTGAATGGAGCCGCCGGCTCTTGGTGGGAGAGCCACGTGTCAATGTTTGACGCTGGCCATGTCTTCACATGGGTGGAGTTTCGCGCCACCTTCCGTGCGGCGTACATCCCCAAGCCCATCATGGACCTCAAGAGGAGGGAGTTCCTAGACTTGACCCAGGGACGCATGGACGTCCAAGCTTATGGGCGAGAATTCTACCACCTCTCCCGTTACGCCCCTCGGGACGTGACAAATGATGAGGACAAGCAATACCTGTTCTGCAAGGGGCTCGCACCTCGGCTCCGCTACGAGCTCCTGCCCTTCAAGTTCCAGTCCTACCGGGAGCTCTACAACCAGGCTTTTACCATGGAGCAGGGTAGGAAGGAGCTGGAGGCTTCCAAGAGGCCAGCTCCCACTAACAACCAGAGCTCCTCCTCTGAGGGCAAGAAGCGCAGGGTCTTTGTGCCCTTCAGCGTTGTGCCTCGTGCACCCTTCGCGCCAAGGCCTTTAGGCTTCAGGCCACCTCCGCCTCGCCCAGCTACCTCGACCTTGGGTGCGGCTGGAAGTGGTTTCCGCCCTCAGCTGCCTCCACCACCACCGAGGCCCACTTGCTTCAACTGTGGCCAGCCGGGGCACTACTCCAGAGAGTGTCCCCAGAAGGCAGCGGCTACCGCAGCACCTGCACCAGCTCCCTCTACACCAGCCGCCAAGGCCATGACCGTCAGCCGTGGCCGCCTGAACCACGTCTCGGCTGAAGGAGTCAAAGAGAACCCCGGAGTTCTCATGGGTACACTTCGAATCAATGATTACCCAGCTTCAGTCTTGTTTGATTCTCGAGCATCGCATTCGTTCATATCCATAGCTTTTGCAGACAACCATCAAATACCATTTGTGAACATGGACTCCCCTATAGTGGTCAAAACCCCAGGCTCTAGTTGGCACACTAAATGGATTGCTCCGGAGGTCCATATTACCATAGGCTATTGGTCCTTTCCGTTCTCGTTGATGGCCCTAAAGTCAGATGGTCTAGATGTCATTCTGGGCATGGACTGGCTAGTCAAATATCAGGCCAACCTGCACTGTGCTGCCAAATCTATCACAGTGATCCACCCAACCATCGGGCTGGTGAGTTATTGGTCACCTTCGTCTGCAACTCCATCCGCTGCCACTCCTCTCTCTCCAGAGATCAGCCCCTGCTTCCTGGAAGGAACTACCCCACCTGAAATGCATGAGGTGGCAGTGATGTGTGATTTCCCCGATGTCTTCCCGGAGGAATTGCCTGGCATGCCACCTGAACGAAGCGTGGAATTTATCATTGAGTTGGTTCCGGAAACAGCTCCAATTTCCAAAAGGCCCTACCGCATGCTAGCAGAAGAGCTAACTGAATTGAAAAAGCAACTTGATGAGCTGCTGGAAAAAGAATTCATCCGGCCGAGTAGCTCGCCTTGGGGCTGCCCGGTCATCTTTGTCAAGAAGAGGGATACAAATGTTCCTCGGCTGGTTGTTGATTACCGCCCTTTGAATGCGGTGACCATCAAGAACAAGTACCCTATTCCCCAAATAACTGACCTATTCGATCAGCTAGCTGGTGCAACGGTATTCTCCAAGATGGATCTGAGGTCGGGCTACCATCAGATCAAAATCAGAAAGGATGATATTCCGAAGACGGCTTTCACTACTCGTTATGGCCTATATGAGTACACCGTCATGTCTTTTGGCCTCACCAATGCTCCGGCTACATTCATGAAGCTGATGAACTCCATCTTCCACGAGTATCTCGACAAGTTCGTCATAATATACATTAATGACATCCTTGTCTATTCCAAAACCGAAGAAGAGCATGTTGAGCATCTTCGCCTAGTCTTGACCAAGCTTCGAGATCACCGCCTCTATGCCAAGTTCTCCAAGTGTGAGTTTTGGCTAAAGGAGCTCATTTTTCTCGGTCATGTGGTGTCAGCTGCTAGAGTAGCGGTGATACCTGACAAGATTCAGGAAATCCTGGATTGGCCAACTCCAAAGTCCGTCAAGACATCCGTAGCTTCCTTGGATTGGCGGGTTATTACCGCCGATTCATCGAGGGCTTTTCCAAGATAGCCAAAGCTTTGACTGACCTCCTCAAGAAAAACAAACAGTTCGTGTGGACCGACAAAGCTGAAGAGAGCTTCCAAACTCTCAAGGTCAAGCTCACTACCACCCCGGTGCTTGTCCTTCCTGACACTGACCAAGACTTTGTCGTCTATTGTGAAGCATCACTCCAAGGCTTGGGCTGTGTTTTGATGCGAGAAGGCCATGTGGTAGCCTATGCTTCCCAACAACTCAAGCCGCATGAACAGAATTATCCAACTCATGATCTAGAGCTTGCTGCCGTAGTTCATGCTCTGAAGCAATGGAGGCCCTACCTGTTGGGCAACCATTGCGAGATCTATTCTGATCATCAAAGTCTGAAATATCTCTTCACCCAGCCAGATCTGAATCTGAGACAGAGAAGATGGTTTGAATTAATCAAAGACTATTATGTGACCTCAACTATCAGCCCGGCAAGGCAAATGTCGTGGCAGATGCTCTGAGCCGCAAGGCCTATTGCAACACCATGATGGTTGAAAAGGCCCAACCTGCTCTCCATGAGGAATTTGCTTGGTTAAATCTGGAGATTGTCCCCTCCGGATATCTAGCTAACCTCGAGATCAAATCCACTCTTGAGGATGAAATCCAGGCCGCCCAGCAAGATGATGGTGGCATCCGCAAGATCAAAAAGAATATTGCAAGCGGGAAGGCCAAGTGTTTCTCCGTTGATGATTCCGGTGTTGTCTATTTTGGGAACCGTCTTGTGGTGCCCATGAGGGGAAATACCAAGGGGTTGATACTCCAAGAAGCACATGAAGCTCCCATATCCATCCATCCTGGTAGCACCAAAATGTACCAAGACCTCCGCAGCAAATTCTGGTGGACTCGCATGAAGCGGGAAATTGCCAAATATGTTGCTGAATGCGACGTATGTCGCCGTGTGAAGGCTGAACACCAAAGACCAGCTGGTACCCTTCGCCCCATAGCCATTCCTGAGTGGAAATGGGATGAAATTGGTATGGACTTCATCACTGGCTTCCCAAGGTCACAAAAGGGTAATAATGCCATTTGGGTAGTCATTGATCGACTATCCAAGGTCGCTCACTTCCTTCCCGATCGCGAGGATATAACTGCTAAGCAACTAGCTGAGTTGTACCTTGCACGGATTGTTCCTCTCCATGGAATTCCTATGAGCATTATATCGGACCGTGGAAGTCTATTTGTATCCAAATTCTGGCAGAGTTTCCAAAGTGCTATGGGAACCCGTCTGAAACTCAGCACGGCTTACCACCCTCAAACCGATGGCCAAACTGAAAGGGTGAACCAAGTTCTTGAGGACATGCTTCGGGCATGTGTCATCTCCTTCGGTAAGGGTTGGGAAAAGTATCTCCCCCTCGACGAGTTCTCCTACAACAATAGTTATAAGGCTAGCCTCCAAATGGCTCCCTTTGAGGTTCTCTATGGGAGAAAATGCCGAACTCCTCTGAATTGGTCTGATACTGGAGAGAGGCCACTCTTCGGTCCTGATGTGATCAATGAGGCCGAGGAGAAAGTCCATATCATTCGGGATAATCTCAAGGCTGCTCAGTCAAGGCAGAAGAGCTACTATGACAAGCATCACCAAGAGGTTCACTATGAAATTGGTGACAAAGCCTATCTTCGAGTCTCTCCCCTCCGAGGCGTTCATCGTTTCGGGATAAAGGGAAAATTGGCACCTCGCTATGTTGGTCCTTTCACCGTCCTAGCCAAGCGAGGAGATCCCTCCTATCAACTCGAGCTACCCTCAAACTTCCCGAATGTGCACGATGTGTTCCACGTGTCTCAACTCCGTCGATGCTTCAAAGATCCTATTCGTGGGGTTGATCATGAGGTATTGGACATCCAGGAGGATTTGACTTACCGCGAGAATCCGGTCCGCATCTTGGTTGAAGCGGAAAGAAAAACCCGCACCAAGACCATCAAGTTCCTCAAAATTCAATGGTCTAACCATTCCGAAGAAGAAGCCACTTGGGAGCGAGAGACTAGTCTTCGACAAGACTATTCTACCTTCTTCACTCAAGCCTAGAATCTCGGGATGAGATTCCTATAAGGGGGGGTAGAATTGTAACAGCCCCAGCTCGATACTGAAAAATACGAAGAATTTTTCCACTTTTTGCTTTGCATCATGGCATGCATTTGAAACTTGTTATCTCTAACAATGCACATACAAAGACAATAAGAAGGGGGAAGCCAAACCTTCCCATACCTCCAACTCAAATGCAATGCCCAACTTGGCAACAAACTAATTTAACTTCCAAATTGTTCAGGAAGTTTCAAGTCTACTTATTAGAGCTAATTGTCAAAATTCAAATCTTGCCAAATAAAGAATAAAAATGGAGAATTCAAAATTGGTTCAATACAAACTCTATTTTTGAAACCAAGCTAAACCTTTTCAAAATGTTTAAGTGCTCCAAATAAATGCATTTTGCAAATTATCAAAAATGACCATATTGCAACAATATGAATAAATCTGAATCTAAACATTTTATTTTGAAGCCAAAATTTTTGTGAAGCTTCTACCTGTCTAGGGAAGGCTTTATAAATTTTTGTAGATTTTATAAAAATGGTTTAGGGCCTCAATTAAATCACTAAAGTTTACTGTTGGACCTGTTTGCAATTACTGAAAATTGAGGCAGGGGGTTTTTCAGAAAAAGGTCGTCACTGTGGCGTGATGGCGCCCTGGCGCCATGCCGTCCTGCCGGCCGCGCCGCCCATGCCGCTGCCGGGCCCCTCCTTGCCGTGCCCCCTGGTGGACAAGGACGCCACCTGCTCCTCGCTCTCTCCCCGACCCGTTTCCTCTGCTCACCTGCTCCCCCGTCTCTCCCCTTTCTCCTCCCGAGCTCCACCGCGGCCGCCCGGGTTGTCGAGGACGAAGCCGTCGTCTAGGACTGAGCCGCGCAGATCGAAGCTGACGGGAGGCTCTGCCGTGCCCCCTCTACCTCTCTGGCCAAGGAATCGAAGCGGGAGGCTGGGAATCGGCGATGCCGTGCTCGTTTCCCATTTCCCCTCTCCCTCTCCTCGCCGCCGGTCACCGAATCGTCGTCGCCGCCCCGCCGTGCCGTGCTCCCGGCTTGGGCACCGGCCTGTTCGGCCTAAGGCCGGATGGCTCGGGCAGGTGCCCGACCTGGGCTCATCTTGGGCCGGCACGAGGCCGGAGGCCTCGGCCATCCTCCCGGCCTGCACGCCCAGCCTGGCCGGCCAAAGGCCGGAGGCTTCGGGCCTCTGCCCGGCCTGTGGCCCGGCCTGGCCGACCCTAGGCCGGCCTGCCAGGGTTTTGAATTTCCCTTTTTGTAAATAAAAATGAAATTAAAACAATTGTTATCTATTTGAATATTGCTTAAAAATAGCAAATAAAATATCAAAATGTTTAGAAAAACAAACTCTACCTGTTAGTATAATTGTAATGGTCTTTTGGATCTATTAATTTTGCTGTTTCTATACTACTATTAAACAAGCCAACATAAACTTTCCTACAGCCACCCCGCCTAGCGTACACACACTAACAGAAGCAGTTACAACCTCACGATCAGCCCCAAAAATTAGAGTCTAACGGTCAAGATAAGAACTGACCTCACCATGTGTACATTTAGCAATTTCAGAGGGCAGACGAAAACTCTGCCACACAAACGCCCCGTCCACCCCAATAGTCTTCCTCCAATCACCGCACGCACGGTCCGCCCTGGGAAAAAGGAAAAAGAATCCCTTCAACACAATCTCCGCGCGCCGCCGCCGCCGCGGCAGTCCACGTGCCCAACCACCTCGCCGGACGACATTCCACCTGCTTCACCACCGGGATCAGCACGCCTGCGGCAGCCTCGGCCTCTGGGATCCCACCTCGGTGCTCGACAACCGCGCCACGCTGTCTTCCATGCCCCTACCCGCCCACATGGCGAACGTGTCCCCTCCCGCGTCGGCGCCGGCATGGCGCCCGCCGACACCCGGGGAGGTCGACGCCGCCGCCGCCAAGGACGACTGGGTCCACCAACTGCCGCCCCTCGACATGGGCGGCTGGGGGGACCCGCACGCCGCTGCCATGCCCGACCACCTGGCCCCGCCACCCTCGCAGGACAGCAACTTCCTCCGCTGGATCATCAGCGGCGGGGACGACGGGGCGGGGGGCGGCGCCATGGACGACGACGACCACCCGGATATTCACCTCGACCGCATGCTCCCCCGCCACCACCCGCCGTTGGGGCCGGGGCACGGCCTCCCATTCACGCTCGCCGGCGACGATGCCAAGGCCGCCGCCGCGCCTTTCCGTTCTCTCCCCCTGCTGCAGCTACAGCAGCCGCACGTGTACGCCGCGTTCCCTTCCTTCGACGCGCACCCGGCGAAGCGGCAGCAGCACCCGATGGCCGCCGCGTCGTCGCCGAAACTGCCCCCTTTCGCCGGCAGCCCCGGCGCGGGCGGGTTCACCGCGTCCGCGCTCAAGCCCAAGGCGGAGGCTGCGGCGGGAGACGACTCTGTGGCCGCGGCGGCGGTGGACCAGCTCGCCGAGGCGGCCAAATTCGCCGAGGAGGCCGCGGCTGTCCCCGTGCCCGACCACCTCGCCCTTAGCTGGGACGTCGTTGCCGCTATCTCCGCGCTCCGCCGCCGCGGCAATCCTCGCGCCAGACTACCCCAATCTCCGTGCTCCTCCGCCGCCGCCGCGGCAGTCCCCGTGCCCGACCACCTCGCCCTCAGCTGGGACGTCGTTGCCGCTATCTCCCAAGCTTGCTATCTCCGCGCTCCGCCGCCGCGAAAATCCCCGCGCCGAGGACCTCCACTACATTGCTGGTTGATCTCATCCTGTGAGAATGATTCAAGCTCAACCACATCGGCAAAGGTAAAGAAAATATTCCACACCTTAATTTCATAACCACCAGGTTTAGTTAACTTGGATGCATTTAGTTAGTATAATAAAAACCTTTATACAGAAAAAAATGACATAAGATGCTATTCTGGATATTGATGTTTTGTCTCTTATACCCTTAATTGTTCCGACTATGAACATGGATGTATATATAAAGCTACAGTCGTTTACTGATTACGAGCCTTCCAAGAATTGCTTTTGTCTGAAAGTTAGATGCATGCACATGAATTCTTCCTGATGGATTTGTTATGTACTTCTTTTTTGCAGGAAGCACACCCCGAGGTCTTGATTACTTATAATGTTTGACAATGAATTGCAACGAGAATTGCACGGTAAACGTTTCTCTCAGTCAGAGTGAAGTGAGCAACAAAACTGAAAATCTTGCGTTACCATTGTATTTTCTCAATTTGGATTAGAACATGGTTATTACTCAATGGCTCATTATGGTGTTAACCTTTTTCGGAAAGCATGGAAGGATCATGAATTTTAGTTATTTTTCCTCACAATTCCAATTCTTTAAAAAGTGCTTCCTCTGTCCCGGGTGGTGCTGATTAAGGCAACCTTCTGCAAACTTGAAAAAGGATAGTGATGAGAAAGGCTGGCAGTTGTATACTTGTATTTCATTCATTTACAGATGCATATGTAGCACAAGCAGAAGATCAATTTTCATACATGTATTTGATTTATGCCTATGTTTCGTGTTTTTATGTTTATTTGATTTATCAAGACTTACAACTTGTAACAGTCCAGTGATTAAGTAGTAACTATTCAATCAGATCAATTTATTATTATTGTGAACTAAAAGTCTAAAAGGTTTTTTGTTTGGGTCTTTCCCAAAAGGATGTTTGATGAACGTGTGTCTGCCGTTTTCTGGTGCATGTCATACGGAACATGATTCTTCGCATAGGAAATTGTTAATACGAGTGACATGTGGCTTTGTTGTTGGTATGATGCATGGGTTACTGGAGATATTTGAAAGCATTCATTATCACCTTAAAGGGAAAGTATTGATTTCATGGGTACAATCTTTCCAGCATTCAACGCCATCCAACTTGCAATTACTTTAGGAACAGGATGTTCACTGTGACCTGAATGGCTAAGTGTTGATGTTGGTAAATCTTGTGCGAATGGGTGTGCTAAATGAAACAATTGGGAGTGTGCTAAATGGAAACAATTGGGAACAAAGGGTTGCTCTTATTGTAGCAGGATCAGCTGCTAGAATTACTTTACGTATGCTTAAGTAATTATATTTGTTTAAATATTCTCATGCATATGATAGAATGAAGAAACACAAGTGGAACCACAAATTATTTTTGTGAACATTGTAGCTATTTTCTAAAATGCTGAGCTGAATCATCAATAATGTTGTTACACATGCGCGCGCTACCGAGTGTATTGTCCTATATTTTCCCCCGGCGCTTGTGTTACTATGTTTTTAGGTTTCAATGCTGCCACTTCGAGTAGAGAACACACCATCATTTACCTCTGCTATGACTATCTTGGCATTTGTTATATCATCATCTATGTCCAATGATTTGCTATATATTGTCTGTCCTTTATGATTTTTAATAGGCAAAGTAACAGAATAATCATGTATTTTAAAACGAGGGATAATGAAACTCTATCTTTATGCATCTTAATTCGATCAAAGTAATGATTACGCACCTTTGGCAAGAATCACTTCTGCCTTTTGTACATGTTTCTGAATTGAAGAAATTTTTGCTCTTATTCCCAGGCAAGGTGAATGGAAGAAAAAACTACCAGGCAAGGTGCATTTGGTCACTTTATTTTGTCATGACGTGTCAATAGTGCTACAAACCAAATCTGATCGATGTTTTGTGCAGGTGGATGTTGGAATATATGCTCAAGATGTTGCTGTTGGAAACAAGAAATTTGTGGAGCACACGTGTTATGGAGGGAATCACTAGGAATGCAACTGAAGCCGAGAAATGCCTGTGCCTTCTCAAAATAACATTATGTCGACAATGATTATTTTTCTGAAGTGATTGTAATGTCATTTTTAGTTATTTTTCTTATAAATATTTTAGCTCTGTGAATTTAAGAATTGTATTTACTATCTTACCAAAATTCAGTATTTCTCTTTTTTGGCACATCCTGCTTATTTAGTTTGTCATGTGTCATTAGTTCTAGGAAATACAATGCATGTTTTACCCATGTGGACTAAGATCTTTCTGTACAGTTGATGTTGGGGTGAGGTTGCTGTTGGAAACTGAGAAATGCTTGTGCCTTGTTAAAATTATTTTTCCTAGATCAAGTAATTATTTTTAATTATTGAGAAATGGCTCTTGTATTTAGATTTTATTAAGATGTTCTATTGAGAAACAGTTACAAGGCGTGCATTGCACGTGCATGCTACTAGTAGTAAAAATTCCTAAAATGGCATAAATAATACCTAAATTGGGAAAAATCATAACTCGAGAAATATTTAACCAAAAATGGTAAATAAAATATCAAAGTGATCAACATGTCAAATACTATTAAATCATATTTATATCACATCATTCTCACACATTTTACTTGGATGTTATTCTTTAATTGATTAAAAGAATTAAATTCAAATAATTATTTAATTCATTTTATTCATCGGTACTCGGAAAATCACAAATGAGGTACCAAAATGAGCGGAAGAACAAAACCTACTTAATCATGTCATGTTCATGCATATTTAAGCCAAATCTTTTGTAATGTAATAATTTATACATAATGTGGTCACTAAGATAAATATGGCGTTGTTTCCAAATAATTGCACTAATTATTTGGAACTCCATTTAACTTGTTAGATATATTAAATGATGATATCTTTGCATAAACTTGTCATGTCATCATGTGATTGTGCATTGCACCTTGTCTTCATGTTATTTATTTGTTCCTTTGTTATTATTTTGGGTATCGATAGATTCCGGAGTGGAGGTTAACCCTACCTACCCCGACAAGCAGGACTACACGCCCCGGCAGCAAGGCAAGAGATAACCTAACTATCTTGGCATCTAGCATCCTATTGTTTTATAAACTTATTTTATCCACCATAATATTGCATTCGATTCTACGTCAATCTTGGTCAATACTAGAGTATCCTATGAATGCATGTTTTTCCCCGAACCACCACATGATACCCCCTATGAACCCTAGGTTTGATGTGTTGGCCGGAGATAAATATACAACTGTTGTTTATATATGCTTAGCTATGCTTAGTCATGCTTAGTCGAATGATAATTATGTCCGTTGATTTAATTTCATTATTTATGATGTTGATGGAATGTTTCGGACATGGTGGTTACTTATGGTGCTTAATTAAAATGCTAAGATGGCTTGGAGGAGTTGCCATCGGGGATGGTGTTTTGTCTCATTCTTGCCCCTAGGTGCGAGTTCTTGTCTCTAGAACCAAGACTGAGCATGCTTCCAACGGTGGGGACATATGGAATCCTATATAACTAAATAACTTGTGCGGGCGTATCCAAGGCTCCTCTAGATTTGCGCTTTCCATTTGCATGTGCGTTGCAGGTGGATGATGGCGCGAAGAAGGGGTGTGTGTGGTGGTGTTTAGGATGTGGCGATGGGGGCAGGGGCTGAAATAAGCTAGATAAACTTGCCCTGTCGCCACTGATGATCCTTGGATAGTCTCACGCGAGGTAAAGGTTTAACCGCGCCCACTTGCCAGCTTTCCCCGGAAGAGAGCTAATCAGGCGAGCCGGACGGTACCGGTGGGTAAAATAGTACACCCCTGCAGGGTAAATCTTTTCGAAAAGCCGTGTCCGTGGTTATGGATGACTTGGGGACGGATATACAAGACCATAGAGAATCTTAACCTAATTAAAACTTGGCCGCTAAAGGTTGCAATTCAACGTGTGATAAAAGGTTCATCTCCTCGAGGGGGATTTGAGGGGGTGCCTTGGTGGTGACGAGTGGTGTTTCTTGGTACTATGGGTTCGTTGAGAACCGAAGATGAAAGTTTACTTTCTTACCTCCTTTCGAAAATACTCTGAGTAGTCGATGCCTTCGAGTCACTCATGTCTTTATTAGAGGAAAAACTATCTTTATGCAAAATAACTACTATACAGCTTTAGAGCCTCCATCATCATCGGGCCTATATCGCCCTACTAAACTTGCGAGTACGTTGTACTCAGTCTCTCTTTGCTGCTTTTATAATTTGTTTCAGAGGAGGAAGACACCGAGCACACAGGTGGTTTCTTCTTGGACATCGACGAGTAGTTCGGGGTTCCTAGGTGGCAGCTTGGGACGTCGGAATAAGCTGGCATGGGTTGATGTTTATGTGTAGGCCTCTTAGGCCATACATTTGGATCTTGTTGTATTAGACAACTACCTCGCTTCCGCATGATGTACTGTTGGGTCGGTGACCCCTTTTGTGTGTATTTTGTATCTTCCTCATATATGAGTTTCTATATGATCTCTTTGTGTCGTAGAGTCTGTGTTGTGCCAGTTGTTCCGCAGTCTTGATCTCTCTACTATACATGATAGCTATGTCTGAGCTTATGGCAGGATTGAAGTGTTGCGTTGCCGATGATCTATTCCGAGCATGCCTGGCAAAGGTTTTGGCCTGGGATTGGTAACCCCAGTAACCTTCGATTGTGTAGCATGACCGGTTGCACAAAGCTTCATTGTATAGTTCTGGGGTCGGGGCGCTACATGGCGGGAGCCGTTCATGATACAGAAAGGACGTCCCTCCCATGGAGGGGTGGCTTACCCGAAACCCGTCGGGCGCATGTTCATGATACAGAAAGGACGTCCCTCCAACCGGGACCAAAAACTCATAACAAGATAGGTCCACCTCGCCGTCAAATCACCACCTGCGCTACATGAGTTCCTCAGGTGATCCCACGCCAGCATCGTCTTCTCTCGGGAGGATCACCCACCTTAGGTACCACAGCCAGGTCGTTCGGCCCTCATACTTGACGGTCAGATTGGCGGCTTTGCGATGAGCCGCGTCTTCATGGATGGCGGAAGCGACATCAATATCATGTTTGCCAACACGCTGCGCGACATGAACATACTGCCAACAAACCTGGCGCCATTAGTAAACACCTTCCACGACATAGTACCAGGAAGACCAGTCTACCCCCTAGGGACAATCACGCTCGACGTCATCTTCAGCGAGCCAGCAAATTTCCGGAAGGAGAATATATAGTTCGAGGTGGTGGACTGGAAGTCGCAGTACCACGTTATCCTCAGATGACCAGATCTCCGAGTCGTTTGGGGCGCAGGAGCAGCTCTAGGAGCTATCGCTCACCAATGACCGCACCATCTTTCCTGAGGGCAAAAAATCAGCACCCGAGGCGGCCTTCAATGCAACCAACGACACAAGGGTGCATCAGGTGCACCCAACTGATCCCAAGAAGACGGCCCTCGTATCAACGAGCTTGCCTTTCGCATAGGAAGGCGCGCTCGCCGAGTTCCTAAGTGAGAACTGGGACATATTAGCCTGGTGTCCAGCCAACATGGCAGGCATACCCAGGGAATTCGCCGAGCACGCCCTTCAGATCCTACCCAATGCAAGGCCCGTCAAGCAAACCATGCGCCACTTCGCCGAGCCGAAGTGCCTCGCCATCAGGCAAAAAATCGACAGACTCTTGGCTGCCAAGTTCATCCGGGAAATCAAGTAATCGGACTGGCTAGCTAACCCCGTCCTGGTGCCAAAGAAGAATACGGACATACTCTACATGTGCATCGACTTTACTTTATTAAACAAGTGTTGTCCAAAAGATCAGTTCCCCATGCCATGCATCGACCAAATCGTTGACTCGATGGCAGGCTGCGAGCGCCTCTCCTTTCTGGATGCCTACTCAGGTTACAACCAGATCAGGATGCAGGAGGAAGACGAAGAAAAAATAGCATTCATCACACCTTTTGGTGTCTACTATTACACAACAATGCCCTTCGGGCTCAAGAACGCGGGTTCTACGTACCAGCGCATGATGCAGAACTGCCTCAAGGAGCAAATCGGATGCAACGTCCAAGTCTACGTTCATGACATAATCATCAAGACCAAGAAGAAGCCACACTCCTTGACGACCTGCGCAAGACCTTTGTCGCGCTCAAAAAATACAGCATCAAGCTCAATCTGACAAAATGCGTGTTTGGCGTTCCAGCCGGGCAGCTGCTAGGGTACCTCGTATGCGCGTGCGGTATTGAGGCAAACCCGGAGAAGATACAGGGACTCCTGAAGAGGCTGGAGCCCTCAAAACTCTGACATGTCCAACAGCTCTCTGGATGAGTAGTGGCACTCAGTCGATTCGTCAGCCAGTTAGGTGAAAAAGCGCTCCTATTTTATCAGCTGATGAAGAAAACAGATTGCTTCGAATGGACTCCAAAAGCCCAGGCTGCATTCGTGGACCTCACACGCTCGCTGTCGACCCCGCCAGTCTTAGTGGCTCCACGAGAGAAGGAACCTCTATACCTCAGTACCGCACTGGTAGTCGAGCGTGCGGAGGAAGGAAGAGCCCATGGAGTACAGAGGCCTGTGTATTACCTCAGTGAGGTGTTGTCTCTGTCCAAGCAAAGATACCCACACTACCAGAAGCTCGCATACGGTGTCTTCATGTCTTCGCGCAAGGTGGCGCACTACTTCCAAGAACACCCGATCACGATGGTGAGTGGGGCATCACTCGTAGACATTCTGAATAACTCCAAGGAAACTGGCAGGGTGGACAAATGGAGCATCGAATTAGGTCCTCTAGACCTAACATACAAACACCCAACATCGATCAAGGCGCAAGTCCTCCCTGACTTCACCACCGAGTGGATGGAGATGCAGTTGCCCTCGGTACCTGATACGTCCAGCTCATGGACCATGTACTTTAATGGATCCAAAAGGAACGAAGGAGCACGCGCAGGAGTCATCCTCATATCGCCAAAGGGCGACAAGCTGCGCTATGTCCTGCAGATGGATTTCGAAAAACCATCCAAAAATGAAGCCGAGTATGAGGCCCTGATCGATGGCATGAAGATGGCCAAACAGTGCGGCGCTGACCGCCTAATGATCTACGGAGACTCCAACCTAGTCCTACAGCAGACCATGATGGAGTGTGACGCTGCAATACACAACATGATCGCATACTGGAACCTGTACAACATCATGGAGGGACACTTTGATGGCTACAAGCTCCGTCATGTCGGGCACGCCACCAACGAGGAGGCAGACACCCCCGCAAACATCGGGTCCATGAAGGCTAAAGTACCCCCTAGAGTCTTCCTGGAGAAAATAAACAAGAGGTCTATCAAGACCACGCAATCTACGGCTCCCTCTACATCGGCACCCGGGACTGTAGAGACTGCCGCCTCGAGCTCTGAGACACCCGACTCAGCCATACCTCCGGTTGAGGTCTTCCTCATCAAACAAATCTGTACGAAACCATTCCTGGCATACATGCTACATCAAGAGCATCCAGAAGACACAGTCGAAGCACGGCGCGTCCCTCGCCATGCCAACGCATTCACAATAATCAATGGAGAGCTGTACAAGCGGAGCATATCAGGCGTCCTCCAAAGGTGCATCCCACCCGAAGATGGCAAAGCCATACTCCTTGAGATTCACGCCGGCACATGTGGGCACCATGACAACAGCCGGGCCTTAGTCGCCAAGGCCCTCCGTGCTGGGTTCTACTGGCCCACAGCACTCGACGATGCTGAGGATATGATCAGGCGGTGTATCGGCTGCCAGAAATTCGCCACCAAGCCTCATGCTCCCGCCTCGGAACTGAAGACAATCCCCTCGCTCGGCCTTTCACCTAGTGGGGACTCGATATGGTGGGGCCACTGCGGAAGTCTTCACGCGGAGGACACATTCATCTGCTTGTGGCAGTCGACAAATTCACAAAGTGGATAGAATCCGTGCCAATCACGAACTCGGCGGCTACCTCCACCGTCAACTTCATTAGATCCATCATCTTCTAGTTCGGTGTTCCTCATAGCATCATCACCAACAACGGAATGAACTTCACCGCCGAGGAGTTCCAAGACTTCTGCCAGGCGCAAGGAATCAAGCTAAACTACGCATCTGTTGCCCATCCACAGTCCAATGGACAAGTGGAAAAGGCGAACGACCTCGTCTGCAACGGCATAAAGATGCGCCTCCTGGTGCCACTCAAGCGCGTAGCGGGTGCCTGGGTGGAGGAACTACCCTCTGTCCTGTGGAACCTGCGCACCACGCCCAACAGATCGACCCAGTACACTCCATTCTTCATGGTTTATGGGGCAGAGGCTGTCCTACCACATGACCTGTGCTTCGATGCACCCCACATCGTGGCATACGATGAACATGACGCGGACACCTCACTCAAGGACGACGTTGACCTGCTGGATGAAGCACGGGCCATCGCACTTGCCCGGACACCAACCTACCAGCAAAGCCTTCACAACTACCACAGCAATCAGCTGCATATAAGGTCCTTTGTTGAGGGCGATCTGGTACTCCGACTCAAGCAAAAGAAGGTGCACAAGCTCGCCTCCCCATGGGAGGGACTCTTCATCATCGCCGAAGTCATTGGCGGCGGATCATACCGCCTGAAGAACGCGAAGAGCGGGGAACTCTCCCGCAACCCTTGGAATGTTGCACATCTGCTACGCTTCTATGCTTAGCACAACTATTAATAAGGCTACTCAGCCATTCGGTGAAATCTTTGAGAGACTATATCTCATCAAATAAAGTGTAATGTTCCTCTAATTTCAGAGTCGATGTCGTACAACAAAGCAATCGCCTTAGCGGCACCCGATACTCGGGGGCTGCGCCACTTAGGCCAAACAAAGTAATCGCCTTAGCAGCACCCGATACTCGGGGGCTGCACCGCTTAGGCCAAACAAAATAATCGCCTCAGCGGCACCCGACACTAGGGGGCTGCACCGTTTAGGTCAAACAAGGTAATTGCCTTAGCGGCACCCAATACTCGGGGGCCAGGCCGCATAGGCCCAACAGAGTAAAACGAAACACACAAAAGATTCATAGCGCTTCAGCTCGACAACAATTCGAGTGCACCTCACATCCGTGACAAAACATTCATATTACATATTGTACAAATATTTACACAAGTCTGCAAAGAACAAACTAATCCGCAGGCTCCAACTTTGGAACCTGCAAAGCTGCATGATCAAGATGCAGCTCAGTATCACGCTCCAGCTTACCGATCAAGTTAATGGCTACGCCTTCTACAGCCTGATAGTGAGCTTCCATCGGTGTAGGCTCACCGTCGGGTCGTAGAGGAACTTCTTCTATCCCCGTCAAGCACATATATGGGTGGCGTCTGCGTACAAACGCCAAGGCGTATGTCACACCACTGACAAGCTGAGCATGCACAAACTCTTGCGTGGCTTCACCATTCCAAAACCTCGCCATAAGAGCGCCAAGGCATTGCGGCTGCTCGTCCAGAGGAAACAAGGCTTTATGCACCAGCGACAGTGCAGACCTGCAAGACTCAACAAGGGAGACTACCTGACGCGCACGATCCTGTAGCATGGCCAACACGCGACCCTGAGCACTGTCAGACCAGAAGGAGGTGGTGTCCCGTTCTACGACTTCAGCAACATGTCGGAGTCGACCATTCACTCGGTCGGCCTCGGCCCGAGCGTCGAGCTGAAAACCTGCAAAAAGGAAGTAGACAAGTGAGACCATGAAGCTGACAAAGGCTCGGGGTCTTACGGCTGCTTACAAAGAAGGTGACGATTCGTCTTCTTCAGTTCCTCAAGCAAGAAAGCCTCCCGCTCAGCGGAACGAGGCTGTTTGGACCTCGGCACGGCCTGGACACCTCGAGTAGCCGGCAAGTCCTGCTCCAACCGGGCACATCGTGTCGGAAGCACCAAGTACCCATACCCGCCATGATCCTGGGAGCTGGAAGTACCAGGCACGCCAGATGGCTCAGAGCCGCACGCCTGAGCGGACGTGCCTCCTGTAACATCCCAAATTTATAATAAGAATTAACAAGACCCAAAATTCAGAACCAACAAAAACTTTCTGAAATTTCTTCACTACTGATTGTGTTTTCCTTTATATTGTTCTGTTTGGCCTTGTGTGACTTGATGTTTATGTTGTTTGACTAGTAAATATTAATCCAAGAACCCAACCCAAGTAAAAATATATTAAACTTGGTGCTCATGTTATGACAAGAGTAGATTCCATATATCTTTTCCAGTCTTATTTTGGCCAAAGTCTATTTCAATGATGTTTGATTTCAGCAACAAATAAAATACCCTTTAGTTGAGAAAGTAAAAGTATTTCCAAAATTATGTGTTCCCAAAAATATGGAGACCTATATGTTATCTCCTATCTAATTCAACCTTGATATTTTGCATGTGTATGCAACCCCCATTTTATAAACTCTGATTTCCACTCCATTTGAAAAACAACACTAGTGGGAAATATATTACCCCACATATTTCCTTTCTAAAACCTTTTTTTGAAAACGATTAAGTTATGAGTTGAGACATTTCTTAAACATCATCTTGTCATAATTGAGTGTGATCATTTTTATAAGATAGTATTGTTAATTATGAAAACGGTGGTGTGATTAATTCATGTGGTTGGAATTGTGTGGTCATGGTTGTGATGTGAATATTGTTGTGTTTGTTGCTTGAGCGGATAATTCCTCAGTTGTGCTTAATGCTAAAATAAAAAACACTTGACAACAATTTGGAATGTGACTTAAATTTAAAACAAACTCCTCAAATTATTCAACAAATGGAAATTTAGATCATGAGTTAAAGAAATGATCTTAATAAATTATTTTCCCTACCTAATCCTCTATTCCCTTCAAAACAAATATTTTCTCTATGAAAATATAAATTATTTGAAGTTACCATATTTGTCAAGAAACTTCCAAGGGTTCAAAACAATATCTCTCACTTGCTTTAAAAATATTAAAGGAGTATCAATTATCAATTAACAAAAACACCATATTTAAACCGTATGAACAAATGTTGTTCCAAACATTTTATTTTTTCAACACCAATTTTTGTGGAGCTTCTACATGTATATGGGAGGCTACATGAATTTTCTCAGATTTCTGTAAAATGTTTAAATACCCCAAATAAATTCCCAAAATGCCACTGGTTTCAAAAGTAAATAAAAGAAACAAGAAAAGGACTTAGTTGTGATGGAAAAGAATTTGCTAGGGGCCTTTTTGCAAAACCATCATCGACTTCCTCCCCGCACGGCACGCCGCCGTGTTCTTCGCGGCTGTGTCGTGCAGCTTGCCGCCCGGGCCCCTCCTACTCCACTGCCCTGCGAGGAGAACGACGCTGCGGCCTCTACCCTTCTCCTCCGCGACCTCGTCCCCTCTCCCTGCTGTCCCCAACTCGCCCCTGGACCCGCGACTAGAGCACGGCAACGCCGGCTCCGATCCGTACTCCCGCTGCTCCCCACGCTCCTCTGCCCCCCTGCTCCGTCGCTGCCCCCAGTTCGCCAGACCGTGCGGCCGGCACCGTCCACACCATGCCGCGGTGCTCCTCGCTCTCACCTCGCACCGCACCGGACCCCCCTCCTCTCCTCTCCTCGGCGAAGTAGATAAAAGCACCACCGAGTCTCCTCTGCCCTCAGTCCCTCACCTCCTTGCCTGCTCCCTCACTCACTCCCCCTCTCTCATTTTCTTCCACCGCACGAACCCCAGTGACACTGCCGTCGCGCGTCGCCGTCGAGGGAGAGCTCCCCGCCCAAATCCAATACCACCCGAATATCCGCCTCGTCGCCCTCTTCGTCCTCGACCAAGGAATCATGAAGGAGAGCCCGGAATCGCCCCCACCGAGCTCATCCTCTTATTCTCCGGCCGCCTCCTTGCCGGGAAGCTCGTGAGCAGCCCCGTCCACGATTCTCCGCCCTTGTTGCATCTCTGAGATCCCCTTGCTCTGCTCCCTCTCATGCACCCTTCCTTTTACCCAGGGATCACCGGAGTCGCCGATGCCGTACCTCGCCGTGTTCCCCCGCCGTCTCGCGCCTCTGTTCTTATCGAGAGGAGGAAGAAGGCCTCCATAACGCTTCGCATCGGGCCGGCCCTACACGGTGCTGCTTGGCCCGGCTCTGGATCTGGCCCATTTCTTTCTTTTAGGTTAACTAGCTGGATGACCCACGCATTTGCGCGTCTAGATATATTATGTCTTGGTGTATTTTATTTTATGTTTCTATTTGATTTGTATTTTTATCTACGTAAATCAAAGATTCAACTTTATTTATTACGAATTAGATATACATATGATTTTCTTACGTCAAATCTTATACTTTTCCTAAATGATACAATTATAGTTCATGGTCACCTATTGTTATTGATTTGGGACCATGCTTCCACTCAGTCTCGATCCACTTGATGAGAGGTGTATATAATGTAATTTATATTGAAAAGAAATATTATTTATCTACACCATTATAATCTGGACCACTATTGTACTTTTAAGTGTTTAAGAACATGGTGTCTTGTAATCATATTGGTTCTACTTGTACTAATTGATTTGTCCTCAAAACATATTCAGGCTTCAAATACAGTTTTGTGCTGGTTTTGCAAATTATGTCTACCTAAGTTATTTTTAATTTTTAGACGGTTTAGTGATTGAGTGACCAATACATTCATAATGTTATACTGCTACTGAAGATATTTGGTTTGCGGTCTATTCTTAGTCAAAATATAATAAAAGTCCTATGACAATATGATTTCATTTTGATAGGTTTTTTTTCTAGTAAGTATGTTGGGTTGCTTAAATACCGATAACAATCAACTGACTTATTGTGCTATGACCATCGTTTAAACATATGATTTCTGGACTGATCTCCTACTTTTTTTTTCTTATATCCCATATTTTCCATTGGTGTCTATCATCCAAGAAATCATTGGTGAGAATATTTCCCCAATGGATTAATCACATATGTTCCAACCAATCCTTGCCTAAAATTAAAAGCCATCTGAGATTTGGCACCAACCTCATCTTACTTTAATTACCTATGTTAGTTTATTATCAATAAGGAGCAATTTGATCCTCCATATATATTTCCAAAAGTTGTAAGAAATTCTTTGTCATTCCTAGTTGTTAAAGGCACTATACCTTGGTCTTTCGGACCGTGTCCATGTTTTTTACGTTGACTTATCTATACCTAATAATAAGACAATCAAGCTTCCGCGGTTGGTTTGTCCGTCATTCGAATTACCCCTCAAGTTGATAAATATTACCCACCTATGCCACCGTAAGTGGAAAAAAAAACGATTGGACAATCTTTTCAATCATATATACGTCGTTCGTTTCTGGTCTGGTACGTGTCGCGTCAGTTTAGACTCTCGTAGAGCAAACCAAGTCTATACCTAATAATAAAGACAATCAAGCTTCCGCGGTTTGGTTTGGTCCGTCATTCGAATTACCCCTCAAGTTGATAAATATTACCCACCTATGCCACTGTAAGTGGAAAAAAAACGATTGGACAATCTTTTCAATCATATATACGTCGTTCGTTTCTGGTCTGGTACGTGTCGCGTCAGTTTAGACTCTCGTAGAGCAAACCAAGTCCACATCGATAAGATTTCATGGCGGGCGCGTTTCATAACTCCAACCCTCCGGTTCCATATATATATATGCGTGAGATCGAAAATATTGGCGACGGGGCATCCACGACTCCTCCCGGTCTCGGTACCCGACGATGGACTTCCGATCGACTAGGGGTGGCCTCGAATCTCCGTTCCGCGTTTCCTGGGATCCTACAAGCGCACCACTCGATCGATTCCCATCGCTGCAATCTTTGCTCGTTCTCGGTCATGGTTTTGCACACGATCTACCCGCAATCGGAGTGGAAGATGCTGAAAGAAATACTACCCTATCGATTTGGAGATGCAGCGGCGGCTGCAGCCATGAGCCCATGACCCATGTGCATGATGCTCCCGATGAGCAGCCGGCGTTTGCCCTCTCAGCCACGCGTTGCAGAGGCACCAGCGACGCGCTTTTGCGGCCGCTTCCTCCAGCTCCCGCGCCATGCCGCCAAGGGCATCGCATCATAGTCACCCCGGCGCACGTCACCCAGCAGCCGGACACGCTGGTCGTCCACCGTGACAAGGCGCAACAACTCCACATGATCCACACTACCCCGGAATTACTCCGTCTGATCCAGGCACCCGACCTCATACTGTAACAAGCGCCCTTCAATATGGCATCCATGAGGTTTTCTGCTCACCGTCTCCATCCTCTGGTGGGAGACAGGATCATCTCCTAAGATCTGTGATGCAGAAACAGGGTCGGTTGTGCGCTGCAGGTCATAGATGGGAAGAAACAATCGCAACGTTATGGTTCAGCCAGCCTGCTCAGAAACGGATCTTGCTCATTGTGCAAGTGTTGCGCGCGGTGTCCGCCGGCCAACGCACATCGAGTCCCTCCAGCATAACCGAGAGAAAGTAGTTGCGACTAGCAGGTAGCCGCAAGCATGCACATGGTATTCTTCATCTATGCTTTTTTTTTGGCTTGATCTGGATTGGGGATTGGTAGCAATCATATTCGAGAACAATATAGGAATCACTCACCTTAATCTCCCGTCCTTCTCCTTGCTTCATGTTTCATGCATCATTCATGTCATATGTTATCTGGGGTAGCACTACTGGCATGGGAATAGTAGAATAATCAATCTAATTAATTCGATAATATGTGTGTACGTTCCAAATTTATAGGTAAGATATATGCACATACTTTTTATAAAGGGCTATATAATATATGCATCTGAGGCATGACATGTCCAACTATGAGTGTAAAATGTTCCTCTTTATATCATTATCAATATAGGTGAATATGCAAGCGTCATGTGTGTGTTGTCGATTGTAATAGTTGGGTTTTACAAATGATTTAATGAATAATCAAATTCAAGACCGTTCGATGTAATTTACCAAGTATAGTTTAACATTAATTGTTTTTATTGTAAACCGATCATAAGTTTTTTTGTTGTGAAAACCAGATTGCAGTAAGTGGTTAATATTTCTTTATTTATTTCATAAAGATACATTTAGATATGGAGAGAACTAATGATATTTTAAGACTGTGGGACAACTCTTTAAATGATTCTCTCATTTGACCTACTTGCAACGCACGACCTCTAGGAGAGGCTGGAGGCTGAGGGGATCTAAAACATATGCATATGTAGCTAATTGGCATTAATCAATTTATTAGAAATTAGAACTATATCAAGAAATGAGTTACTTGTAGACATATAAAACTTAATAAGAGTATGTTTAACTAGAACTTGAACAAGAACGATTGTAAATCCGTGTGATCCTAGAATAGTGCAGGCCGAACCCTTCTCTATTCGAGAATTAATTTTCTTTAATACTATTCTTCAAATTTTGAAAGATTTATAGCGCAGCCCCAAATAAATCCCTAATCTTATTTACAAGTTATTAATACGGAACCCTTTCTATTTTGAATACAAATACCTCGCTACTGTTCTACATGTGCAGTTGTTTGCGTGGTAATTTTATTCCCCAGGGGGGTTTTTTTTTCTCTTACAAATTGTTTATTTTTCACCGTTGCAACGCACGGGGCCCTTTTACTAGTATTGCTTATTACCATGGTTTTGCTGCAACGTTCTCTATGGCCACTCACATCATAGCATCTTGCTTTACGAATTATGTTTGCTCACTATGGAAATTCAAGTGTCAGAGGAAGTTCGTTCCTAGTAAAAATGACTGCATATATTGTGCCATAGTTCGCTAGTAAATTAATCAAATGCCCATTTAGAAGTAGCCACCATGTATGGCTCGGCAAGCACTAAACAATATTTTATTTCCTAGTGAAATTTAATTATATGCAGTGCCATAGATTTGCTAGCGAAAGTAGTTCAACGCTGATTTAGAAATAATAACCATGTCTATGTCTACTTCGGCAAGTCGGTTTAAACTTGCCCGTCATGATCCCGATTTGGCTAGCCTGTATTGTGCTCTCGTTTTGGTGAGCAGGGTCGTCGTGTCTTAGATGAACATGACTGGCGTGTACCTGTTAACAAAAAAGGATTGCCTGCATCACGTGTCTTGCCTGTTAACGTTTGATCGTGCCTTACATGAACAGGTCATCACCACTGTCTACCGTGCGTGGTGGCTTGTACATGGCATGTTCCGTTTTTGTTGCTTAGATTTACCGTGTCTAATAGCTATGGAACGTTTTTTCTTGCATATACACTTTTGTCACGTTATTTTTTTGACAGTTTTTGTCACGTTATTTAATACGTGGAAATGCCTTTTTTTGGGTAACCCTAGTCTAACTGCTACAGGAAACAACATGAAAAGAAAGAGAGGTTGGACCCGATACGACTAATTACGTGCATACGTGTTGCCTTGGGACTATTCTTTATGTTTTCCTGGCGCGGAGGTACACATGTCACGACCATATATCGTGTCATTGTGCTGCTTGTCCTGCCGTACAATCCTTCTATTTTTAAATCTCCACCGTGAATGTCTAATGTTACGAAAAGTTAGATCTGTTATAGGAATTAATTCACCATTAAATCCCTGTGTTAGATATTTGAGTGATTGAAATTTGGTGGAGTTCCTATGTGTTTTCTTAGACATGTAGCACCGGTGCATTTCAAAAATATGATTTGGTGGGTTGCCTAGATTAAAGCTTGTAGAAAGTATCATTTTCACTAAATATTCAATATCTAGAGATTTATAACTGCAAATATTGCAAACTAAAATTCTATGGATAGCCTGAAGTGGTACCTTTCTAGATCTGTTGGTCTTTCTTGTAAATGAAACCTAAAACAAAAGTTCTATTCATTCTTGTAAACACATCAGTAGCTATTTAGTGAATTTTGTGAATTTTTGTGTGAAGATTTTTGAAGCAAATCCAATTGGGTTGTCTTCCACACATCAGTAGCTATCTGTAGAAATTTAGTTTGTATTTTTGTGACCAACATAACCCAAGTTATGCAATTAAACATGCACCACTAGCTTCTGCCATATTTAAGATCTAATTAAATAATAGTTAATTCAATTAAATTGAAATCAAATTGTGTTGCTTTGTGAGTGCAGTAGCTATGTGTGATGCTTGAGAGTTGTTGTGATGCTTGATGTAGTAGTTTAGTAATGGTATGTATTGCTTGTTTATTTTGATAATTAGATTATTTTTGTGTGATTAATATAATTGCCTTGCTTGTTAAACTTGGTTGTCTTTAAGTTGAGTACTAGCTTGAGTATCTAGTTAATGTCTCGACTTTAGCTTGGTAAATATTTTGAATAACAGAGATTATTTGGTGACTTAGCTTTTGTCTGAAGTATTTCCTGTTTGAATAAAGATGCTTAAATCACAACTTTTATCATAATTTTTAAACATGAGTAGTGTGGTGATTACCAAACTTGTTTGTTAAATAATAGTTTTCCATCATGATTGTTGTTTGTTAGTAATTGCTTGATGTTTGTTGTTGGAGTGTCCTACTGTATGTTGAATTGCGTTCTTTCCTTTTTGCGACGCTAGATATAAATGCTACCGGAGTGACCCTTGGGAAGGATTTATTGGAGAAGAATCAGAGTTTATTTCTTTGATCAGTGAGGAGAAGTCCAGGGAAATTATGCTGAAAACAGGCAAGCTAATTCTCTGAGCTTGCACCTATATACATCTATTTTGATTCACCTGTTTTACTTATAAAGAGCATAATGGATTTATGTGGTTTTTTCCACTAAAGCTATGATTTTTGAAAACCCTTTTCCAAAACATAAGTATATTATTTTGACACCCTATATGGAGGTATTAGATGGAAATTCTTTTTCAAACTATAGGATGGGAAAAATATTGTTTACTCAAATCTCCTTTGAAAATACTTGTGTGGTAATGGAATGCCACGATGTTGGTGTGGAAATGGAGAAGTGGAGAATGATGATGTTTATGAAAGATGCACATTGAGTCCTAGTACTATGACGACCAGCCAATAACCTGTGCGACCACATCTACCCACATATGGGAAAGGGCGTAGTCATATAGTTTGCTCATATTAGTATGGGATGCCTCAACAACGAGGATGACCTTGTTCCATGAGGGGATGGTCATGGCGACCTACCCCCTGACCTGGGTCCTGGCAATCTGATGGATGGAGGATTGAAGATCCATATTTGGGTCACCGGGCAGAACTACGAGTCCTCACACTTAGGTTCCTCGACGGGGGATCCTGTACTAGGTGTCGAGGGAATGGTGAATTCGTAGCGGTAGGGGTCCTATATTAGCATAAGCAAAGGACAGGCTATGGTCAGTGGCTCAACTTCGCATACACCTTGTATGGCGGTACGTGGCAGACACGATGAGTTACCGGATGGATGTGGGAAAAGCGTGCTACCTCTGCAGAGGGTAAAACTATTCGAATAGCCGAGTCCTCAGATATGGACAATTGGGAGGCTGTCCTAGACCATGTGCAAGTTTTGGAAAAGATTTGATATTTGAAAGAGAAAATGAAGTGGAGGATGTCTTATGCAACTATGCCAGTGGGTCGGCATGAGGTTGTTGGGATTGAATGACCAGGAAGGGTTATGGTCGAAAAAGGAGGAGTTTTGGAGAAATAAAAAAAAATGGTGATTTTCCGAGAAAAATGTTTTTAAAAGGGACTACTTACCTTTTTCAACAAACATCTACTTTCGGGAAAACATTTTAAAAGACATTTCTTACAAAGACCGATTTATGGGAAAAAGATCTAAAAGCCTTCTTTTCTTTTAACAAAGGCTATAGATGTTTTCGGAAAATATACAAGGGTTATGAAAAGTTATAAAATTCTCCTTTTTTTTCTTCAATGAAAGTTATAGAGTTTTCAAACAAAGTTTTATTAAACAAAAGTCTACCCTTCTCTTTTCAATAAGGATAGAGTTTTCAAAGCAAACAAAGTTTTACTCAAACTATAAAAAGTGTAGTGCATGCCCATTCGGGGGGAGTAGTTTGCGAGTACAATCAAATGTACTCATATTGGTTTCGTCCCTGGCTATTGTCTTAGCCAGATTTTAAAGAAGAGCAGCTTGAAGAAGAGGACGGAAATGATGTCATTGCGAACTAGGGCGCTTCCCAGTCAGTTTCCTGTAGGGTTAAGGTGAATGACTTGGGCTCCACGTTGTTTGGTGATTTCCGCTGCAAGTACCTATTGAAGAGTATGACTTCAATCAAGTAAGTAAATTCCTTCGGTATTTATGGATGTTCCTTGATTACCAATTTGATTGTGCTCAGCAACACACTGATCATGGGAACGCTGATGTAGGCACAAGGGTATTTCGGACGGCTAGTCCGGGGTCACCACAGACTTGGTATCAGAGCAATCCTGACTGTAGGAGACCTTAGTTAGCATGGACGTTAGTTAGGAAAGCAAATATTTTTGATAAAAATATATTACTACCAAAATATATTTTTATCTAGAGGAGTCCTAAAATGGCTTCGCTCTTCTCATCTCCTCAAATATTTCAACGTCTTACCCTCTATTTTAAGATTTTCCAAGGAATCTTCTGTTATCTCTTACCCGTTCAAAACCAAGAGTATACTTGACGATGAACCCAAGTGAGACCTAATTAGTTAGCACCCACAAGAAGAAGCTTCCATCACAAATACTCAACATTCAACCTCAGGGTGGTTGATTTGCAAATGCCAAGATCGTCAATGTCAACAAAGCAAGAGACCTCCGAAGTCCTCAGCTCAACATCAACAATTCTACTCAAGTTGCAATTTTGACGATCTCAATTTCTCCAGCGGAAGACTAAGGCGATAAAATGAAGACTTCACCAACCATGTTTAAAAATGACCCATAGGAAAATCTTATGATTGGAACTTTGGTTACCCCAGCTACCACGAGTATTAGGCGTCCGTTGATACTAGACGTACCTTGTGTGCACCTTGCTTGTGTGTACTCTGCTTGTGTGTTGTTTGTGAGATGGGAAAAGGAGTTTTATAAAAAGAAAAGTTTAGTTCCCTTTTGCCACCTAACAAAAAAAAATTCCCTCTCATCTAAACCATCCCCCGATAAGATCTGATAGTTCCGCAAGATACAAAAGACCCCCGATCCGTAGCCAAATAGCCAGAAATTTTTAACCTAACCGGCAAGTCAGACAATGGACTTCATGCACCATCTGGAGCAAGTGCGTCAAGATCTTGAAGGAAACTGCAATTGTACGCCAACCTCGTGAAGACACGAGACTCACTTCGCCAAAAATTTACTTGTGAAATTACAAGAATACCACACCAACTTATCGTATCTAACCTTAGGTTAACAACTGACTCAAGTCCACGATAGTACCAACTAATCTTCTAGGGCCACAGCCCTTGACATGAAATGAGGACATAAAGAGGCTCATTTAGAATTGGTAACTAGAGGAACTCAAGGAGTGCATGAGAGTTGCTATGAAGATTCGAGCTCAGAGACCGACAGTAATGATGGGTTTCAAAAAGGATCATATAACCACCTGCATGACGTATAGTTAGTGGCACTTTAATCCCTTGCGCTCATTTTGCTAGGTTTGACCCACCCAAATTTGTCCCGTGAAATAAAACCAAAGAAAAAAACCTCGACTAACTCCTACCTATCATTGCAAACTTGGGAAAGATGGATGAGAACCCTAGCCTGCCACTGGTTTTCTGAAGATTATATGAAGCCTCAAGCACAAGACTCATCCAAGGGAGATCGCCACCAAGAAACCCGAAGGAAACCAACTTTAAAGATCATCAACATGGAGTCATCCCAGGAAATGGACGCCACCGACGTCATCTGCAGAACAACAATCTTAGTTCAACCCGGCTCAACTAGTCGAAACCAGAAAAGATAAAGGTACCCATTGGAAAACAACTGGTGCGAAGGTTCTTCACTAATTTTTTTCTAAGGTCCATTAAGCCGTGACTTTTGAACAAACTTACCAAATTCTAGATTAACATCTAACCCCAGTTTGTGACGGTACTAACTGGCCTTATCTAACCACAAGTTTTGACAAAAAGAGAGGTGATATAGAAAGAATCACATATAGTTGGTAGTGAGAAGATCGCCATCATCAAGGCCGAAGTCGATCAACATTGAAGACCATCTGCGCAGAATTGAACTAGTAAGCAAGCACCATCGACGCTACCTATCGAGCAATCATCCTGTTCAACTGGCCTCGACCAATCACACCGAAGGAGGATTCAAGAAAGCACGAACATCGACCGCTGACATGAAGCTCTTTCTCTAACTTATCAAGGGTAAATGAGAACGCAACCCTTGTACCCTCGTCGAACAGCAGACCAAACCACTTATGTTTAGGGTCCTTGTACTGACTTTTAGATTCCTCTGGAAGATCGATACCCTCGACTGTACTTCTTCAGATTCTTACCAACGCTTGATGGATCTCAAGAACCAAGGAAGTCAGCAATGAAGTTCCTCCTTCACTTAGCTGAAGAAGGACAAGCATGAAGACAAATAACCAATGGAATACCCAGAAGAATCAAACGACGTAAGCACCTGCTGTGGACAACATCAACCACCAAGCAAGTCCAGACGAACTTAGATGTTTATAACATCCTTTTTCTAATTAGAAACCGGAGAGAGTTGAGTACGCAGACGCGAGGCATCCTGAAAACCAAGCGTCCCCATCAACGACCCTCGTAAGGAGAAAATAGTACGAAGTCATATCTGCACCGACCCCAAGCACCAAGGAGTGACAACCGAGACGAAGATCGTCAAGAAGAACAATGCCTCCAAGTCAACTCCAGCTGCAAACTTCAGCAAGACCAATTAAAAAACCCTTTTTAAGGGGGGAAGACCTGCAATGGGTATACAAGAACGTGGTAATAATTAGTTCCTTGCGCCTTCCCCTCGTAGAAACTGGAAACAGCCAACCAAGACTATCCATCAGCATCGATCGTCAAGTCAACCCTATCATCCAGGATCTGAACCCATCCGAGAAAATTATCGACAAGGAACGACCTCGCAACCTCAATTTGTCAAAATCTCACCTGGCAACCTCACTGAAGAAGCAATGACCTCGGAAGAATAGCTAGCCCAAAACCCGTGCCCTCGTACTTCCCGGTACACCCGGGCAAATCTCGGGACGAGATTTATTTTAAGGGGGGAAGGATTTGTAACATACCAAATTTATAATAAGAATTAACTAGACCCAAAATTCAGAACCAACAAAATCTTTTTGAAATTTCTTCACTACTGATTGTGTTTTCCTTTATATTGTTCTGTTTGGCCTTGTGTGACTTGATGTTTATGTTGTTTGACTAGTAAATATTAATCCAAGAACCCAACCCAAGTAAAAATATATTAAACTTGATGCTCATGTTATGACAAGAGTAGATTCCATATATCTTTTCCAATCTTATTTTGGCCAAAGTCTATTTCAATGATGTTTGATTTCAGCAACAAATAAAATACCCTTTAGTTGAGAAAGTAAAAGTATTTCCAAAATTATGTGTTCCCAAAAATATGGAGACCTATATGTTATTTCCTATCTAATTATCAACCTTGATATTTTGCATGTGTATGCAACCCCTATTTTATAAACTCTGATTTCCACTCCATTTGAAAAACAACACTAGTGGGAAATATATTACCCCACATATTTCCTTTCTCAAACCTTTTTTTGAAAACGATTAAGTTATGAGTTGAGACATTTCTTAAACATCATCTTGTCATAATTGAGTGTGATCATTTTTATAAGATAGTATTGTTAATTATGAAAATGGTGGTGTGATTAATTCATGTGGTAGGAAATGTGTGGTCATGGTTGTGATGTGAATATTGTTGTGTTTCTTGCTTGAGCGGATAATTCCTCAGTTGTGCTTAATGCTAAAATAAAACACACTTGACAACAATTCAGAATGTGACTTAAATTTAAAACAAACTCCTCAAATTATTCAATAAATGGAAATTTAGATCATGAGTTAAAGAAATGATCTTAATAAATTATTTTCCCTACCTAATCCTCTATTCCCTTCAAAACAAATATTTTCTCTATGAAAATATAAATTTTTTGAAGTTACCATATTTGTCAAGAAACTTCCAAGGGTTCAAAACAATATCTCTCACTTGCTTTAAAAATATTAAAGGAGTATCAATTATCAATTAACAAAAATACCATATTTAAACCCTATGAACAAATGTTGTTCCAAACATTTTATTTTTTCAACACCAATTTTTGTGGAGCTTCTACATGTATATGGGAGGCTACATGAATTTTCTCAGATTTCTGTAAAATGTTTAAATACCCCCAAATAAATTCCCAAAATGCCACTGGTTTCAAAAGTAAATAAAAGAAACAAGAAAAGGACTTAGTTGTGATGGAAAAGAATTTGCCAGGGGCCTTTTTGCAAAACCATCATCGACTTCCTCCCCGCACGGCACGCCGTCGTGTTCTTCGCTGCTGTATCGCGCAGCTTGCCGCCCGGGCCCCTCCTACTCCATTGCCCTGCGAGGAGAACTACGCCGCGTCCTCTACCCTTCTCCTCCGCGACCTCATCCCCTCTCCCCTGCTGTCCCCAACTCGCCCCCAGACCCGCGACCAGAGCACGGCAACGCCGGCTCCGATCCATACCCCCGCTGCTCCCCACGCCGACATAGCACCGCCTAGCCACTCCCCGACGCTCCTCTGCCCCCCCCCCTGCTCCCTCGCTGCCCCCAGTTCGCCAGACCATGCAGCCAGCACCGTCCACACCATGTCGCGGTGCTCCTCGCTCTCGCCTCGCACCGCACCGGACCGCCCTCCTCTCCTCTCCTTGGCGAACTAGATAAAAGCACCACCGAGGCTCTTCTGCCCTCACTCCCTCACCTCCTTGCCTGCTCCCTCACTCACTCCCCCTCTCTCATTTTCTTCCACCGCACGAACCCCAGCGCTACTGCCGTCGCGCGTCGCCATCAAGGGAGAGCTCCCCGTCCAAATCCAAGACCACCCAAAGGTCCGCCTCGTCGCCCTCTTCTTCTCCGGCCGCCTCCTTGCCGGGAAGCTCATGAGCAGCCCCGTCCACCATTCTCCGCCCTTGTTGCGTCTCTGAGATCCCCTTGCTCTGCTCCCTCTCATGCACCCTTCCTTTTAACCAGGGATCACCGGAGTCGCCGATGCCGTACCTCGCTATGTTCCCCCGCCGTCTCGCGCCTCTGTTCTTGTCGAGAGGAGGAAGAAGGCCTCCGTAATGCTTCGCGTCGGGCCGGCCCTGCACTGTGCTGCTTGGCCCGGCTCTGGATCTGGCCCATTTCTTTCTTTTAGGTTAATTTTTTTTCTGTTTAATTAAATCTAGTTAGATCTGTTATAGGAATTAATTCACCATTAAATCCTTGTGTTAGATATTTGAGTGATTCAAATTTGGTGGAGTTCCTATGTGTTTTCTTAGACAAGTAGCACTGGTGCATTTCGAAAATATGATTTGGTGTGTTGCCTAGATTAAATCTTGTAGAAAGTATCATTTTCACTAAATATTCAATATATAGAGATTTATAAATGCAAATATTGCAAACTAAAATTCTATGGATAGCCTGAAGTGATACCTTTCTAGATCTGTTGGTCTTGCTTGTAAATGAAACTTAAACTAAAGTTTTATTCATTCTTGTAAACACATCAGTAGCTCTTTAGTGAATTTTGTGAATTTTTGTGTGAGGATTTTTGAAGCAAATCCAATTGGGTTGTCTTCCACACTTCAGTAGCTATCTGTAGAAATTTAGTTTGTATTTTTGTGACCAACAGAACCCAAGTTATGCAATTAAACATGCACCACTAGCTTCTGCCATATTTAAGACCTAATTAAATAATAGTTAATTCAATTAAATTGAAATCAAATTGTGTTGCTTTGTGAGCGCAGTAGCTATGTGTGATGCTTGAGAGTTGTTGTGATGCTTGATGTAGTAGTTTAGTAATGGTATGTATTGCTTGTTTATTTTGATGATTAGATTATTTTTGTGTGATTAATATAATTGCCTTGCTTGTTAAACTTGGTTGTCTTTAAGTTGAGTACTAGCTTGAGTATCTAGTTAATGTCTCTACTTTAGCTTGGTAAAATATTTTGAATTACAGAGATTATTTGGTGACTTAGCTTTTGTCTGAAGTATTTCCTGTCTGAATAAAGATGCATAAATCACAACTTTAATCATAATTTTTAAACATGAGTAGTGTGGTGATTGCCAAACTTGTTTGTTAAATAATAGTTTTCCATCATGATTGTTGTTTGTCAGTAATTGCTTGATGTTTGTTGTTGGAGTGTCCTACTGTATGTTGAATTGTGTTCTTTCCTTTTTGCGACGCTAGATATAAACGCTACCGGAGTGACCCTTGGGAAGGATTTATTGGAGAAGAATCATAATTTATTTCCTTGATCAGTGAGGAGAAGTCCAGGGACATTATGCTGAAAACAGGCAAGCTACTTCTCTGAGCTTGCACCTATATACATCTATTTTGATTCACTTGTTTTACTTATAAAGGGCATAATGGATTTATGTGGTTTTTGCCACTAAAGCTATGATTTTTGAAAACCCTTTTCCAAAACATAAGTATATTATTTTGACACCCTATATGGAGGTATTAGATGGAAATTCTTTTTCAAACTATAGGATGGGAAAAATATTTTTTACTCAAAACTCCTTTGAAAATACTTGTGTGGTTATGGAATGCCGCGATATTGGTGTGGAAATCGAGAAGTGGAGAATGATGATGTTTATGAAAGATGCACATTGAGTACTAGTACTATGACGACCAGCCAATAACCTGTGCGACCACATCTACCCACATATGGGAAAGGGCGTAGTCATATAGTTTGCTCATATAAGTATGCGATGCCTCAACAATGAGGATGACCTCGTTCCATGAGGGATGGTCATGGCGACCTACCCCTTGACCTGGGTCCTGGCAATCTGATGGATGGAGGATTGAAGATCCATATTTGGGTTGCCGGGCAGAACTACGAGTCCTCACACTTAGGTTCCTCGACGGGGAATCCTGTACTAGGTGTCGAGGGAATGGTGAATTCATAGCGGTAGGGGTCCTATACTAGCATGAGCAAAGGACAGGCTATGGTCGGTGGCTCAACTTCGCAACTTCGCATACACCTTGTATGGCGGGACGTGGCAGACACGATGAGTTACCGGATGGATGTGGGAAAAGCGTGCTACCTCTACAGAGGGTAAAACTACTTGAATAGCCGAGTCCTCGGATATGGACAGTTCGGAGGCTATCCTAGACCATGTGCAAGTTTTGGAAAAGATTTGAGATTTGAAAGAGAAAATGGAGTGGAGGATGTCTTATGCCAGTATGCCAGTGGGTCGGCATGAGGTTGTTGGGATTGAATGACCAGGAAGGGTTATGGTCGAACAAGGAGGAGTTTTGGAGAAATAAACAAAATGGTGATTTTCCGGGAAAAACGTTTTTAAAAGGGACTTCCTACCTTTTTCAACAAACATCTACTTTCGGGAAAACGTTTTAAAAGAGATTTCTTACAAAGACCGATTTATGGGAAAAAGATCTAAAAGCCTTCTTTTCTTTTAACAAAGGCTATATATGTTTTCGGAAAATATATAAGGGTTATGATAAGTTATAAAATTCTCCTTATTTTTCTTCAATGAAAGTTATAGAGTTTTCAAACAAAGTATTATTAAACAAAAGTCTACCCTTCTCTTTTCAATAAGGATAGAGTTTTCAAAGCAAACAATGTTTTACTCAAACTATGAAAAGTGTAGTGCATGCCCATTCCGGGGGAGTAGTTTGCGAGTACAATCAAATGTCCTCATATTGGTTTCGTCCCTGGCTATTGTCTTAGCCAGCTTTTAAAGAAGAGCAGCTTGAAGAAGAGGACGGGAATGACATCATTGCGAACTAGGGCGCTTCCCAGTCAGTTGCCTGTAGGGTTAAGGCGAATGACTTGGGCTCCACGTTGTTTGGTGATTTCCGCTGCAAGTACCTATTGAAGAGTATGACTTCAATCAAATAAGCAAATTCATTTGGTATTTATGGATGTTCCTTGATTACCTGTTTGATTGTGCTCAGCGACACACTGATCATGGGATCGCTGATGTAGGCACAAGGGTATTTTGGACGGCTAGTCCGGGTCCCCACACTTCCAGTGACAAGAGGACCACTCGCAGGATCAGCCTGGTGATAAAACAAGCAAAGAGCGTAAGAGTTAGTCGAATGAATATCGGCAGCAGTACCATCACCCAAGTTTTTCAAAAGACTCGGGGGCTGCGCAGACTCAAACAACTATACAACGAAAAGGCAGAAAAGAGGCGATATCATAAAGACCCCAGGCCAGAATTCATTACAGCAGCAAAACAAAGAGGAACAGGTTTTATACATCTTTCGCAAAGTGCTGCAAGCGTACAAGTCTATAAACTAATGTGAGCTAGTAGACTTCTTCGACTTCTCTGCGCGCTTGGCGGCCCTCGGGGAACCCCCGACATGGCTTTGTCATAGTCACCTTCAAAGCTATGCCCCAGCAGCATGAAAACAGTGGTCTACAAGCCACGTACCATATGCTCGCGCCTGAAGTCCCCGATGGCGAAAGCATCCGGGCCAAACAACTCCGCCAAGGGAAGCAAGAGGCTGACTCTTCGGGAACACATTTCCATGCAGGCACATCAGTGCGTCCCTCGCCTTCAGCAGAAGATCCCCCGTCCGGCTGCCCACACCTTCAAGAGCGACCAGGGCACCCTCCAAGTCTTCAAGACAGGACTGGCCGCTCGAGCCAGTCGAGGCGCCCAAGTACCCTATACAGAAAGAAGAAGCTTCAGTAAACAAAGACATGACAACATCACAGCAAAGGAAAACAGCTTGTATCTCACGTACCAAACAAGGAGTTTGTGACAACCCCAAGTCGCTGAGCTGCCGCCTTCGCACACTCCTCGGCCCCCTCCCTCGCAGCTTTTGCAGCTTCATCGGCTCGCGCGCGGGCGTTGTCCTCGGCAGACTCAAGCTTCATCTTCAGCTCAGTACAGTGTTGTGTGGCGCCACTCCTCTCGCGTCGAAGCTGCGCTAGGAACTCTGCAGCAAGCACAAATTTAGAACCATAATAATAGAAGGACCTAATAGAGGACAAGGGGAGAGAGGCTCTGTACCTTGAAGACCAACAGTCTGCTGGTTGAGTCGGGCAACCTCCGCTTCCATGAGGGCGTAGCGCCAGCCAACGTCCAGCAGCTCGCGTGCAGCAGGCTGCACCGACACAAGGATACCATCAGTGATATAGAACTTGAGACTATGCCTGACTGAAATCAGTCGCACATAGACTCGAGGGCTACTCCCATCGGGATCGCTATCGCGCACCTGATCGGGCAAACTAGAAACTCAACACAAGAAGAACAGACTTTGAGTCTATACCCGACTATGCCTAGCCGCATATAGACTCGGGGACTACTCCCATCAGGAGCGCTGTCACGCACCCGTTGAAAGCATAAAGGCTAAGTAACTTACATGCTCGGGCGGGGAGAGCGGAGGAGCAGTTGTGATCGTGACAAGTGTGTCTCCTCCGGCAGTAGCTGTAGTGGAACCAGAAGCACCACCACGACTTGGAGACTTGGGCGGAGCCATAAGTTTCTGTTGGCTGGGATCCGTACTCTCATACTCATCCTCGAGTTTGGCCGGAGGGAAGGAGGAACCTTCTTACCGGAGGAGTCCCTGATCCGGACAATCAAGTTATTCAGTACATCTAGCACTAAGGGTGCGAGAAAGAAACAACAAAGAAGAAGAGAAAGCTTACGAGCTCACGATGTCCAGAAGAACCTCTGGATCATAACAATCGGTAGCCGTGCGGGCCCTCGTTGGCGGAGGGACCACGGAATCCCGTGCTGGTGCAGCCCTGTCGCCGGCGGGAACAGGAGGCAAAGAGGAGCCGGAGTCATTGTCGCCAGGCACCTATTTCGACTTCCCCGCTATATTCGCCCCTTGGCCGCGGCGGCGGTTGCGACGGGTCTCTACGAAAGCATCTTTAATTTCCTCAGCCTCCGCCTCATTGGGTGATGCCCCGGAGGCAACCGAGATGTCTTCCTCGTTAGGATCCACCCGCAAGTCTTGAACCGCAGAGATCCCCTTGCCCTCGGGCAGCGGTGACAGACTCACAAAGATGGAGTACCCCTGCAGAGCAACAACTACTTGTTCGGCAAAGCACAAAGGGGAACAAGGAACAACATAAGTAAATTGAGCAAGCAAAGTTACCTCGGGTACTGGGTGTTCAAGGCTGAACGGAGCGGTCGGAGGGTCAAAAGCGTGTGGCTCCCTAACCTTTAGCGTGGTTAGGGCACACATGCGAGCCTCGACCTCACCTGCTGACAACTCCTCGGCAGATGATCGTGTTGCGTCTGCGGTGCCCCCATACTTATACAGCGGGTGCAACCTCGCCTGGATAGGGTGCACATGCCTCTTCACAAAGGTGGCAATTAGGTGAACCCCGTTCACCTCCTTACCAGGAGTCTTCAGCAGAGCAGACACACGGGACACCAAAGGCTTCACCTCATTAGCCTCCCGCGTATCCGGCTGATGAGACCACGAGCGCTTCTTGGCAACGATAACATTGGCCTGGAACCCCAGCACACCGTACAGTTGCCCCGGCTCGTGCATGTCGTTGACATAGAACAATTTCTTCCTCCAGTTTTGCACGGATTCGAGCCGATTCAGGTCAAATTAGTCGATGTCCCCGCGGGTTTGGATGCCAAACCTTCCAACAAGGTACATGCCACGAGCCCTGGCGTTGCCCTTCACATTGAAGATCCCTGCCATAGTCCCCAGTGTGGGTGTATGCCGAGGAAGAACTTGCACAACACAATAAAGCAGGAGATGTGCAGGATGACATTGGGGGTGAAGTCATGGAGCTGTACGCCGTAGACGTACATCAAGCCACGAGGGAATGCGAATCACATGTTCACGAAATCCACCAAAACATACACGCTCATCCTTGTTGGGGCGAGGGATTACCTCGTCTCCAGGCACGCGTGTCTTCATCTTCTCCGCTGGCGGTAGGTGCCCGTCCCGCCGCAGCAACTCCAATTGGCGCTCGGTGACGGAGGACTGCTGCCAGCCTCCATGGACCTTCTTCAGATCGTCGGCAGTGCCAGCACCGGCGGCGGTGGCGGCAGCGGCCGCAGCTTTCTTCCCAGGATTTCCGCTAATCTTCTTCGGCATTACGGCGTGGAGAACGGAGAGAGAGATTCTCTCGGTTGGAAAGGAGGACGCAGAGCGCATGGAGGAAGACGATGGCGGGCAGTGAGAATGGGGATTTCCCTTCTCACCGCCGGTACATTGTTATTTATCCCACGGGGGAGGTGAATCCTAGCCCTCGATTCGACATCGTGAGAAAAGGCTAAGATCTAACCCTACACGTGGCAAACGTGGAGGGCAACCATCGTGGGCTGCGTCACCCACTACACACGGGAAACGAGGAGATCATCATCACACCGCGTAAATTTTGCGCCGAGTGGTCAAACTGGCGCAACGCCTTGTCTTGTCATCTCTGACAAACCAAGCAGCAGGGCGCATCGATTGACACGCGCACGCCAATGACATCATGCATGACGTCATTGTCCAGACAACAAACAAGTGTTATAACGCTCATGTGTTCGACTAACTATGGAACCAGGGTAGACTCGATAAGTACTCGATTCCCTGCGGTGTCCATTCAAATGCCCTTAAACGCCATCTTACTCCCATCGGGAGCGTAAAATCCTGAAGGATATTCTACAAGTGGAAGGTCGAGATTACTCCCATCGAGAGCGCTGTTGTGCACCCGATAATCCAGCGGCTAACAAGCACCTGATAACTCGTCGAATCCCATTTCAGTGTCTCACTCAAATGGCCAACACAAAATACCTTAGATGAATCAGATACAATTGACCCTCGGATGCTGCACCTTACCGTGCAAAGGTAAGACCCATCGATCTGTCGTGTAGGGCCGGGGCCAGCAGCAGCAGCTGTGGTAACCTGACAAATATGCCATGCCAACAGGTGTAATGAAAAATCCCGACGGACGCGTTGGGTACCCTTCTAGGCTGAGTTCAACTCTGTGAGACCTCAAGCGGCCTGAGTCGAATCGATCTAGCCTCCAGGCTCGAGCCCGAGGACTCGAGTTTCACATAGGTTGGCAAGGTTTATGCCCAAGAGAACTTAACTGGTCCCGATCCGTCGAGTGAACCAGGCCTACCGTACCAAGCATCCTCCGCAAAGCGCCCTGAAACACGGGTACGAATATACTATATAAAACTATAAGTCGCACCAGGAAACAAGTCAAAAGTTGAGTCCTTGCCAGACTCCTTAAGTCTACCAGGTCCTCGGGGGCTACTGACGTGGGCATACCCTTCGGGTGTACCACGGTTTGGAAACCTGGTGCATATATAAGCTATGCCCCATGGGTACAAGCCCGAGGCGAAATCCATAACGAAGGAAATAGCCCAAGATACAAGGAGCCTTACGTTGGTTGTAACTTTCCTAAGTTGTAAACCTAGTCGGTAGCAAACTCCCGAGACCTAGGGAACGTTCACCCCGATGACCAGAAACCCTAGCGAGTATGCATCTAGTGATCTCGCCATTGTAGCTCCATTGTAACTCCACCAATCAATACCAGACAAGCATGACATAGCGCTTTTACCTTCTGGGGCCTGAACCAGGGTAAATCTTGCTTGTCAGCCGATGGATCTACCAGCACTACCGCCTTCTTTCTCATCTCACGAAACATGGGGATTTCCTCCGAGGGATTTGGCGTGGTAACCCCACGTCAGTTGTGGCTGACAGGGAGCTCAACAAGGCGCGGGAGGCCCGACTAGACGCGTGGGAGACGGCACTTCAGGCTCGAGAGGTGGCCATAGCCGAGCGCGAGGCATCGGCTCTGCTCCTGGAGCAGAGGGAGAAAACCCTGGTGGTGAAGGTAGCGGGGTTGGCAACGCGGTAGGCCACCATCCTTACTTGCGAGGATGCGGTGTCCCTTCGTGAGTATGAGCTGGGCGCGGAGCACTCCCGTCTTGAGGTCTTTGCGTTCAAAGCGACCGAGCGTGATCGCTTGACGAGTTAGGCCGAGGAGGCCTTCCACGAACGGCGGGCGGACCTGGAGGAGGTGATGCGGAAGGAGGCTGACGAGAAGGCCGCCTTTGAAATCTGGTGCGTCCGCGACGAGTGCTGCAGGACGCTCGAGCTCCAAGAGACGCGTGCCGCCAAGGAGGAGGCTGAGCTTGGGGAGTAGATCAAGACACTGCAGGAACATCTTGGTGCCACCCATGCTTCTTTCACCGAGGAAAATACGGCGAAGGAGAGCGCCGTGCGCATTGCCTCCGATCTTTAGACGGAGTTGGCTGGACTCACTGAAAAGGTGGGTTTGGTTGCTGACAAGCTCGCCGAGACACGCAAAATAGAGAGTCTTGCATTGGTGTTGAAGCAGCAGCGCGGGAAGATGTTCTGCGAGCTCTCGCAGCGTGCAGAGGCTGCCACTGGCGGCCTTGGCGTGGCTGGTCGCAACAACACCGACATCTTTGCGGATGACGAGGTGGGGAGCTTCCTCCATTTTTTGGCCAAGTTGGTGGAGGTGTTGGAGATGGTCCAGGCACAGGTTCACACCCTTGTCGACGAGGAATGCCGTGATGTGCTGACCAAGTGTGTGGCCCGCATCTTTTCAAACCTCTTTATTGTCGACAAGGACTTCAACTTTGCGGCCGTAATGGGGCCCATCATGCCGCGAAAGAGCCGCATCGAGCTCACCAACAAGCTGAAGGATCATGTGCTAGCCTACGTAGCGCTATTCCAGTGTCCTCCTGCAGCTGCCCATGTCGCGGGCGGTGAAGAACTCGGCGAGGGAAGCTTTGATGCCGCGGAAAGTGAAGATGAGCTCGGCGAGGGAGGCTTTGACAACGATGGTTCCTCCTCATAGAAAGCTTTCTCTTATGTTCCCGTGAGGCGCTTCTTTCCATGTATCTGGGTTGTACTCTGAACTCCTATTTGTGTGTCTTGAACTTGGTTGTGTTGTAAACCTCAGCGAGGGCTTGTTCTTTTTTTGACTTGACTGTGGGGTCGTTCTTTGGTAGTTTGCCAGGTGGCGTCTTCTGGGCCAGCAGCAGTAAGCGGCTGCGGCTTTCGGCGGGCCGGTGTTGCAGCCCCTAGGCCCATGTCATGCGCGAACTTGCTTGCTGGGTCGAAGTGACAGGGGCCCAAAAAATAGTTGTCGTGACCAGTAGATGGCACGTGACAGAGAATCTTTGGGCCGTGGCGTGTAGCCGTTCGCCTAGACTTGATTGCCTCCGGAAAACCCGGCACTCGGGGGAGCGTCCGAGGCATCAGGCCTGCAGCCTGCTGGAATCCTGCGGAAAGTCGTAACTCCTTTGGGTGTCCGGTAGGTCAAAGTTGCAGCGTCGAAGGGATATGACGGGACCCGACCCTGGGGTAGTCGAATCACGCGCCACGGGAGGCCCGCTGTATAACATCCCAACTTTGTAATAAAGTGTTAAATACTTAATCATGTTCATGGCATGCATTATTCTTGCACTAAGAAAAATTTGCATCTAAACTCAAGGAAATAAAGTCACATATGCAATAAATCTTCCTCAAATTCTCAAACTTCGCCAAGTTTCCAAAAATTCAAAACAAAAACATGTGGGGCTTCTCTATAATATTAGCTTCCTGCATGAATTTTTCCATAAATTTTGGACTTGTCTAAAAGCCCTAAAAAAATAAAGGAAGTTTTTGTTTCAAACTTTTCCTAATTACAAAAAGGTCCAGCGGGTTTTCTACAAATCTCCTTTCTTTTCTTTTTCTTCCTTCTTCCTTCGGCCAGAAGGATGCCGCCGCCGATGCCGTGCCACCTCCAGCCTGCCTCTCTGCATGCTTCCAGGATAAGGATGTCGAAGAGACGTCCCCATCGCTCACTCTCCCCTCCCTCTCTTCTCTTCCTCCTCTTCCTCATTCTCACTTAGGGAAACAAGAACGAACCGGAACCCTGGCTCGCTGGCCATCGTGAATCGCCATCGATCCTGTCGAGTCCATGGATACTGGGGTACCCAGACCCAGCTGTCTTTGGCATTGGCCAACGCCACGCGGAACGACCCTTCGGTCGCGCACGCCACATCATCGTCCGTACGAAGCTTACCTCGCGAGGGTCAACGCCTCGCGAGGGCCTTACCTCATCAAGCATCCTTCGACGAGCTCTCTTCGCGAGGACGCCTCATGAGCGCCTGCCGCACCAGGAAGCTGCGCGGAAGTTTCCTCCTCCTCGGATGCCGTTCCAGTCACGTGCGCAGCATGGCTGGCGTAGGGTGACGTCGAAGACGCTGTGCCCTCTTATGATAAAAGAGGAAACTGTGCTACCCGCCAGAGCAGCCACAGCAAGACCACCCCATCTGCTGATTAAAGCTATGCAGGGAGAAAAGACCGGACGGCTGACGTCATCGACCACCACGGGCACGCCTAGGACGGTGCCTTTGTCCCGCGTCTTGCACACTTCGGAAGCGACAAGCACGGGACCCACCTGTAGGACACGCCAGGACCGTTTTGTCTTGTACTCACCTTTACGCCAAATTGCGGTAGCCCTTCCCGCCAACGGGAAGAGGTCCAGGCCATTATATAAGTGGTGTCGCCACTGCCATAGAGGGGAGCTCGAAAAACTCCACCATACACACAACTCACGCGAGCTCTAGCTCCGCCATTGTAACCTCCCCAAGCAATACAACCACCAAAGCAGGAGTAGGGTTTTACACCGTCACGGTGGCTTGGACATGGGTAAACTACTGTGTCCTTGCTCTTTTCGCCGGTCATCGAAGTGTCCTAGAAACTATAGCTAGCCTCGTGGACGAACTAAGGGACAGCCGGATCCCTAAATCCGACAGATCCCAACCACCCCGGACCAAGACAAACACGCCATGAGTTCCGCCTCGCCCACCTCTTCCTCCCCTTCGCGCCGCACGTGCCGGGATGAACGGAGCCGGCCGAATCGAGCTCGTCTCACCGCCTCCAGCCGCTGTCGCCACGGACAGAATAGGCACTGACCGACCTCCTCCGCCTCCATCGTCCACTCCCTCGTGTTCCTAGTGAGCCGCTGGTCCTTGTGGACCCCTTTGCCCCCTCCCTTTCTCTCTGTAACTCGCCATCACCGCGAGCCTCCATCCACCGTCGCTCGGCCGCGTCGCCGGCGATGCTCCGGTGACCCAAAGGTAGCGGCGCCGCCACCTTTCGGTCGCAGATGTCCGTGCTCGGAAGGGCCGTTCTGGCCATCGTGACATCATGTGACGTCAGCCGCGGTTTAATTATTTTCAAAATTATTAAAACTCTGACACGTGGGACCGAGTCAATTAAATAAAATTCCAGAAAATGTTTAAAATTATAAAATAAATAACTTTTATTCTGTAATTCAGAAAAATGCAAATAATATGTCAAAAAGTTTAGAAAAATGCAAACTATTTATTTACCTCAAATTCATGCATGTTTGAGAAACTAAAATTAGAAGTTGTTTAGAATCACTAAAATGCCACTGTTATCTAAATATGAGGATTTTTCCATAAATGCTATGAAAGTGCCAAATGGATCCCATTTAAATTGTTGCACTTGATTAGGTTCAACTTTCAATGTTGATATCTGAAACTTGTCATTCGTTCATATTGCGCATTGCATCAATGCCATGTGTTGATTGTTGTTTACCTTTCCGGTGCTGCTTCTTCGCGTTAGGGACCGTGCCCGAGCTTGAGCTCAACACCGCCATCGACGTCGAATAGCTGAACCTTGTTGATCAAGGCAAGCACAACCCCCTCTTTCTATCTGAACCCATATTTTCAAGTACTTTGCTCTGTTAAGCATCATATCGCTTCCAGTGCATTTGGTTAATAGGTAGGTCAGCCTATATTTGCATGTTCCCTTGTCGCCATTACCTGGTATCTATCCTAGCATGATTAGGGTTGCTTGTGTGTCGCCAGAGCCCTATACTCGTGTGTTGCTTAGCCATGCTTAGTTATGATCTGATCCGTCATGTCATTGTATCAGTAATATGAAGGAATCTAGCATGTTAGGATATCGAGGACTTTGTGGTGAACATGTTAATTTGACTAAAGGCTTGGACAATGAGGCCATAGTGGGATGTGGTGGGTTGTCTTGTTCTTGCCACCCTAGGACCTCTTGTTCTTATGTCTTGAATCAAGACCGAGAGTATGACACACGCGGGCCAATGAACCCCGCTCGGCTGTTTCTTGTTTAGGTGTGCCCGTAGGACACGTAGTTTGCCGTGTTCCATTTGCAGAATGGTGAGAAACGTTTGGAGAGAAAAGATAGGTCGTGTCTGGGGACAAGTGAAGGACGAACAGATCTTGGTCCCCATGCACAAACATAGGGACTGTCAGGAGATGGCCATCTCTTGTTAATGGCGGACTGGCCCTGTTTGGGTTGGCTTATGGGCACATCTAGGCAAGCTAAGAGTCGTGGTCGACCCCCATCTGCCGGGATTCCCCGGAAGAGTGCTAATAGCTTGGCACCAGGAGTCGGTCGGCACGTGTGGACCAAATTGTACACCCCTGTAGGGATAAATCTATTCGAATAGCCGTGTCCACGGCTAAGGACGACTTGGGTCTCGATGTTTGATCATAGATTTACAACTTCAACATATTCGTAAAACTTGATAACAACGTGTGCAGGTTGCTTCCTCGAGGGAGAGTCGAGGGAGTGATCATAGTACAGTAGGTTTCGTTGGTGAAGTTTCTGGTGATTTGAAAGATGATCAAAGGTGGTAGAAAAATGTTCTCTTACCCCTTTTGAAAATTTCTGAGTAGACGAATTTCTACTTCTTCTCCCTCGATTGAAAAGTTGGCTTTATGCAAATGAGTCCTCAGATAGCCTCAAAGCCTTGCATTTTACCGTAACGGGTTACAGACTTGACTGAGTACTTTGTACTCAGGCTTGCGCTAATTTTTGTTTCAGAGCCCGACGACACCACCGACGGAGGTTTCTTCATGGACATCGATGAGTAGTTTGGGGTTCCTAGGTAGCAGCCTGGTATCTGTGAATGGGACTTTGCCGTTTGCTTACTTATGGCCTCTTAGGCCTTTTGCTAAACTTGTTGTTTAGAACAACATAATTTGCTTTCCGTTGCTTGTTGTAATGTTGGGTCATGTGACCTCTGCGTGTAATGTATCTTACTCTAGTAAGACTTGTATCATGTAAATTTGTGTCGTAGAGTCACTGCTTTGACCGGTTGTCCGCTTTCCTTCCTGTGCATGATGCGTGTATGGATATAAAGTTCACGGTTGAGGGGTTATGGTTCTTGGGCTTATTGTTATGCAGTTTTGGCTATGCCCGTTTTATGGCGCAGCCGAGGGGTCGTGGTGCCGATGATCCATTCCGATTACACCTGCCAATGTTTAATCGGTCTGGGAGTGGTAACCCCAGTAACCCTCGGTTGTGTAGCATGATCAGTGACACATAGCATTGTTGTATAGCTGTGAGACCGAGTCCAACAGCTCAGCTCGATCCTAGGATTCTTCGTTATGCATCCCTGGTTATGATCAGCGTGTGGTAGTCTTCCGAGAGGTTTTGTGTGACTGGTGATCCCGGCACACCTGCAGTGAAATGCTGCCTGAGATTGGTAACCTAGTTACTCTTGGATATCATGGCTGAAAGTGCATAATAGTTATGCATAACCCTTGATTCGGGGTCACTACACGCACCACATTAACTGCGTTGGTGATTGGGAGTGGAGCGGACGTTGGCGTTACTCCTCCATTAAATCCTTTGTTACCGCTCGCGAGTATAAATAAGGGCGATGGGGAGCATGGGAGGGGGGCACCAGAGCACCTCTTCTTCCGCTAAGTCTTCTTCCCCCATCTTTGTTTTTGTCGTTGTAGTGGGATGTTGCCCAGGAGGGCGAGGAGGTCGCAAGGCGACGGCCCAGTCGAAGGTGGGAGTGGTGGCGGGGGTGGCGAGCCAGGTTCAAGGACAAGGATGAGGGCTCGGAGGGGCCCTCGGTGGACCGCCTACTGACCGGAGCTCCTCAAAATCCAAACCGAGCGCGGCCGCCCCCCTTCTTCACCAAGGCGTGCGGCGGTGCATCCTCCTCCACAGCTGGGAGGACGTTGAAGACAAGGACGGCACAGGGCCCCCTCTCCTTAGCTCGACGTAGAGGTGTGGTTAGTGCCCTTGCACTTTCCGCCACATTCGTACGCAACCGGCACCCGGTCGACGCTTTTCCGCGCGGGGGACCTAGTCGCCGAGCTCACGCGGCTGCGGAGTTGATGGAGAGCACCTTGCCGAAGTAGGCTTCCCAGGTGAGGTGCTCGTCTGGCCTTGTCATAGTGGTTGCCGACGTGAGCGTGGTTCTCTACTAACAAGGTCCGGCCATCGATGCGTTGGAAGAGGTTGCCAACTTTGCCGGCCATGGCCTTGTCCAGGTGTCTGTCGGGGGCCTCCATGTATGCCATGCTTTCGGCGGGTCCTCACTTGTCGAGAAGAAGGACCGGGAAGCGGCCCGCGCTGAGGAGGCTATGTCTTCTGACCTTGCTCCTGGTTCTGGCGACGTTGGGCTCTGGCTGAGCGTAAACCTTCCAAGAAGGTCATCGCAGCGGCTCTACTCACTACTAGGAAAAGGCATATCTGTGGCGTACCTTTTTGGAATTCTGTGGCGCATCCTGGAAAAAGTGGGATGCGCCACAAACATCTCGCCACTAAAATATATTTTTGTGGCGCACGTCGATGGTGCGCCACAGAAATACCCAGATTCTGTGGCGCACCATCTGGCATGCGCCACAGAAATATTTCAGTGGTGCATAAGTCGTTGCGTGCGCCACAGAATTGCATGCGCCACAGAAAAAAGACAAAAGCGCCACAAAATAGTTTACTACCGGACTTTTCCCGTTATGCCCAGAAACGCGCCGGGGCGGTACTACCGGACTTTTCCCGGAAGTACCAGGTGACCCAGATGATTCTGGGCACAGGGGACCCAAACGAATTCGGAACTACCGTACTTAAAGGCGGTACTTCCGAAAAACAATCTGGCTTTTTCTGCTAGGGGCGGTACTACCGGCCGGATAACCAGTACTACCGAGGTTATATTACAGGAAATACAGGTTATATTACAAGAAATACACAAGTCGTGATACAAAAGTTCATCGTTTCACACATTACAAATGAAGAGGTCACCGCCTACACAAGGATCAAGTAGAGTACGGCCGCGATGATGGTGAGGACGAGCGGGGAGGACGAGATCATGGATCCTTCTTCTTCTTCATTGGCGCCGGGAACGGTTTATAGCCCTCTTTTGTCGTCCACGTCCTGGTGTCCTGTTGAGCCTCAAGGATTTCTTCGATCTCCCTCTTAGGCGAACCTGGAGATGGATTGGGATATATATTGGTTAATAATATAAATAGAGTATGATTTATTCATCTAAGTGGACAAGACTATAATAAAGAAAATAAATAAGCACTTATTGCTACCTCTGACGTAGTGTAAGGACCCACTATTATGGTTGACATCTTCGATGATGATTTGCGATAACTGCACCTAGATGCGATGGAAGTCTTCTCTAAGATCAGCATCGGTGATATCCCCCGCACATTTTGTCCATTCTTGGAGACTAGATGGCAACCTCGTTTTCTCAGCATCTTGGACAAACCCTTTAAGGTGATGGAGGACGTAGAAGGCCTCCTTCACACTGCCAGTCTTCTGCTTGATGCAGCAGAACTCGGTCACATGCTTGAACCGGTGTGTGCCGTCATTGCTGAAAACTTCTTGCTTCTTTTTGAAGGGGCCTCCCTTTTTGGCGTAGCCCTCGAGAGCCTCATCGAGAACACCCTTTATTCTGGTGTAGTCTTTCTTCATAATCAAACTCCCCGAGTCGAAATAATTGGCAGTGGACCACCTCTGGTTCAGGATGATGAGTGTGCAGTACTTGTTCCTGCTCAACACAATTGAAACGGAATGTTGGAAAGGATCAGCAATGGAACAAATCTACAAGAAAGCATAAGTTACGACGGCGGCGAGCAAATGTGTACTTACTCGGGAAAGAAAGGCACAAGAAGGTTGTTCTTCCTCTTGTTGGTCAGCATGAACCTCTGGAGGTACTCTGTCGCCTTGGTCTGTGTCGGTGATCCTTCCACCAGCTAGCAGTCACGCATGTAGCAGGGATCCGCTACCGCGATGTACGGGGTATTATCTCTCTTGATCTTCATCGCCATAATGAGCGCGTATAGGCGGACCAAGTTATAGTCTAGCCATCTAGAGTGAAACAGATTGAAGACATCCTCGAACGCTATGAAGAACGGATTCGTGGGGGCTTCATGGACGAAGTCCAAGTCCTTTGGCACCTTTACCGTGAACACAGGGTAATTTGGCTCCTTGTGTTTAAGAAGGAGGCCCTCTAGCATCAAGATAGATTCATGCAAAGAGTGCATGGGTCCACGTGCGAGGCAGAGCAGCTCCGGAGGCAGTATCAGTTTACCAGCTTCATGAACTCTGGCCAAGCCATCCGCACGGGGTGATACCGTGTCTTCATGACCCCGGATAGTCTTAGGAGCTAGCAGGCTCGCAGAGGCGCCTGGCCCTCTCTTTCTCTTCTTGTGCTTCTTCTTCATCTCCGGGGATGGTGAGGATGGTCGGGGTGCGGACTCCAGGAAAACCGTCTTACGTAGTGTACCAGGGCTGAAGACGTTAGTCGGTTAGCGTAGAGCTTGATCGCCGGCCTCTGGAGGCGTGTCTTGAGATAAACCCTGGAAGTCCAGACGCTGCGTGCATGTAGTGGGACGTGCAGGTTGATCGCCTTGAGCGCGGTGAAGGGGTCGTTGCATAGAAAACAAAAAAATTCCTACGAAACAAGCAGAAGAAACCCCATGATCTATATCTATTAGCCGAAGGTAGCGAAGATGAGATCCAATCTCTTACCCTCGAAGAACGAACAAAGCCTTTTGTCGATGCAGGGGTTGGCTAGTCGATCCCCGCAACTAGACTCATCTAGTCGCGAGGAGATGTATTATCCGATCCGAGATCCAATCTGATGGAGCACCGCAAAAGCATCGCCTCCGCGGTATCCACACGTACAACTCGATGTAGACTTCCTCTCCTTGATCCCGCAATCGAGGAGGGAGAGGGGAGGGAGGCCGGCGGCTAGGGTATGGGTATGTGCTCCCCAGCCCTCCCCTCCTCTTTATATAGGTGTGGGGGGCAGCTCTTGCCCCTCCCTCAAGCCTAGGGGCGGCGGCCAAGGGGGAAACTTACCCCCCAAGGCACCCCTAGGGTTTTGGGGCCTTTTTCCATATGTTTGGCCGCATGGGCCTTGGAGGGCTGGTGCGTCCAGCCCATGTGGGCTGCTGCATGCCCCTTGGTCCATGTGGGCCCTTCTAGGTTCGTGGCCCCCAAAGGTGGGGCCCTCCGGAACCTTCCAGAACCTTCTAGAATCTTTCGGTACACTGCCAGAATTTTCCAGAACTTTTCTTGGAACCCTGGAAACCACTTTCCTTATATGAAACTTTATCTCTAGACTCTTCCGGAGCTCCTCGTGATATCTAGGATCTCATCTGAGACACCGAATCAACATTTGATTACACCATTTACTTATCTCACTAAAACCCTAGCTACATCGAAGCCTTAAGTGTGTGACCCTACGGGTTCGAGAATATGCAGACATGATTCGATCAATAATCAATAGCGGGACCGGGATGCCCATATTGACTCCTACATATTCAACGAAGTTCCTTATCGATTGAACCACGATGCCGGAGATTCTTAATCTCGTATACGATTCCCTTTGTCTCATGATATTTAATTTGCCCGAGATTTGACCGTCGATATCTCCATATCTAGTTCCATCTCGATACCTGGCAAATTCTCTTTACTCGTCCATAATATAGGATCTCCATGATTACTCCTAATCACATGTTTGCAAACTTTCCAGATGCTATATTACCGAGAGGGCCCAGAGATATTCTGCTCCGTCACATGGAGGGACAAATCCCAATCTTGATACATATCACCCAACAACCTACCATCGGAGATACCTGAAAGCCACCTTTATAATCACCCAGTTACGAAGCGACGTTTGATGTCCATAAAGTATTCCTCTGGTAAATGGGAGTGATATAATCTCATGGTCTAAGGAAACTATACTTAGCATATACTAAAAGCGTTGGCAATGAAACTGTGTGACACGATCAAATGCAACTCTTTTATTATTGGGTCTTGTCCATCACATCATTACACCTAATGATATGACTCCGTTATCAAGTGACTATAACAAGTCCATGGTTAGGAAACTCTAACCATCTCTTGACTAATGAACTAGTCCGGTAGAGGCTTACTAGGGACAATTGATTGTTTATATTCCACACATGTATTATGTTTCCGGTTAATACAATTATAGCATGGATAATAAACTATTATCATAAACATGAATATCCTAATAAACCATTTTATTATTGCCTCTAGGGCATATTCCCAACACGCGGAAGGGTTGTTCATCCACAGGAGGCATGTACATGTCCACGCTGGCGCCAGTGTTGAGGAAGCCCTCGACGTCGACATCATCACCATCGTCGTCATTGGCATCAAGTTGAGTTGCAACGGCAGCGCCTTTGGACGTTTGCGGTACAGACGCTCCCACCAGTTTTTTGTGGCGGCTGCTAGTGGCGATGAACGCTGGTTCCTTTCGGGGGGCGGTGATGGCTGCAGGCTTCGAGGGCCAAACGATCGGGGGCCTCAAGGTGGCGTCGGTGGTGCACCTTAACCCTAGAAGACCAGTCCCAAGACGAATCTGGGTCTTTGGCCATTTCATCATCCAGCCGGTGCAATCTTTAAGGACCATGTCCTCGTCAGCTCCCGGAGGTTGAATGGGGGGCTGGACGTCGTGAAACTCAGGCACTGTCGTAATCAGCCTGACCCTCATCACGTCCTCGTCCATTTTACCATGGTGCATTTCGCGGGTCATTGGTTGTACGACAGTGTTCTGAGCACAATCCTTCAACTCGCCGCCGGGCACCACCCTATGCAGTAGTATGCAAGGCATGTCCTGAGTCAAAACATGATGGGCATCATGAGATGCCAGTCATCATAGGCATAGTTATAGAAGATGATGCGGACTAACTAATTAGTTACCTGGGTGATGGCATCGAGCTTGGCAACTGTCGAGACAAGGGCATCGGTGCCGGCGACCGGCCTATCATTCTCCGACCGCTCGGTTGCATTATGAAGCACAGCCGCTGGCGGCTGCGGCTCGGTATCTTTCGCGGTAGGGGGCGTCGTTGCATTGGGCTGCGGGGTCGTCAGGTCCGGCGACACACTTTGGTTCATGATGGAGTTGCTACCGCTGACGTTGGGCACGTATATCGGCCCCTGTCGACCAGCCGCATTCCAAGCAGTTAACTCCTCCATCAACCCAGGGGGTAAGAAACTTTTCAGCTTCTCGTCCACTAACCGCTCAACCATGGTGGAGTGCACTTTTTGATTCTCCAGTGTCTCCACCTTCTTCCTTAGCTCTAGAACCTTGGCTTTATCCTTACTTGGCTTCCTCCTCTCCTTTTTCGTCTCGGCGTCCGAGTGGTAGTAGTTGATGAACTTCATGCTCGTACCAAAGCCGGACACACAGCCAGCTGACATCGGCGGCATCGACTTGTCCCTACGCTTGTAAACGTTCATCGCCCTGTTGAAAGTCGTGTCCCATGGCTCCGTCGACCACTGGGACGACGGGCCACCGGCCTCAGTGGCAGCCTTCAACTCTGCCTCCGGCAGACAAATTAGGCATTAATTTAGAGATTTGGATTCATTATCTAACTAGATCAACGCAATGGACTTTGAGATATCCGCGGTAATTAAATTCCTTACCAGATACTTCTCGAAATCCTTCACTGCGTCATCGTCGGTAACGAATTCCCCCGTGTTCCTCACCAGATAGTAGCGGGACCAGACAAAGTACCTTGTCTGCTCATCTGTGATTTTTTCCCACGGGTTCTCTTTTCCGAGACGTGCATACTCGGCATCCTCCTTGTCCCAAATGGGCTTTTTTCCTCGGTAACCGCCGCTTCCACAATGGTGGTTACCTATGTTTTGCTCCCGCATGTCCTTCCCCCACTTGGTCCATTTTTTAGCCTCCTCGGTTCTTAAGGACAACTTGAATTCCTCGAACTCTTCTTGGTCGAGCATCGGCTCTTTGGCTTTTATCTCCTCCCAGCTGAGACCCTTCTCAATCTTCCGCTTCACCCGGAATTTCCAGCTGCTCAAGGAGGTGCTCATCTTCGAGATGGCTAAACTGTCCACCTTTTTGTTGAACGGCTCCGGGAACGTGTACCGTTGGTGAAGCTGCTCATGTAGGTGCAACCTCCCCAAGCTTAGGTGTTTGCACAAGTTGGTGATGAGGTTGACTTTGTTGTGAGATACTCCTTTGGACAAATCTTTACAGCAATGATTCCCCGACAACGACGCCAGAAAACCTCTTGATGGCCTTTGACGTAGTTACCTGCGTCAAAAGAATATGGTTAGGTTGAGACTCCAAGTGTAGAGTGTATAGTATAGGAAAGACAGTTTTCCCCACGAGGGGTGACTCGAGGGTTTAATATCGAACTCTCGGGGAATCAGTAGTGAAAGATTTATCTTTTTATCCTTCTCTTGAAAACCTACAAAACAAAGTAAAATACTTTGTGCCCTCAACCTCACCAAGTGGTTGTCAAGCACAAGGTGTGAGAATGATATGAAAATATAATAAATGCAAACAAGAAATAAATATGCAATGATGATAAATAAAAATGCAAGGATGGTGGAAACAATGATGAATGATATTTTTGGGTTTTGTATTGTGAATGCAAGATATAAAAGTGTTTTTGTATTTTCGGATTTTTAAATGGCAGAAAATGGAAAATTCTTATAAGTTGTTGGAAAGGTGTTTCTTATGATTAAAAATGGACCGGGGTTCATGGTTTCACAAATGCACTCTCTCTTTAATAAAGTGGTAGATAATGGAACACTAGAATTGACATATGAGATTGCGACAAAAATGTTTCATGACAAGTTACTAATGATATGGGCATCACGTCCTAACATAGAGATCTTTTGTTTATTAATCTCTCTTACACTCCACCAAGATGTGAATTAAATCTTAGCACCTCAGTAATTAAGATAAATCGGAGTATATCTTTAAGTCTTATGACATGAAGTTAAAATAAGAACATGCTAGATCTAGTCATGGAGAAGTGGCAATGGTCACACCCACACCTCCAGTAGCATGGTATTTTTCTTTATCCCTGGTGAGGCAACAAAGTAAGGCCAAAATACCCAAGTGGATCGCGGAACTTCTCTCGCTTTCACCGCACTAGCCACCCCCTCATTACTCCAACTAATGCACACGTTCCCCCACACAAGCTCTCATAAACATGCTTGATCAAAACAAGTAGACAAGACCAGGGTACATAATATGCATCTACTTTCATAACTGAAACAAAACAATTGCAATCTAAAACATATATTAACTCATAAAGAGATCCACCACAAAGGTATTGCATAGATGACTGTAATCATGTTCGGCAGCTCATACGGTGCTAATTAGTGAGGCTCAAGAGAGAGCAGAGGTACATAATTTACTTCCACAAGCCCATAGTCCATCATGGAGACGGTGGAGATGTCGTTGGGGGAGATGGAGACCACGCCGGCAACGCTCTGCCCGAGTTTTCCCCTCCAATCTGCAGCTCCAGATCTCTGTATCGGTGTTTCTGTGTTTTCGGCGGCCTCCCCTCCGAAAGGCGTCGGGAAACTATTTTTATAGTCGGTTTTAGGTCAAGACGAAGCTTCTGGAAGAAAGATCAACGGCAACGGAGCCACGATGGCCTAGATGAGTGGTCCCACGCGGCCAAGGAATCTGGCCGCGTGGGCCACCCTCTTCTGGCCCTCGGGCCTCCGTTCGTTCGCTTCCTTCGCTCCTACGCTTTGTTCCTTCCAAAAACTGATGCTCGTAAATTTTGAGGTCATTTGGACGTCGTTTGGTCCCTGAAACATCAAAATATAGAAAAAAGGGTTTTCCGCCAGTGCAGAGTTAATTCCAGAAAAATAGGAAAACTATGAAATCTTCCCAAAATCATTATAAAACAATGATATTACCCTTATATGATTCAAATATGATTGAAATATGGGTATTATAATGCAAAGTTCATGTATGCATTTTACATGCATCAACATCCCCAAGCTTAACCTATACTCGTCCTCGAGTATAAAGGTGATAAAACCAACATGGACTTTGCAATTTAAGACTATCAATGGATATCAAAGATGAGTACTATTGCTACATAAAGTCAAATGATTCATTCTTCAATGGAGTAGCAATATGCAAGATAGATCATGAAGTGATATCAAATATTCAATGTAAGGATGTTCAATGAAAATTCACAAAGTGCAACATAGAAGAAAGTACTATGGACCAAATGTATGCATAATGAAAAGTAAAAACATCCTATGATGGTCATAGAGTACTCTTGTAAATCTGAATATAAAAGGTGGACACTTTGGAAAAAGATATATAAATGAGTAGAGGTAAAACATGAATAAGTTTCATCTAACTTCGAAATGCTTCTACTTAAGTTAATGTTTGCAATGTGGTATTCATTGGTGTCAAGCTCTCATTAACCCCATCATAACATCTTGAATGGTGAAAGCAAATATGAGTAGTGTGCTTGACAAAGTATGGGTTGAAAGCTTCATGCCCCGTGAATACGAGTACCTACACCATGGTGTTACTCAGTTTGGGCAACCAAGAAAGTTCAAGTTAAAGTAATTGTAAAAATAGCGTCATCAAGAGGGTCAACTCGGGTACCTCTTGTCCCGGGACATGGAACAAGCCCATGTCAAAATGACAAGACAAACAAACATAAGGAACAATCTCAACACCCTTTTTATTTACTATTGATATAGCTTTTTATTATGAGGTGCATCACTGAAGGTTCACAATAGTATGTACGTAAATTTCCACCATGAATGATGCATGGCTTAGATTAGCGGCCCAGGTGTCTCTCTAGCCATTTGTACAAACTACTTAAGCTTACTTAGTTTCCACATTTATTTGGCACTATGATAGGCATCCATAAACAAAAGTACATGATATCAACTAAATACAATTAAGAACATGTTGAAAGCTTGCCATGTGACAGCACATATGGGCTAACCCCCAACCAAGACTCTTGTCAAGCTCACAGCTTCATAATTTTAATCACAATGGTTCATGTTTATTAAGTGCAATAAAAGTAAGGTGTGAGAGCTTTTTAACCAACTTTTCCCATAACAATCAATAACATAAGCATTTAAATTAAGAGGTATAGATAATACAAAATAACATGATAAACATACTCAGAATAGCTTAAAGCTAATAGGTAGATATGGTGGACTCACTGGAAAAACTTTGGTTGAAGGTGTTGGAAAACATGTTTTTACTTGTTGGAATTTTGGGCTAGCAAAAGGGAGAAAGTTGACTGTCTAAATGCATGCACAAGTGTCCATAGAACTAACCAATCCATGTTAAACAAAATAAAGTAACATTCAGCATCAAAACATGAATAAGAGATAGCTCTTGATAAAACACTTGCAAATTAACACTCATTAAAAAGCACATGAATCATGCAACTATATGTATCTTTTTAAATCAACTCAAACATCCCTTTCCCAATCTTTTTAATAGCATCCAACTTAATTCAACCCAAATTTCCAGTATCTCTCTCATATAAAAATGATAGTGGTGGTTTCAAAACAAAAATCAAACCAAAATAAAAAAACAAATAAAATACGCTCCAAGTTTATGCGATAAAGTGCATTGACCGAAAAACAGAAGTTAGACGTGTGCAAACCGAGAGTGTGCTAGTCTAGTGGGGTTGTCTTCACATCCCCAAGCTTATGGTCTTCACCATACTTAGATAGCTCTTGGTGCATCTCCTCTAATCCCTGTTAAAAAACTTCAAAACACTGTTTCTCCTATTTCTTTTCTGTGGGGTGACATTAGTAGTGATAGACAAATGAATTGCTTGCTGCATAAAATCCTTAAACAAAAATTCATATGAATGTCCAGAAAGTGTATAATGTTGTATGCCTACTTATAAACTCAATTGGATAAAAAAGATTCAAGTTAAAAGTTCAAAGAATGCATCAAACAAAATGGGACAGAATATGTCCAGAAAAATAGCATCTGTGAAACTCATTTTTATAACCATCTTAAGTATGTCAAAAAATTAGGAAAATATTCATGCATAGATAGGATGAAAAGTTGCAGTTACAGTAAAAATTTAAGCTCATTCGGAGTTACAGAATAGGAATGAAAAATCAAACCATGCACAGATTCGTGCTAGAATAAAATCTCCGAATGCAAATAGCAACTTTTTCAAACCAAAATGAGTAAAACTTGGTACTTTATTAAAAATTCTAGAAACAAAACTAAAAACTAAGTCTCTTGTTACAGCAAGATGACACAAAGAAAATCAAAAATAAAAACAACCGGGTTGCCTCCCGTAAAGCGCTTTCTTTATAGCCATATAGCTAGGCTTCTTACTTGATATTTATGATGGACGAAGCTTAGGAGGGAGCTTGAACTTTGGTGTGTCCCTCTTCCTTGGGAAGTGTTCCATGCACTTCTTGTGTGGAAACTGAAACTTCACATTCCCTTCTTTTGAATCAATGATAGCACCTGTGGTACGAAGAAAAGGTCTTCCAAGAATAATTGGACTAGAGGTTTATTCCCCATATCCATGATTAGAAAGTCAACAGGTACAAATGTCATATGCAACTCTACCATAACATCAGTTACTTTTCCTAAATCATGTTTAATGGAATCATCAGCAAGTGCATGTTCAATAGAGCATTTTTCAATATTTTTTAATTCAAGAACTTCATATAATTCTTTAGATAAAAAAGAGACACTAGATCCTAGATCTAATATAGCTTGGTGTGTCTCTTTTCCAATGGTTACTAGTACTTTGGGAATCCATACATCCCCAAGCTTTGGTGGTATCATAGCTTCTTGGTTGTACCTAGCAATCTTTTCTTTTATAACATGATTAACAATATAAGAACCAAAACCTGCTTGGTTAGAGTTGATGGAAGGATCACTTGCAATTTTTTGTAGGATAGATATTAATTAATGCAAGCTACAATTATCTAAGTCAAGTAGTGGTTCCTTGACTTCACTAAGCATTTTAACTTCCTCAACTTTTCTCTCTTTCATTACCATAATAGTTTCCTTAGCAACTCTCTCTTGCTGATGAATGTGTTCCCAAGATTTATTTATAACCTCTTGGCAATATTTAATTGTTTCCTCATATTTTTTAGCTGTAATGGTGTTCTTTAATGAGGAAACTTCCTTAGTGAGCTGATCTACCCTTTCAAACAAAGAGTCTTGTTTTTCGAACTTAGATATAAATTCCTTATTAAGCTCCTTTTGAGTAGATATAAATGACCTAATGGTGTTTTCCAAGTCACTAGAAACATTGCTACTAGTGGTATATTTGTTTGGCACATATGGGGGTTTATTATAGGGATTATAATTGTTATTACCATACCCATTATTACCATAGTTTCTAATGAAGTTAACATCAACATTTTTAGGATTATTACCAACTAGTCCTTGCAAAGGGACATTTTCAATATTTTGTTTATTAATGAAAGCAAGCATAGTGTCCATTTTAGATGACAAATCATTTGTTTCTTATTAGATGGATTAGGTGCTCTTTCAGTATTCCATTGACTATAGTTTTGCAAAATACTTTCTAAGATGTTCTTAGCTTCTACTATAGTTTTTCCCATAAAAGCCCCTCCAGCAGCGGAATCAAGAATATTTCTAGACATGTAATTTAGACCATTGTAGAAAGAGTGTAATATGGTCCATTCGTTGACCCCATGTGATGGACAAGTTCTAAGCATAAGTTTTATCCTATCCCAAGCCATGGCAACATGTTCATTTTCATTTTGCCTAAAATAAAGAATATTGTTTCTATTTTGCAAAATTTTAACAGGAGGATAATATTTCTTAATGAAAGCTTCTTTTAGATCATCCCAAGAATTAATACTATCAGTAGGTAGTGAATGCAACCACTCTTTAGCTTTTCCTCTAAGTGAGAAAGGAAATAACTTCAGTTTTAGAATATCAATTTCCACATTTTTAAATTTTTGCATGTCACATATTTCAACAAAATCTTGAAGATGCATAGAGGCATCCTCCATAGCACTACCGCCAAATGGTTCCCTAGTTATCAAGTTCAACAAACTAGGACTTACTTCACAACTATCAGCTTTTATCTCAGGTGTGGCAATGGGCCTAGCAATAAATTGATCATTTGGAGTGTTTGTGTAGACACACAACTTAGTTCTGTCTCCCATTTTTGCAAGTTTTTTTATGTGTTTTTAATTTTTTAAATGCAAAACTGAAAAATAAAATGACACTAAACAATGCAAACCGAAATAAAAAAGGCAACACAAAATGCAAAACTGAAAATAAAATATGCAAACAGAAATATAAATATGATATGCAAGACAATAACAAAACAAAATAAAATGCTTTGAAGGTAAAGATGGATAAGATGATGCTCACGTAGGTGCAACCTCCCCAAGCTTAGGTGTTTGCACAAGTTGGTGATGAGGTTGACTTTGTTGTGAGATACTCCTTTGGACAAATCTTTACAGCAATGATTCCCCGACAACGGCGCCAGAAAAACCTCATGATGGCCTTTGACGTAGTTACCTGCATCAAAAGAATATGGTTAGGTTGAGACTCCAAGTGCAGAGTGTATAGTATAGGAAAGACAGTTTTCCCCATGAGGGGTGACTCGAGGGTTTAATATCGAACTCTCGGGGAATCAGTAGTGAAAGATTTATCTTCTTATCCTTCTCTTGAAAACCTACAAAACAAAGTAAATTGTTTTGTGCCCTCAACCTCACCAAGTGGTTGTCAAGCACAAGGTGTGAGAATGATATGAAAATATAATAAATGCAAACAAGAAATAAATATGCAATGATGATAAATAAATATGCAAGGATGGTGGAAACAATGATGGATGATATTTTTGGGTTTTATTGCGAATGCAAGATATAAAAAGTGTTTTTGTATTTTTAGATTTTTAAATGGCAGAAAATGGAAAATGCTTGTAAGTTGTTGGAAAGGTGTTTCTTATGATTAAAAATGGACCGGGGTTCATGGTTTCACAAATGCACTCTCTTTTTAATAAAGTGGTAGATAATGGAACACTAGAATTGACATATGAGATTGCAACAAAAAGGTTTCATGACAAGTTACTAATTATATGGGCATCATGTCCTAACATAGAGATATTTTGTTTATTAATCTCTCTTACACTCCACCAAGATGTGAATTAAATCTTAGCACCTCAGTAATTAAGATAAATCAGAGTATAGCTTTAAGTCTTATGACATGAAGTTAAAATAAGAACATGGTAGATCTAGTCATGGAGAAGTGGCAATGGTCACACCCACACCTCCGGTAGCATGGTATTTTTCTTTATCCCTAGTGAGGCAACAAAGTAAGGCAAAAATACCCAAGTGGATCGCAGAACTTGTCTCACTTTCACTGCACTAGCCACCCCGTCATTACTCCAACTAATGCATACGTTCCCCCACACAAGCTCTCATAAACATGCTTGATCAAAACAAGTAGACAAGAACGGGGTACATAATATGCATCTACTTTCATAACTGAAACAAAACAATTGCAATCTCAAACATATATTAACTCATAAAGAGATCCACCACAAAGGTATTACATAGATGACCGTAATCATGTTTGGTAGCTCATACGGTGCTAATTAGTGAGGCTCAAGAGAGAGGAGAGATACATAAGTTACTTCCACAAACCCATAGTCCAGGGGTGGACTACTCCCTCTTCATGATGGAGACGGTGGAGATGTTGTTGGGGGAGATGCAGACCACGCCGGCAGCACTCTGCCGGAGTTTTCCCCCTCCAATCTGCAGCTCCAGATCTCTGTTTTGGTGTTTCTGTGTTTTCGGTGGCCTCCTGATGAGGACATCCCTAGTCCTTTACCATTTTCTTCTATCGATGATGTTGCTGCTCAAGACAAGCCCAATGAAGTGAGGATTGGACCGATGACAAGAGCTCGTGCCAAGCTACTTGGACAACAGGTGAACTCACTCTTAATTGAATATGATGTTTGTGATTACGAGAACTTTATACTGCCTAAGTCTATGCACTTGTGTATGATTAGGGTTGTTGATAACACAAATATTGGAGGAGTACCAGAGGAGCGGCAAGGAATGGAGTACAACGTCACCTGTGGCGCGAGGGAGGAGCGGGAGGAAGGCGCAAGGAAGGAAGACGAAGAAAACCAGTCAGGCCGGCCTGAGGCTGGCCTCAGCCCGGCCAGGCCGGGCTGCCACCCGAAGCACCCGGCCTCCGAGACGCAGGAAGGCCGGCCCAAGCCCGGCCTAGGCCGGCCATGTGCCCGAAGCGGCCGGCCTCAGCCCGGCCTTAGCCCGGCCTAGGCCGGCCATGCACCCGAAGCGGCCGGCCTCAGCCCGGCCTCCGCCCGGCCAGGCCGGCTTGCCTGTCATGCGAATCCCAGCCCAGCCTTGGCCCGGCCTAAGCCCGTCCTGGACCCGGCCTGCGCGCCAGATTTCGGCCGAACCCACTTTTGGGTCGGTTTGTACCCGTTGGAGTCCGAACCAAGTTATGTTTTTGTGTTAGGTCGGTTGGCCCCCTATATAAAGCTAGGGCCGGCTGCTAGAGAGAGGTTAGACCACGTTTTGATTAAACCCTAGATTGGATTGCTACAAGCATTCATCTTTTGCCGTGTTCCTCTTTGTTGCGATCAGGAATACAACCCCTCCACTTTGTTTCGATCTGGAGGTTCTTGCTACCAAAGTTAGAGTGTGATCTGTTGTTCCATTGGGAATTAGTAGATCGCAGAAACCGCTTCGTGGCCGGCGGCTACGTTGCATCGGTGTGAGGCGTCGCGAATATCCATTGGGTTGAAGAGCTGTTGCATTGGCAACAGGGGAGCAGCCGGAGAGTTCGTCGGAATCTCGCAAGTTATCTACCATCATCAACCATCTACCACCGCTCACAGAGAAGATCGGGCCACCCCTTATCATCTTGGTATCAGATTTCCAGAGTTTACTCGGTGAGCATACACAAATCCCCGTAGATTTACTGTTTTTCGTCCTATCCAGAAAAAGCCAAAAATATTAGGGTTAGTTTTCGCCATAGCCTTAGATTGCATCATTAGGTCAAGTTCTAGTTGCTGGTCGTTTTCCTTTTGCGTATCTTGTTTCGTTGCCGAGTCGAATTGCAATCGGAATCCTGCCGTGCGTCCTGCCGCGGCACGGTTTTGGTGGTTTTTCTCTGCCGCGACACCGGTTTTGACAGTTTTGGTAAAACGGCCATAACTTTTGCATACGAACTCCGTTTTCGACGTGCGACCACTCAAAACGCTCGTATCGAAAAGTTCTATCCAACCAAACTCGCTCCGCCTGTTTACGCCTTTTCGGCGGTCTCGGAATCCCCAAATTCGTCCGGGAACATCGAGTTTTTGGCCTTCGAAGTTTCAGTTTCGACAAAAACCGAACTTTTTGGTGAAAAACTTAGACACAGCCTTTCTACAGCACGTGATAGGAGCTTACCCATATAAGACTAGCTACGTTTTGTGCTCACAGGCTGCTCTTGGACGTGTGTCTTGTTGCTTTTCAAAGTTGTTGGTCATAAATAGTAACAAAAAAAAAAAGGAGATAGTATTAAAAAAAAAAAGAGAGAGAGATAAAAGTGCAAGTTTCTGTATCTTTTGTGACACTGATAGTTCTTGAGCAATCGTGTGCCTGTTAATCTGAGCTCCTTGCTAGTGTCTTTCTAGTGCTTTGTGACAATCTTGTTCATAGTCACTTTGCCCCGTTTATCTCCACCGTGTGCGTTTCCAGTGTGTTATACGACCAGCACTAGGGTTTTCCTTTTGGTGTAGTTAGGTTTCCTTACCAAGCTCCACTAAAATACCCTGGTTTTGTTGTGTAACACTTTGAGACCCATAATATTCGCTTCACCCCATCCGTGCACGTTCTGTCCATACAAGTGGTAAGCTATACTATTCACTTTGGAACGGTAAGATACACAATTTCTTTTGGTTTGAGTGAGTTGAGAGTTTTCCACATACATATTACTACCTATACTTGTGTGCACTAATCATGTCTTCAGGAGATGAGGATGATGGTGTTGTGAGGCAAAAGAAGGACGGCAACGCTCCTGTTTGTTGGGCTGAATATGAAGCTCTTCGAGGTCACCTGACACGTCAGTTCACCGCTCAATGTGACAGGTTACAAGCTGATTTGACTGCTACGGATATAAAGGTTGACAATGTGCTACAAACGGCAACTGAGTCTGCAGCTGCCTTGACAGCAATTCAGAATTCTATTGGTGCATTGAACCGTGCCGTGCAAGTGTTGACGCAGCGAAATGAGCAACCTTATGATGATGCAAGTGTTCATGGTGATCACGGTGTTGATTTTGATGCTGAGGAGGATGATGAGCAAGCAGCTGCTCGTCATGAGAGGTTGCAACGGCAACAACAGCCACAACCACATGCTAATGGTGGACGTGGAGGTGGCCGAGGTGGTGCTATACCTCCTGGTCGTGGTTTTGCGCCTCTTGGTGCGCGCCGTATGCTCGGCGACAATCTTGGTCATGCAGCCAACCGTGATGATGATAGCGTTGGTAAGCCCAAATTCACAATTCCCAAGTTTGAAGGTTCCGTTGATGTGGAAGAATATATTAACTGGGAGTTGAAGATGGAACAATTATGGCGTTTGCATGACTACACTGAGGATAGAAAGATCAAGCTTGCATCTTCTGAGTTCGATGGCTATGCTTTGCTATGGTGGGACGGTCTTGTGAGTGCTAGGCGTGAAGCACATGATGTACCTATTTTGTCTTGGCGAGAGATGAAGGCGGAGATGCGTCATCGTTTTGTTCCTCGCAATTACATCCGTTCTTTGTATGATAAGTTGCAGAATTTGAAGCAAGGTGCCAAGTCCGTTGATGAGTACTATAAGGAGATGGAGTTGATCATGCAGCGTGCTAAAGTGCGAGAAGAACCTGAACAAACTATGCAGCGTTTTCTTTCAGGTTTGAGCTTTAACATCAAGAGAATTGTACGTCATCATCAATATGGCGATGTGCAAGATTGTTACATCAAGCACGTGAAGCTGAGTTACAGTTGGCCGAAGATGCCAAATATGTGACGCGTTCTTCCTATGGGCGAGGTAATGTGTCATCACGAGCAACACCTAGTGTGGTGCCGCCTAGTCCTGTTCCTAGTTTTCGTGGTGCTGCTCCTTCCAAGTCAGGTTCAGTTGCTCCTAATGCCAAGCAATCACCACAACCTGCTGCAAGTGCTACTGGCTCTTCCAATTCTACAGCTCGTACACGTGATATGAATTGTCATACGTGTGGAGGCAAGGGTCACTTCAAGCGTGAGTGTCCCAACAAGAAGGTCATGTTGATCAATGAGGAGACCGGTGAGTATGAGAGTGGTGATGAGGTGGATCCTAATGCTGAGATTGAGGAGGAACTAGAAGATGAGTTGTATTATGCGGATGCCGAGCGTTTACCATCTATTGTGTGCACGCCTAAGGTGCTAAGTGTGGCCCCTAGTTCTTCGGAGCAGCGATGCAATTTGTTTCAAACAAGGGCTGCAGTTGGCAATGGACGTTCTTGCAAGGTAATCATTGATGGTGGAAGCTGCCGCAATTTAGCTAGTAAAGAGCTCTGTCAAAAACTGAATCTGAAATACTTGCCACATCCCCATCCATATTTTATTCAGTGGCTAAGTGAAAGTGGGGAGATGAAGGTTAATCACATGGTACAAGTTGAGTTTCAGATTGGGCCTTACAAGGACACCGTGGAGTTCGATGTGGTTCCAATGACCGTGTGTCACTTGTTGTTGGGACGTCCTTGGCAGTTTGATAGAGATGTGCGCCACAATGGGAGAGCAAATACCTATCAACTCAATTGGCATGGCAAGGAGGTGATGTTGCGGCCAATGACACCTCAAGAGATAGTAAATGAATCTCGCCAAAAGTGGAAGTTAACCGTGAGGCTGAGCGTGAGAGATTAGCTAGGCGAGAGACTCCACCTTCGGTGAGCGAGAGCCACAAGCCAAATTTGAGTGGTAAAAAGAAAAGTGAGGGAGAGAACAGCATAGTAATGTTAGCCACCAAATCTGATTTGAGAGAGTTTCGTGAGGATCCCACTCTAGTACCTCTTGTGCTTGTGTGCAAGGGGGAAATTCTTGTTTCTAACGACATGACCCCTCTCTCTATTGGTGTTTCTAATGTCTTGCAGGATTTTGGTGATGTTTTTCCGGAGGAAGTGCCCGCTGGTTTGCCTCCATTGCAAGGTATTGAACATCAAATTGACTTGATTCCCGGAGCAACACTTCCGAACCGAGCTCCCTATAGGACCAACCCGGAGGAGACAAAGGAGATACAGCGACAAGTTCAAGAGCTTCTTGACAAAGGGTATATTCGTGTGAGCTTAAGTCCTTGTGCTGTTCCTGTTATTTTGGTTCCTAAGAAAGATGGTACTTGGCGCATGTGCGTAGATTGTAGAGCGATAAATAACATCACTATTCGTTATAGACACCCCATCCCTCGTTTGGATGACATGTTAGACGAATTAAGTGGTGCTGTTATTTTCTCAAAAATTGATTTGCGTAGTGGTTATCATCAAATTAGAATGAAAGAAGGAGATGAATGGAAAACTGCCTTTAAAACAAAATTCGGTTTATATGAGTGGTTAGTGATGCCTTTTGGGTTAACTAATGCACCTAGTACTTTCATGAGATTGATGAATCATGTTTTGAGGCATTTCATTGGTAAATTTGTGGTAGTTTATTTTGATGATATATTGATTTATAGCTGCAATGAATCTGAGCATACTGATCATATTAGACAAGTTTTGCAAGTGTTACGTGATAATAAGCTATATGGTAATCTTGCTAAATGCACTTTTTGCAAAGATAAGGTCATATTTCTGGGTTTTGTTGTTTCTAAGGATGGTGTTGAGGTTGATGAATCTAAAATTGAATCAATTAAAAATTGGCCTATTCCCATGACTATTAGTCAAATAAGAAGCTTTCTTGGTCTTGCTGGTTTTTATCGACGTTTTGTGAAAGACTTCAGTTCTATTGCTGCACCTTTGAATGATTTAACTAAAAAAGGTGTTGAGTTTGTGTGGGGCGCAGCCCAAGATGTCGCTTTTGATGAGCTGAAACGTCGTTTAATTTCTGCACCTTTGCTTATGCTTCCTGATTTCAATAAGCAATTTGATATTGAATGTGATGCTAGTGGTATTGGAATAGGAGGTGTGTTGATGCAAGAGGGAAAACCAATTGCATATTTTCGGAGAAATTAAATGGTGCCCAATTGAACTATCCTGTTTATGATAAAGAATTGTATGCACTTGTTCGTGTTCTTGAGGTTTGGCAACATTATTTGTGGCCAAAAGAATTTATCATACATTCTGATCATGAAGCTTTGAAGTATTTGAAGTGCCAATCTAACTTGAATAAACGTCATGCTAAATGGGTTGAGTTCATTGAATCCTTCCCATACATTATTAAGTATAAGAAAGGCAAAGAAAACGTGGTTGCTGATGCACTCTCTAGGAAAAGCATGCTTTGACACATTTGGATGTTCAAGTTCCTGGTTTAGAAACTTTGCGTGATTTATATGCTAATGATACTGATTTTTCCATACCTTTTGCTAAGTGTTCTGCTGTGAAAGCTTGGGAAAAATACCATATGCATGATGGATACTTGTTTAGAGCTAACAAATTATGTGTGCCAGAATCGTCCGTGCGTTTGCTGTTGTTGCAGGAATCTCATGGTGGCGGTTTGATGGGACACTTTGGACGTGAGAAGACGTTACTGATGTTGGCTGATCACTTTTATTGGCCAAGGATGAGGCGGGATGTGGACAGGTTTGTTAAGCGTTGCATCACTTGCAACAAGGCAAAGTCCAAGCTGAAGCCTCATGGTTTGTATACTCCTCTTCCTGCACCTACAACTCCATGGGAGGACATAAGCATGGATTTTATGTTAGGATTGCCTAGAACTAGGAGAGGACATGATTCTATTTTTGTGGTAGTGGATCGTTTTTCTAAGATGTCACACTTTATTGCCTGCCACAAAAGCGACGATGCGTCGCATATTGCTAATCTGTTTTTCAGGGACATCGTGCGCTTACATGGAGTACCCAAGACGATTGTTTCTGATCGAGATGTCAAGTTCATGAGTTACTTTTGGAAGACACTTTGGGGCAAGCTGGGAACGAAGCTGCTGTTCAGTACCACTTGTCATCCCCAAACTGATGGACAAACGGAGGTGGTGAATCGCACACTCTCAACGTTGCTGCGAGCCATGATCAAGAAGAACTTGCGTGAGTGGGAAGATTGTTTGCCGCATGTGGAGTTTGCATATAACAGGGCGGTACATTCTACCACACAACTGTGTCCGTTTGAGGTGGTGTATGGTTTCAAACCCATTACTCCGTTTGATTTGCTGCCGCTTCCATTACATGAGAGAGTCAACATGGAGGCATCGAATGTAACGCCCCGACCCCGGAATTATACAGAGAGGCTATGTAGTTGGCACAACCATCAATGTATAAAACAAAGATCGAGACTTGTGGAACAACTGGCACATTGCAGACTTTACGACTCAAAATCATATAGCAACTCATATATGAGAAGAATACAAATATCACACGAAGAGGTCACTGACCCAGCAATTCATCAAGCGGAAGCGAAGTAGTGTTGTCTAACACAACAAGATCCAAATATGACCTAAGAGGCCTACGAATAAACAATACCAGCCAGCTTGTTCCACGGTCCCAAGCTGCCACCTGGGAACCCCGAACTACTCGTCGATGTCCAGAAAGAAATCACCTAGCTGCTCGGTGTCGTCCTCCTCTGAAATACAAATATCGAGGCAGCAAAGAGAGACTGAGTACGACGTACTCGCAAGTTTAGTAGGGCGATATAGGCCCGATGCTGACGGAGGCTCTAAAGCTGTATAAAGTGGCTATTTTTGCATAAAGCTAGATTTTCTTTTAAAAGATGGAAAAGACCCATGGCAGCGACTACTCAGAAGGTTTTCAGAAAGGGATAAGAGAGTAACATTTTATCTTCGGTTCTCATCGAACCTACTTGTAGCCAAACCACTCATCTCCACCAAAGGCACTTCCCCGAATTCCCCTCGAGGGAATGAACCTTTATCACTCGTTGGTTATGCAACCTTTAGCTGCCATATCAATTAGGTTAAGGTTCTCTATGATCCCGTAAATTCATTCCCAAGGCGTCCATAACCGTGGACACGGCTTTTCGAAAAGATTTAACCCTGCAGGGGTGTACTATGTGAAAGTCGCCAGGTTCCCGAGGGACCTCCCAGCTTCTTATCCATTGGTACCGTCCGACTCACCTAGGTGGCCCTCTTCCGGGGAAGGCCGGCAAGCGGGCGCGGTTAAACCTTTACCTCGCGTGAGACTATCCAAGAGCCGTCTGTGGCCACAGGGCAAGTTTACCCAGCCTATCTCAGCCCCTGCCCCATCGCCACGTCCTAAACACAAATCCTCCGCAACATCTTCTTTTCCACTCACACTCAAATGGAAAACCGAACTAGAGGACCCTTGGATACGCCCGCACAAGTTATTCAGTTAGTAAGGCGCCCATACACCCACCAATGGCAGCACGCTCAAACCTTGAGTCCGAAGACAGGAACTCGCACCTAGGGGCAAGAGTGAGGCAAAACACCATCCCCGATGGCAACTCACCCAAGCCTTTTAAGCCAATTAATTAAGTACCAACAACCACCACCATGTCCGAACATTCCATCACCATTCATCAATATGGAACTTAATCAACGGACATAAATAGCTAACGACTAAGCATGGCTAAGCATGGCTAAGCATACGACAACAAATATATTTTGTATCCGGCCAACACATCAACCTAGGGTTCATAGGTAGGGAGGCATGTGATGGTTCAGGGGATAAACATGCATACATAGGGGACTCTAGCATTGACCAAAAATTGTCATTGGAATCGCATGCAATATTATGGTGGATAAAATAGTTTTAGAAAACATAGGATGCTAAATGCCAAGAAGGTTAGGTTATCTCTTGCCTTGCTGCCCGGGCGCGTAGTACTGCTCGTCGGGGTTGGTAGGGTTAACCTCCACTCCGAAATCTATCGATACCCAAACAATATGGAAAAACAATAAATAACACGAAAACAAGGTGCAATGCACAATCACATGATGCCATGACAAATTTATGCAAGTTATCATTATTTTAATGTATTTCACAATTTAAATGGGGTTCCATACAATTAAGGTAATTGTTTGGAAACAACCCCACATTTACCTTAGTGGTCACATTGTTTATAAATTACCTCATTATTAAAGAAGTGGATTAAATATGCATGAGCATGGCATGAATGGATAGGGTTTGATAGCATTTGAAGTGTTGATCACTTTGGTATGTCATTTGCAACTTTTGGATCAATATTTATCAAGTTATGAATTTTCTAAATTTCATTCATATTCTGCCATTTCTAGAACTAAAATTCTATAGAAAGCTATTGATGTGTAGAAGACAACCCAATTGGATTTAATTCGATTTGAGTTATTAAACTTCCTGTATAAATGTTTTAACCCAAAAAGTCAATATTCTAGTTTTTGCTACAACTCAAGTTAATTTTATTTAAAATTTAAATACTCTTAGGGATAACTAGTATTGCTTAAATGTGAGCTGACAAAATTGGTTTGACCTCATTTGGATTAATAGAGTATCAGAAACAAACAAGTTTAGGTTTTATACCGTCTGTGGCATTTGAATATCATTATTTATTTATTAATCTAAATGGGGTGAGACCACTTCAGTGAGTTAGATAATTTCATAAGCTTTCCAGAACATATTCATTTTCTATTTTTAGATTCCTAGATCTCGAGATATTAGTTTTCAAAATGTGGATAAATTTTCTGGCAGAGAAAATCCCTTTTTAAGTTTAACAACTTAACTAATTTGCTAATTTCCTACTGATTTAACCACAAGACCAAATGGAATAAATCCAGTGGCATGGGGTAGACTAGTTGATGTACTTTTGATACCATTTTAGTTTGGTATTTTTGGTTAAACCAAGTTTTAGGAAACATCTCCCAAAGATGGCATAAAATAACCTTTCTGAGTTTTCAGTTAAAACTAACACATTTGTCATTTTTATTTCTAATTGGAGACATGTCCAAAAATGAGCATGTCTTGCATCTATGTAAAGATGGCATATTATACTAGCTATATAATTTTAGTTTGCTATTTTTAAGCCTCTGGTTAAATGGGGATGTTCATGGGAAGGTGGCTACCTTCTGTTATTTTATGTGGAGGGGTTATTGCTTAGCCATCTTCCTGAGCTGGTATCTTTTATATAGAATTTATTTTTGGATTCACAACACTTGTTCATGGCAGTACACTATCCATACTAACATTACATGCCAATACAAACATCTAAATAAATCTAGAGTAATTGCTATGATCAGATCAAAAACCTACGCATTTATCTGTTTTCAGAAGTTTCTGAAACAGACAGAACATAACTACTTTGCCTCATGTTTCCATTGAGCTAAACTAATTATTTTGGAAATCTAAAAGTTGCATCTGAATATATGTAACTTGTTCTTTCTAAAAATGCAAAGATTTCAAATTTTGGTGGAGTATATTTCTCAGAAATTGCATGCAAAGGTTACTACTCTATTCTGTTTTCTGGACTTAGCAGTTTCTCAGGAAAAATCAAAACGGGCGGGAACGATCCAGGGCCGTTGATCTCGCGATCGACGGCCCACGGCCATCTTCTCCAGCCCGACGGGGCAAAGAACAGGGAGAGGGAGAGAGGGCCAGGGGAGGCACCTGCCGGCGGCGAGGGGCTCCGGGGCGGCCTGGGGGCGAGGGAGGGTGGCCTGGGCAACTCCAGGGCGGTGGTGGCGTCGCCGGAGACGCACCACAGCGGCGTCACGGCGTGGTGGCCGAGCAGCTCGAGTGAGCTCTCGGGCAGCTCCTCCGGTGGCTTCTAAGCGAGGGAGAGTGGTTCGGTGGTGTTGTGGTGCTTGCTCTCGGCCGTGGGACTCCTTTTATAGCCGGGGAGAGGCTCAGGGGCGAGAGGATGGTGTGGGGGTCCGGCCATGTCGCGCGGGCGGCACGGGTGCGTGCGGGGGCGGCGTCCTGCGGGGCGAGGGCGGCACGGGCGCGGCGCCAGGGGGTCAAGGGGTGGCGTGGGCGCGTGCTGGCGGTCGGGCGCGTGCTGGTCGGGCTTCTGTCGGCCGGGGTGGTCGCGGTGCAGGCACGCATGCAAGATGTTCGACGCTTGGTCGGCCGGCAGTGCAACGGCGAGTGCGGGCAGGGGAGGGGGCCCTGGTGCAAGGGGTTGCCATGGGGAGTCTCAGGGGATCATGGGAGACCTCCTGGACAAGGTGGTTGCTGGGTTTGGTGCTGGTTGAAACATGAGGGCATGGGGGTGGCATGTCCATGCCAAAGCTAGCTAGGGCTAGGGTTTAGGGTATGGGGTGGCTAGGGTGGTGTCCAGCAGGTGTAGGGGATACAGGAGAGTGTGCTGGACATGTTGGGGACAAGCTTTAGGGCTGCCATCGAAATAAAAGGGTAGTGGTCCATTTTGCACTACTTGCCACCATTAGGCACCATTAGGATTTTAAATGGCAATATAAAGAGAGGCGCAAGTGTGCAAATGATGTAAGAAGTATGGTTAGGTGATGAGGTTTGGTTTTCATAAATTGGTTTCAAATATCAAGCATTGGTTGCCACTAATTTGAATTCTCCAATTAAAACAATTGCTTGTCAAAATTTGTTATCGCTCACAGACGATTTAGGTCTTTATTTAATTATTTGAAATTGCCATTGCACTAATTTTTGCAACCAACATATTTGAAGTTGTTAGAACTTCCTGGACAAATATGAATTTCAATTTGGATTGTATTTGTGCAATAATATTCATCACCCTTGAATTTTTAATTAAAGCCAAGGTATTATTTCATGTGAAGCAATTTAAATATGGATGCCATGATGCAATCATGAAAAAGAAAAAGTGAAAATTTGGCCCATATTTTAGGGTACCAAATCTGGGCTGTTACAATTCTACCCCCCTTACAAGAATCTCGCCCCGAGATTCCTAGAGTAGGAAGAGGGATGAGGGAAACACGACAACCCCTAACTTTATCGATCTTCTTGATCCCACGATGATCTTCCTTGTTGCAGAGAAAAGGTAACAAGCAGGACGTGCCGACAAGAACAGAAGATAGTTCAAGATGACAGACAAATTATCTCCGAGGGTTGGAAATATGAACCTTGCACAAGACCATAATCCATTAAGGAAAACTAGTAACAACTTGACCAAACAAAGGTCGAGCCGATGGTAGGACAACCGATCACTCTGTTCAGGATATTGGTACAAGATCAAGACAATACTCCAAACCACCAATAGGTGTAGATCATAGAAACTTGAAGCATCGAGAGGAGAAAGGACACTTTCCGGACTCTACGCTTTGACACACCCATGTTTCCATAGGGTTGGAAGCTCGGTCCTAACGGGATTGACGGGTGGACCTAACGTCCGTGTGAGTGGGCAAACCCTTGGGTTCACCTAGGAAGGATAGATATGGCATTGACCCACAGTTAGCTTGGAGAGGTAAAACCTCATAACGCGATATTCCTAAGATACAGGGAGTAAGGGAAGCGATCGATAGATATTTAGTAACTCCGTAGTGAGGTTCTCCTTGAGTTTTTCTAGATATTGCACTCCGGCTTCGAAATAGCATTCCATCAATCCTCAAGCGAAAATCATACTTGAAGATAGAGGAAAGACCTTAGGGGAACTATTAGGATGAACTACCCATGATACACATGGATAGTGGGTGATTTTTCAGGATTGAAGGGGTTTCGTCAACAGATCTTCCGGTGAGGTGCTTGAATCACTACACCGGAATCATCGGGTTTACTAAAAGATCTAGGTCCTGCTCTTGGTAAACCACCAAGCATCATTTATGCTTGAGATTCAGAGTTGAGTAGGTGTGCAGATACTTCGGCCTAGTAGGTATGGAAGGAGTTTGCGGAAGTTAGCCGCAAGACAGGGTACTACATTCACAAAACATGGGCTACGGTGTCAAGCTACAAACACGAGCTAGCTTGGGAGTTCCAGATGGTCACAACTACAAAGAGGAATTCGAACCAACATGGACTCCAAACAATGAAGCCCAACTAATTCGTGATTGGGAAACACCGGTCAGCTGATGAGACTTGACAACTTCTTATTTAGGAATGACTCGGTCAGGGCTTGGTGTGCACACATGGCTTAATCGGCGAACGGGAGGTAACAACCTACCAGCTCAATAATGCACATATGCATAACCAACTTGTGATTTAACCCGAGGGGACAAAGTGAACTTCACTCGGACCCCCAGCGACAAAAGTCACTGGTTGCGAGAAGAACTTGCTTTTGAAGAAAAAGATGTGGTCGTGGGAGTTTTGACATGACTCTAACTCGTTGACCGGAGGTGTGCACCTAACGAATGGGCTTGGCAACACAGACAACTCAGCTCGATGATATGATTACCAATCATGCTAAGAGTGCCACCAAGTCGTTGAATTTCAAAACAATATCAATTGCTAAGAACATCCGAGTACCACAACGGTATTCATCCTCAACATTCTCCAGCCCGGGTAGCTCGGAGGTAGATAGATATGGAAGGGTAAGAGCATCACTTCATCAAGTACGTCATGAGACTAAGCACGACCTCTCGATATAAAAGAGTGGAACACTCCAAGGTGGAACGGAACAAAGCTAGACAGACCTTTACTCCGCGAATCACAATCCCTCGACCGGTTTCGAGAAATGGACAAGGTACCGGAGGTTGTTTCTCCTGACATCCTGAAGTGGAATGCCTTGACGAACACAAGAATAACAAGCATCAAAACACCCCAATGCACGATAAACTTGACTGTCAAAAGACAGATAGAGGTCGGACAACTGATTTGAGTAAGTAACGGGCTAATAACAATTTCAAGATATTGTAGAAGCCCGTGTTAGCAATCTTACGACAACTAGTGCCGGAAGGGTTTCAGGAACGGGTGTGGTGGAGGAATCACAAACATTGGGGAACCACTCGATAGGAGCAATTTTGTCGTGATCTAGACAGTTCCATAACAGAGAGTTTAGCTAAAGCTAGCGACATGGGGAGCATTGTTAAGCAAAACAATTACGGCTGCAACCTCGAGTTTGAAGACTAACTCTAGATTTTGCCAACCTGATGTAGGGTTTGAAAATTTAACATCAGGGTTCAACGGAAAGATCTTGGGTTAAAGATCAGCTTCATGCACCGGGACTCACAATAGTATAATGCTCACAAGGGTGACAACCCTCATGAATCATTACACCAGAGCCCTAGCACAACCCGGGACCTTCGGTTCAAGATCTTGGGCTAAGCAAAAGAGTGTCTTGATGAACCACCATACTCCTTCCCTTCGGAATTTAGAATTTGCAGACAAGCAAAGTTAACTAGCAACTAAAGGTAGAACCCAACCCCGTGATCCTAAAGATTTAGAAGTTCCCGATGATCAGAAACTCGTTAAATTCAAATAGAGGTAAGATGGCACCGAGATCAGAGTGAATTAGGTAAGGAGTAAAAATAATCCTAGGAAGGTTTTCACAACTCATTTTTAGGTTAAAAATAATTTTCACGCACTAGACTTGACATCGACCAATAGAAAGGGCTTCCTACAGGCAGTCCTGCTCTGATACCAACTTGTAACGCCCCGACCCCGGAATTATACAGAGAGGCTATGTAGTTGGCACAACCATCAATGTATAAAACAAAGATCGAGACTTGTGGAACAACTGGCACATTGCAGACTTTACGACTCAAAATCATATAGCAACTCATATATGAGAAGAATACAAATATCACACGAAGAGGTCACTGACCCAGCAATTCATCAAGCGGAAGCGAAGTAGTGTTGTCTAACACAACAAGATCCAAATATGACCTAAGAGGCCTACGAATAAACAATCCCAGCCAGCTTGTTCCACGGTCCCAAGCTGCCACCTGGGAACCCCGAACTACTCGTCGATGTCCAGAAAGAAACCACCTAGCTGCTCGGTATCGTCCTCCTCTGAAATACAAATATCGAGGCAGCAAAGAGAGACTGAGTACGACGTACTCGCAAGTTTAGTAGGGCGATATAGGCCCGATGCTGACGGAGGCTCTAAAGCTGTATAAAGTGGCTATTTTTGCATAAAGCTAGATTTTCTTTTAAAAGATGGAAAAGACCCATGGCAGCGACTACTCAGAAGGTTTTCAGAAAGGGATAAGAGAGTAACATTTTATCTTCGGTTCTCATCGAACCTACTTGTAGCCAAACCACTCATCTCCACCAAAGGCACTTCCCCGAATTCCCTCGAGGGAATGAACCTTTATCACTCGTTGGTTATGCAACCTTTAGCTGCCATATCAATTAGGTTAAGGTTCTCTATGATCCCGTAAATTCATTCCCAAGGCGTCCATAACCGTGGACACGGCTTTTCGAAAAGATTTAACCCTGCAGGGGTGTACTATGTGAAAGTCGCCAGGTTCCCGAGGGACCTCCCAGCTTCTTATCCATTGGTACCGTCCGACTCACCTAGGTGGCCCTCTTCCGGGGAAGGCCGGCAAGCGGGCGCGGTTAAACCTTTACCTCGCGTGAGACTATCCAAGAGCCGTCTGTGGCCACAGGGCAAGTTTACCCAGCCTATCTCAGCCCCTGCCCCATCGCCACGTCCTAAACACAAATCCTCCGCAACATCTTCTTTTCCACTCACACTCAAATGGAAAACCGAACTAGAGGACCCTTGGATACGCCCGCACAAGTTATTCAGTTAGTAAGGCGCCCATACACCCACCAATGGCAGCACGCTCAAACCTTGAGTCCGAAGACAGGAACTCGCACCTAGGGGCAAGAGTGAGGCAAAACACCATCCCCGATGGCAACTCACCCAAGCCTTTTAAGCCAATTAATTAAGTACCAACAACCACCACCATGTCCGAACATTCCATCACCATTCATCAATATGGAACTTAATCAACGGACATAAATAGCTAACGACTAAGCATGGCTAAGCATGGCTAAGCATACGACAACAAATATATTTTGTATCCGGCCAACACATCAACCTAGGGTTCATAGGTAGGGAGGCATGTGATGGTTCAGGGGATAAACATGCATACATAGGGGACTCTAGCATTGACAAAAAATTGTCATTGGAATCGCATGCAATATTATGGTGGATAAAATAGTTTTAGAAAACATAGGATGCTAAATGCCAAGAAGGTTAGGTTATCTCTTGCCTTGCTGCCCGGGCGCGTAGTACTGCTCGTCGGGGTTGGTAGGGTTAACCTCCACTCCGAAATCTATCGATACCCAAACAATATGGAAAAACAAATAAATAACACGAAAACAAGGTGCAATGCACAATCACATGATGCCATGACAAATTTATGCAAGTTATCATTATTTTAATGTATTTCACAATTTAAATGGGGTTCCATACAATTAAGGTAATTGTTTGGAAACAACCCCACATTTACCTTAGTGGTCACATTGTTTATAAATTACCTCATTATTAAAGAAGTGGATTAAATATGCATGAGCATGGCATGAATGGATAGGGTTTGATAGCATTTGAAGTGTTGATCACTTTGGTATGTCATTTGCAACTTTTGGATCAATATTTATCAAGTTATGAATTTTCTAAATTTCATTCATATTCTGCCATTTCTAGAACTAAAATTCTATAGAAAGCTATTGATGTGTAGAAGACAACCCAATTGGATTTAATTCGATTTGAGTTATTAAACTTCCTGTATAAATGTTTTAACCCAAAAAGTCAATATTCTAGTTTTTGCTACAACTCAAGTTAATTTTATTTAAAATTTAAATACTCTTAGGGATAACTAGTATTGCTTAAATGTGAGCTGACAAAATTGGTTTGACCTCATTTGGATTAATAGAGTATCAGAAACAAACAAGTTTAGGTTTTATACCGTCTGTGGCATTTGAATATCATTATTTATTTATTAATCTAAATGGGGTGAGACCACTTCAGTGAGTTAGATAATTTCATAAGCTTTCCAGAACATATTCATTTTCTATTTTTAGATTCCTAGATCTCGAGATATTAGTTTTCAAAATCTGGATAAATTTTCTGGCAGAGAAAATCCCTTTTTAAGTTTAACAACTTAACTGATTTGCTAATTTCCTACTGACTTAACCACAAGACCAAATGGAATAAATCCAGTGGCATGGGGTAGACTAGTTGATGCACTTTTGATACCATTTTAGTTTGGTATTTTTGGTTAAACCAAGTTTTAGGAAACATCTCCCAAAGATGGCATAAAATAACCTTTCTGAGTTTTCAGTTAAAACTAACACATTTGTCATTTTTAGTTCTAATTGGAGACATGTCCAAAAATGAGCATGTCTTGCATCTATGTAAAGATGGCATATTATACTAGCTATATAATTTTAGTTTGCTATTTTTAAGCCTCTGGTTAAATGGGGATTTTCATGGGAAGGTGGCTACCTTCTGTTATTTTATGTGGAGGGGTTATTGCTTAGCCATCTTCCTGAGCTGGTATCTTTTATATAGAATTTATTTTTGGATTCACAACACTTGTTCATGGCAGTACACTATCCATTCTAACATGACATGCCAATACAAACATCTAAATAAATCTAGAGTAATTGCTATGATCAGATCAAAAACCTACGCATTTATCTGTTTTCAGAAGTTTCTGAAAACAGACAGAACATAGCTACTTTGCCTCATGTTTCCATTGAGCTAAACTAATTATTTTGGAAATCTAAGAGTTGCATCTGAATATATGTAACTTGTTCTTTCTAAAAATGCAAAGATTTCAAACTTTGGTGGAGTATATTTCTCAGAAATTGCATGCAAAGGTTACTACTCTATTCTGTTTTCTGGACTTAGCAGTTTCTCAGGAAAAATCAAAACGGGCGGGAACGATCCAGGGCCGTTGATCTCGCGATCGACGGCCCACGGCCATCTTCTCCAGCCCGACGGGGCAAAGAACAGGGAGAGGGAGAGAGGGCCAGGGGAGGCACCTGCCGGCGGCGAGGGGCTCCGGGGCGGCCTGGGGGCGAGGGAGGGTGGCCTGGGCAACTCCAGGGCGGTGGTGGCGTCGCCGGAGACGCACCACAGCGGCGTCACGGCGTGGTGGCCGAGCAGCTCGAGTGAGCTCTCGGGCAGCTCCTCCGGTGGCTTCTAAGCGAGGGAGAGTGGTTCGGTGGTGTTGTGGTGCTTGCTCTCGGCCGTGGGACTCCTTTTATAGTCGGGGAGAGGCTCAGGGGCGAGAGGATGGTGTGGGGGTCCGGCCATGTCGCGCGGGCGGCACGGGTGCGTGCGGGGGCGGCGTCCTGCGGGGCGAGGGCGGCACGGGCGCGGCGCCAGGGGGTCAAGGGGTGGCGTGGGCGCGTGCTGGCGGTCGGGCGCGTGCTGGTCGGGCTTCTGTCGGCCGGGGTGGTCGCGGTGCAGGCACGCATGCAAGATGTTCGACGCTTGGTCGGCCGGCAGTGCAACGGCGAGTGCGGGCAGGGGAGGGGGCCCTGGTGCAAGGGGTTGCCATGGGGAGTCTCAGGGGATCATGGGAGACCTCCTGGACAAGGTGGTTGCTGGGTTTGGTGCTGGTTGAAACATGAGGGCATGGGGGTGGCATGTCCATGCCAAAGCTAGCTAGGGCTAGGGTTTAGGGTATGGGGTGGCTAGGGTGGTGTCCAGCAGGTGTAGGGGATACAGGAGAGTGTGCTGGACATGTTGGGGACAAGCTTTAGGGCTGCCATCGAAATAAAAGGGTAGTGGTCCATTTTGCACTACTTGCCACCATTAGGCACCATTAGGATTTTAAATGGCAATATAAAGAGAGGCGCAAGTGTGCAAATGATGTAAGAAGTATGGTTAGGTGATGAGGTTTGGTTTTCATAAATTGGTTTCAAATATCAAGCATTGGTTGCCACTAATTTGAATTCTCCAATTAAAACAATTGCTTGTCAAAATTTGTTATCGCTCACAGACGATTTAGGTCTTTATTTAATTATTTGAAATTGCCATTGCACTAATTTTTGCAACCAACATATTTGAAGTTGTTAGAACTTCCTGGACAAATATGAATTTCAATTTGGATTGTATTTGTGCAATAATATTCATCACCCTTGAATTTTTAATTAAAGCCAAGGTATTATTTCATGTGAAGCAATTTAAATATGGATGCCATGATGCAATCATGAAAAAGAAAAAGTGAAAATTTGGCCCATATTTTAGGGTACCAAATCTGGGCTGTTACATCGAAGCGTGCAGATTTTGTGAGGAAGATACATGAGAAGACAAAAGAGGCAATTGAGAAGAAAGGCAAGTACAATGCAGCTCGTGTCAATAAGAAGAGAAAGGAGGTGATCTTTCAGCCCGGCGACATGGTTTGGGTGCACTTTCGTACAGACAGATTTCCTGTTCAGCGCAAGTCCAAGTTGATGCCGTGGGGTGATGGTCCATTCAAGGTTCTTGCCAAGATAAATGATAATGCATACAAGATAGATCTTCCTACAACTGAGTTTGGTGTCAGTAATACTTTCAATGTTGCTGATTTGACGCCATATGCTGGAGAAGACCTTGACGCGTCGAGGTCGACGCCTTTTCAAGGGGGGGAGGATGATGAGGACATCCCTAGTCCTTTACCATTTTCTTCTATCGATGATGTTGCTGCTCAAGACAAGCCCAATGAAGTGAGGATTGGACCGATGACAAGAGCTCGTGCCAAGCTACTTGGACAACAGGTGAACTCACTCTTAATTGAATATGATGTTTGTGATTACGAGAACTTTATACTGCCTAAGTCTATGCACTTGTGTATGATTAGGGTTGTTGATAACACAAATATTGGAGGAGTACCAGAGGAGCGGCAAGGAATGGAGTACAACGTCACCTATGGCGCGAGGGAGGAGCGGGAGGAAGGCGCAAGGAAGGAAGACGAAGAAAACCAGTCAGGCCGGCCTGAGGCCGGCCTCAGCCCGGCCAGGCCGGGCTGCCACCCGAAGCACCCGGCCTCCGAGACGCAGGAAGGCCGGCCCAAGCCCGGCCTAGGCCGGCCATGTGCCCGAAGCGGCCGGCCTCAGCCCGGCCTTAGCCCGGCCTAGGCCGGCCATGCACCCGAAGCGGCCGGCCTCAGCCCGGCCTCCGCCCGGCCAGGCCGGCTTGCCTGTCATGCGAATCCCAGCCCAGCCTTGGCCCGGCCTAAGCCCGGCCTGGACCCGGCCTGCGCGCCAGATTTCGGCCGAACCCACTTTTGGGTCGGTTTGTACCCGTTGGAGTCCGAACCAAGTTATGTTTTTGTGTTAGGTCGGTTGGCCCCCTATATAAAGCTAGGGCCGGCTGCTAGAGAGAGGTTAGACCACGTTTTGATTAAACCCTAGATTGGATTGCTACAAGCATTCATCTTTTGCCGTGTTCCTCTTTGTTGCGATCAGGAATACAACCCCTCCACTTTGTTTCGATCTGGAGGTTCTTGCTACCAAAGTTAGAGTGTGATCTGTTGTTCCATTGGGAATTAGTAGATCGCAGAAACCGCTTCGTGGCCGGCGGCTACGTTGCATCGGTGTGAGGCGTCGCGAATATCCATTGGGTTGAAGAGCTGTTGCATTGGCAACAGGGGAGCAGCCGGAGAGTTCGTCGGAATCTCGCAAGTTATCTACCATCATCAACCATCTACCACCGCTCACAGAGAAGATCGGGCCACCCCTTATCACCTCCCCTCCAAAAGGCGTCCGGAGACTATTTTTATAGTCGGTTTAGGTCAAGACAAAGCTTCTGGAAGAAAGATCGACGGCAATGGAGCCACGAGGGCACAGATGAGTGGTCCCACGCGGCCAAGGAATCTGGCCGTGTGGGCCACCCTCTTCTGGCCCTCGGGCCTCCGTTCGTTCGCTTCCTTCGCTCCTACACTTTGTTCCTTCCAAAAACTGATGCTCGTAAATTTTTAGGTCATTTGGACGTCGTTTGGGTCCCTGAAACATCAAAATATAGAAAATAGGGTTTTCTGCCAGTGCAGGGTTAATTCCAGAAAAATAGGAAAACTGTGAAATCTTCCCAAAATCATTATAAAACAATGATATAACCCTTATATGATGCAAATATGATTGAAATGTGGGTATTATGATGCAAAGTTCATGTATGCATTTTACATGCATCATCGTCCTCCGGGGCGTCTTGCTCATCGTCGGCATGGTCGCCACTAGCAGCTCCGGCGGCGGCCTCCTCCTCCTCCAACTCCTGGGACGCTTCCCAGAACGACTTGTTGGCGTCTCTAGCTATTTCTTCGACGCGCATGTTCTTAGAAGGGCCCGCGGACTCCGACAAGTTTGCACTTAATTAAAAAGAGGCAAAAAGTTAGTAAACACAAATATAAGAAAAATTCACTTAATTAAGTAGTAAGATACCCCGGCCCATGCATTAGTCGCAATACCGCATATGTCCTATTTTTAGCAAAGTCATGCTAAAATTCACGAAAAAATTTGGCATGACCTTTGCTAAAAAAGGGACATATGGAGTACCCGAATTTGCCGGAACGGAAGTTAATCGACGTTCCAGCAATCTCAAGGGCCTCTCAGTGTACCTGCAAACATTTCACAAATCATGTTGCCGGCATTGCCGGCCGGCAACATCCACATGCATGACACGATGGTCGGAGCACAAACAACCACGACACGATGGTCGTGGTAGCACAGAACACAAGCACACACAACCTCACCTGTAAATTTTTCACAAATCGATTCCAAGGGCGTCTTCTTGCCTAGCACACACAAGCACCTCTGCACCTGTATAACCAGAAAAAAGAAAAGGAACATATTTCAGCTCGAGTTACAACCATCAGCTACAGAAATAATTTTACACTTGCACATAGCTCAAAGCACAATGTGATGCCTAGTATATTTTTTTTTGTTGACATCCATGCAGAAATAATTTGTGGTATGGGTGGGGATGTTCCCTCAGCTAGGCATAGAGGTGCTATGCTATGTCATCACAGGGATTAAAAATCACAAGCCGGCATCAGTTCTTATCAAATAATAAGCCACAGTCTGTGCATCATAGGCAGAGGTAATAAAGCATCACAGCATCACCACAGGAGCACTAGAGCATCACAGCATCATCATAGCTAGGCAGAGGAGCATCACAGCATCATCCAGTATCACCACAGGACCACTAGAGCATCATATAGCACACATCACAGGAGCAGCAGAACATCTCAACACCTAGCCTCAGTCTGTGCATCATAGGCAGTGGTAATAAAGCATCACAGCATCACCACAGGAGCACTAGAGCATCACATCATCATCATAGGCAGAGGAGCATCACAGCATCATCTTTATTGAAATATTTATTGGCAGAGGAGCATCACAGCATCACCACAGGAACATCACAGCATCACAGCATCATCATAGGCAGAGGAGCATCACCGCATCACCACAGGAGCACTAGAGCATCACAACATCATCATAGCCCAAATTCTGCCCATATTTATTGAAATATGGACTGTAAGCTGGTTTATGCTTGGCTCTACCTTAATTTTCCTAGCAGCATGTCCTCAAATTTTCCTAGCAACATGATAGCAAAAAATATCATTTACTCAAAGTTTCCTAGCAAATTACACAACAAGAATGAAGCAGAAAAAGCATCAAACTTGGGCTTGGGATTTTAACAAACACCTAGGGTGCAGCTCTAGGTAGGGGCAGCAGGAGAGGAAGAGGGGCAGCACCTCGGGGAGGGAAGGGAGGGGAGGTCGTCGAAGGCGGTGGAGGTGCTCCTCGTGGGCGCGGTGGAGGTGCTCCTCGTGGGCGCGGTGGAGGTGCTCCTCGTGGGCGTCGAGGTGCCGCGGCGGAATGGTTGGGCTGGGGCGGCCGACGGCGGCGAGTTGGGACGGTGGTGGTGCAGCGGCAGGCGGTTGGGCGTCGAGGGGGGCGCGCGCGGGGTGAGTTGGGGGCGAAAGGAAGGAGAAGGGAAGAAAGGGGAGAGCCCAGCAAAATGGCTAAGTGCCGGAATTCCGTGGCGCATCCCCCAGCAGATGCGCCACAGAATTACAGAATTCTGTGGCGCATCTGCTGGGGGATGCGCCACAGAATTCTGTGGTTAGAATTAGTGCTAAAAAGCACTAGTGGCTGTAATGTGACAAGCACACAAGCATAGCCCAATGGTTAGCCATTGAAACCGGGAATTGGGCAGCCAGGTTCGAATCCTAGCTGTCTCACATTTTTTTTCTTTAAAAAATAATTAATATTTTTTTTCACACATACACACAAATTAATACACAGAAAAAGTCACACATAGCCCAATTAATATGCTTAATTGTCACACATACACACAAACTAATACACAAAAAAGTCACACATAGCCCAATTAATATGCTTAATTGTCACACATACACACAAATTAATACAAAAAAAGTCTTCTTCGTCCCGGCGGCCGGTTCGGAGCTAGCTTCTCTTCTTTCCCTTCTTCGCGGTTGAATACTTTAGGCCGGGCACCTTGAGATTTCTTCGCGTGAACGGACAACCTTTAGTAAGTAGGGAGGTCTTCCTTCTTTATTTACTAGTAGTAGGTCTGTCAAAGTACTTGTCGAATTCCACCTCGATCTTCGGATCGCCGTTCTTGCCCAAGTCTTCCTCGTTGGCGTCTCCTTCCATTCCGATGATGCTCCTCTTGCCCCTCCTCACGACAACATGACTAGGCTTTGACGGGTCCGTAATGAAGAAGCATTGCTCAACCTGGCTAGCGAGTACACATGGCTCATTTTTCACGGAGGCGTTCTTCGATTTGGCATCGGGTATTACCATGGTGGTGAAATACCGGTTTTCTTTGACGACTGTCCTTGGCCCATCTCACACGGAACATTGGCACCAACTGTCCACAGTAGTTGAGCTCCCATATCTCCTCGATCCTTCCGAAATTTTTTTCCTTGAAAGTAGCCTCGTCATCGCCGTAGAATAGCATAGTTACTCCTAAGTTTTGGTATTCGCTATTCCTGTCCTGTTCCTCAGTGCAGAATCTGTAACCGCTGATGTCGTACGTCAGATAGGTCTTTACGTTGTGCCTGGGGCCCTGTTATAAGGAGAATATGAGTATTTCATCTTCCGTAGCTGGCGGTATGCTCTTTGCTTGAACCAGTTGCCTTTTCTTGAACCAACGCATGAAGCTGGAGTTGTGCTCTCTGGTTACGTCTCCCTTCTTTCTCGGCCGGCCCAGGTCGATGTAATTCTGCTCGATTAAGCTTTTCTGCTCTTCCCCCCCAAGGTTCGATCAATTATAAGTGTTGTAGCGTGACTCGGTGAGCCCTATCGAAGTCGTCTTGTCGACCATGAATGCTGACATGGACTGAGCGGTAGCCCTCGCGGTGACCAAATCCCTCGAGCCTGCCGAGGTGCGTCCTGGTGGGCAGACCAACATCCTGGTTCTCGGTGCTCAGATAATTTTGGCAGAAGGAGATACACTCGTAGGTTAGAAAGCCCTTGGCCATGCTTGCATCTGGACGGGACCTGTTGCGAACGTATCGTTTCATGACACCGTTCTGCCTTTCGAACTGCATCATGTAGTGCAGGAACATCGTCCCGAGCTGCCTGATGTCATCAACGACATGGAGAAGGAGATGCACTGTAGATATCAAAGAATGCGGGCAGGAAGTAAATCTCGAGCTCGCATAGTATCACCACGATCTCTTCCTGTAGCCTGTGGAGCTACCTCACGCCGATCGACTTCCTATTGATGACGTCGAAAATGTTGCAAAGGCCAAGCAGCGTATCACGGACGTGCTCGTCCATTAGCCCTCGGATCGCAATGGGGAGTATCTGCGTCATCAGCACGTGACAGTCATGAGACTTCATCCCGCTGAACCTCTTCTTCATTGCGTCCAGATATCTGCTTATCTTCCCCGCGTAACCGTGAGGAAATTTGACTCCGAGGAGGCACCTTAAGAACTTCTCGAGCTCCTCCGGACTCATAGTGAAGCAGGCAGCGGGAAGCACCACTGCGTTCTTCTTAACCCTTTTGCGGCGACCTTGAGTCCCTTCCGTCTGATCATCATCATCATCATCATCATCATTGTCATCATCACTATCGGGGCCCTGAAGATCTTTCCTGATTCCAAGCCATTTCAGATCATATCTTGCTTTCGTCCCATCCTTGGTCCTATCGGACATGTTACAAAGAGTGCCAAGAAGACTCTCGGTAATGTTCTTGGTAATATGCATTACATCGAGGCTATGGGGCGTGTGGAGTACCTTCTAGTACTCCAAGTCATGGAAAACAGACCTCGCTTTCCATACACCCAGCAGGGGATCTACCCTCAGTCGCTTCTTTCCCGACGCAGGGCACTCCTCCCAATTTTTCAAAAGCTCGTCGATTTCTTCGCCGCTCCTCGGGCACGGGGCTCTTTCGAGCTTGTCTTTACCATTGAACAAATCACCGCATTTCCTCCACGGGTGATCCATGCGAACCCACCTTCGAGCCCCCGGGAACACGGTTTTCGAAGACCCGGGATCCCTTGGTAGCTGGAGATGCGGAGTCTCATCCATGCAAGCGTCTAAATGGTGTGTCAGGATCACGCCCTTCTCCGGATCTTCTTCGGGCTTCTCCCTTTCCGCGTGCCATTTCATTAGCTTTGCTTCCTTAGGGTCCACGAAATACCACTGTAGACGGGGAGTGATAGGAAAGTACCATACCACTTTTCGAGGAACATTCCTTTTCCCACTCTTGTACCGTCCCTGGCCGCACACCGGACATGTGGTTCTGTCCTTGTACACGCCCCGATAAATTGCGCAATCATTGATGCAGACGTGGTATCTGTCGTACGGTACGTCAAGAGGGCACACGACTTTCTTGGCCTCCTCGATACTGCTTGGCAATGTGTTCCCCTCGGGAAGATGATCGTGCCAGCATTTCAGGTTCTTGCTGAAGCTGACGTCAGTCCATCTGTTTTCCTCCTTCATCTGTAGAGCATCAAGCGTTACATGCAAGCGCGTATCCTGGGGCCGGCAATCAGGATACAACGGAGTCATCACGTCTTTCTTCATTTGCTCCAGCTTGGCTTTCTCTCTGGCTGCACCTCTGGCGTTGCTCGTCTCCTTCAGGAGGAGTTCTTGAACATGAGGGTCCTGCAAGGCCGAAGTTGGCGAGGTCTGCGTGCCCGCGTCTTCTCCACCACCATATACTCCTTCATCATGACCGTGTCCGCCGGCATCTCCTTCGTCATGATGATCTTGTCCGCCGGCATCTCCTTCGTCATGATGATCTTGTCCGCCGGCATATCCTTCGTCATGATAACCATGTCCGGGAGACTCTTCGTCTTCTCTCCCACCCTTGTCTTCATGCGCACCCTTAGCAGGTGATCCTCCAATTGTCCGGAATCAAGGTCGATCCAGCTCACGAGTTTGCATGTTCGACACGAACATCTTATCTGGCGCCTGTTGCACCGAATCATGTCAGCCTTCGCTTCTTCCTTGTATCTACCGATTTGACCGGAGCTCATCATGATGACCATGGTTGCCATAGATAGAGCAGAAATGAGAAACGAGAGTATGTTAAGTAGAACCGCAACATGCACATGCACACACACACACACATGCATGGTCTCTGGAAAAATTTGGTATGACCTCTCCTAAATCTAGGACATATGGGTAGTGCAAAAATTTGTCGAAACTAAAGTTAATCGACATTTCGGTAAACATCCATGCACCACGCCGGCGCAAGCAACAACAAAAAGTTTCTTCGCACATGCAAAAATTCATGCACACCACACAAGTTTCATGTACAAGCATCGTCTCGCCATCGTGCAAACCGCCCGTCGACAAGCGCTTCACCTACAACCATACACATTGCCGGCCACACAAAACATGCATATGCATGTCCATCCAACTATACTCACCTAGTAGGTTTGTCACCGAGATGTGACCGCGATCGATGAGAGAGAGTGTGTGGTGTTGGAGAGAAAAAGAGATGTATTGGGAGAGGAGGAGAGTATATATGGAGCCTCCCCCGACCCTCACCAATTATCTATCAAACAAAGTAGCTTTAACTACAAAAAATGGAGAAAAGTATGGGCAAAATGGGATGGGAGGGAGGAGGAACACGAGCTAGCAATGTGGGAGGAGAGGGGAAGAAGAAGACACAATTGGGTTAGCTAGGGGCTGCCACTTTTGTATTTCTGAAAAGCAATTCTGTGGCGCATGCATGGCTCCACATGCGCCACAGAAATGCAACTTTCGGTGGCGCATGGAGCTGGATGCGCCACAGAAATCTATATTTCTGTGACGCATCTGGCCCCATGCACCACAGAAATGGCTCCCCCCAATCATTGGTGTCAGGGCCCACCCATATTTCTGTGACGCATGGGGCAAGATGCGCCACAGAAATTTAGATTTCTGTGGCGCATCCAACTCCATGCGCCACAGAAAAGGCGGCGTCGGATGCAATCCAGCTGTTGGTGGTGGGGTCCACATATTTTCTGTGACGCATGGACATGTATGCGCCACAGAAAGACCTAATTCAGTGGCGCATGGGCTTAACATGCGCCACAGAAAGTTGAGAAATTCTGTGGCGCACCACCCAAGATGCGCCACAGAATATTTTCTGTGGCGCACGGCCACTTTGGTGCGCCACAAAATATGGTTACACCTATAGCTAGTTTCGTAATAGTGACTTCTCCAAACTCGAGATGCTATCATCGAGGGGAGTGGATGAGGAGGGGCTGGTGCTACTTTGGGTGAACTTGCCAAGGAGGTCGCCCTCGTAGTGGCAGATGTCCTTCTTTGTGTTCAAGGTCTCGGAGCTGAGCCCACGTACCTGATGTGTAAATGAATTTCTGGAGCATATTATGTTGTAATCTATCTATCTATTTATATAATTAAAACACAAGACAAACAATGGCCAGGATTTATCGATTTGGAGTTATAAGATATACACGGTGGAGATTCATCAATATGGATCTGCGGGGAAAAAAAGCTAGCCCACTGCATCACGTCACTCGCGTTTTCTTTAGCTGGTCGATTCGCCTTTGGTTTACCATACATGTACGTCGCCTGTTTGTATGGGTTATGGACTTCGGCAATACTTCTCTCCTACTGTCCATCAATCAATTCTTTCTTTGGAGCTACCTTGCATCTAACATCTGCAAATCCTCGCCGGAAAGTTATCGAAGCGCACGGTCGACGTTCAATCAATCCTGGAGAATAAACTGTCAATGTCAGCTTCCAGGTAACAGATCAACCAAGTAATCCAGTGCGTGCATCTCGGCCGACGTGATGGTTGCAATCCCTTCCGATCTCTTGACCTGAATCCAATTGATTCACTTATCCACTTAAAAAAATTCGATTGATTCAGCGGGTACAAGGTAAAGAAAAGTATCTTCCTCCCCGTAGCTAGCCTCTCTTCCCAGCGTTTGGAGAAGTTGCGCCATTGCCGACGCCAAGTTTATGCAGCGGCTAGGGATGGCCATTGGCCAACGCCCTTTACTCAGGCTGTGGAACCAGTATCCGGATTTTAAGCAAGCAATGTATGTTCATGTTTAAAATCCTTATGCTCTCTTTGACCTGGATGAGGTTGTATTGCAGGAGCATTAGTAAAGTTTTAAGGTATCTTCGAATCAGTTTTTCATGGACCCGGTTCTTTGATTTACAATTGCCATCGCTTCTACATAAGGTTAGTACATTGTATAAATTATTTTTGTGAGGGTTAATTTCTTTCTTACTGCTGGACTCCTAATCCACGACTTACTGCATCTATGAATCGTCGTCTCTCAGATCCCTTTAGGAGCTGATTGCATGGAGTTTACGCACTGCCTCCTTCTGTTGTACCAGAGAATAGATACAAGGTGGATTTAGATGGGAATTTACGAACTGCCTTGCATCCATGACATTGCACAAATTATATGGAGCCCACTAATTGGTAATGATGAATTTGTTTGAGGGATAGAACTCTGTGCAATCAGTAGACAGTATGTGAACACCAAGTTGAGGATGGCAAGAGTATGTGATATGTATTTCTGTGCATGCACTGACGATGAACGATGTATCAAGTTGAGGATGGCAAGGGATGGATCAAGTTCTAGGGCGAGCACAAGAAGAAACTGCATTGCATGGCCACCGTCCTTCTTAGATCCGCAACGATGTTATACCCACTCTTGAGTGCCGTTCTTTGTAGATTAGTATGTAATCGCGGTGGACGCCGTTTTATAAGCTTGAGGCCGTTGAACCTCACTCGGATTTGAAGTACCGTCGACGATTCCAACAATAAGAAGATTGTCATGGCAACTCCTCCAATTGTAGACTTCGGCCGTCCCTCGCAATCGAGCGCTGGTGCGTCGACTTCTACAGGACTTGTGCTGACAACTCTTGCATCGCCCACACCCGCTCGAGTTCGACCAGAAGACGGTGCCAACTCCCAACAACCTGAGGAAGGAGCCACTCATGCCAAGAAGGACTCGTCTGCTCCCGTTAGCTCTGCTCAGGGCGCTGCGGCCAATGCTCTAGTTTCTGGTCCTACTCCTGCACAAGGAAAAGCTCTCATCCAGAAGGATCATCCTTTGGATGACTTTTGAACCTGCATTTAATTTATGCCATGTTGTCTGGCTTCGAGAGATGTAAAAAACCTTTATCCTTGTGATGACATGCTTTTAAACGACTTGTTCTTATGTGGTAGACCTGTTATTGCCTCCTTTAGTCAAGTTGTTTTGGTTCTTATAACCCTTCTGAATTTATACGGATGAATAAGTAGGCCCCGCGTGACTTTTGCTAACAGTTTATTCTGACAAGCCCGCATCCTCCTAATTGTTTTTTAGGCTTCATAGGAGTTTGGGACGAGTCATGCCTGTAGTCTTTAGTCAAAATTTGCGAGTTTCATCTAACTTACCAGCTAAATCACGGAGGAGTTGCCTTTTAAGCCGGGTCCATGAGTCTGAAGCTTGAAGTTTTTTCTGAAAGACAAGCCTCCAAGGACCACATGATCAAAAGAATAATAAATTATAAATAATGATGAATAATAAATTATAAATAATGTGTCACTTCTGAAAGACAAGCCTCCAAGGACCACTTCTCTATTAAATAATGATGAATAATAAATTATAAATAATGATGAATAAATTATGAATAATAAATTATAAATTATCCGGTCATATCATGATCATGCATATTTGAGCCACTTCTCTAATGATGAATAATAAATTATAAATAATGTGGTCACTAAGATAAATATGGGGTTGCTTCCAAATAATTGCACTAATTATTTGGCTCGACATTTAATTTTGCTATTAAATTTATATGATGGCATCTTTGCATCAATTTGACATGTCATCGTGTGATTGTGCATTGCATCTTGTGTTCGTTTGATTTACTTGTACTTTTGTATTATTTTGGGTATCGATAGATTCCGGAGTTGAGGTCACCCCGACCTATCCCGACGAGCCGTACTACACGCCCCGGCAGCAAGGCAAGAGATAACCTAACCTTCTTGGCATCTAGCATCCTATTGATTTACAAACTTATTTTATCCACCATAATATTGCATGCGATTCCAATGTCTCTTTTGATCAAGATGTAGAGGATCATGTGAATGCATGTTTATCCCCTGAACCGTCACATGTTCCCCCTCCTATGAATTCTAGGGTTGATGTGTTGGCCGGATACAAAATATAATTGTTGTTATACATGCTTAGCTATGCTTAGCCATGCTTAGTCAAATTCTTGTTTGTCCGTTGATTAAATTCCATATTGATGATTGATGATGGAAATGTTCGGACATGATGGTTACTTGTGGTGTATAATTAAATTGCTAAAAGGCTTGGATGAGTTGCCATCGGGGATGGTGTTTTGCCTCATTCTTGCCACCTAGGCTGAGAGTGCTTTTAGCTAGAACCAAGAACCGAGCGTGCTGCCATTGGTGGGTGTATGGGCGCCTTACTAACTGAATAACTTGTGCGGGCGTATCCAAGGGTCCTCTAGTTCGGTTTTCCATTTGCGGGTGAGTGGAAAAGAAAATGTTGATGAGGATTTGTGTTTAGGATGTGGCGATGGGGCAGGGGCTGAAATAGGCTGGGTAAACTTGCCCCTGTGGCCATAGATGACTCTTGGATAGTCTCATGCGAGGTAAAGGTTTAACTGCCTTCCCCGGAAGAGGGACAATCAGGTGAGTCAGACGGTACCAATGGGTAAAATAGTACACCCCTG